>CM053508.1:4322765-4383154 GCA_028627145.1 Eidolon dupreanum | reverse complement strand
GTGGGAGAGGCATCCAGCTCCCCAAAGAGCTGACAGGGAGACTGCAAGGTAATGAGGGATGTTGCCGTCATAAGGGGGATTGGCATCCTCCTGCCCAGGTGGATATCTGTTTAGGCGGCCAACTTACAGACCTTCCTGTGCTCTTCTCAGCAGGGAAAACAGAGTGCTGGCTGGCCGGCAGTTAGGAGGCTGCACTCCTATCCTTTGTCGGCTAGACTATGATGTTAGTGGTAAAAAGGGCTGAGGAAAAGTCGCCACTCTCAGAGCAGAGATCTGGGCAGTGAGGAGGTCCTGCAAGGCCTCCAAAGAACTGTCACACACACACTGTGCAGGGTCCAGCAGGTCAGGGCCGGCCACACAGACGCTAGAAGCCAGCAGAGTTGGCCAGAGAGGCAATGAGAGTTGGTAGGGAGGGGCGTAAAACCCAAATGAAGCAACAAAATAATAGCCATTGATGATACTTTTTCTCTCTCCCACCTCCCGGCTCTGTCACCGTGAAGGACCTGCGCCCCCGCATCAGGAGGAGAGAAGGGGTGGAACTTTAAAACACAGGGTTCAAAGTGAGACTGGAAGTTTTCACACTGATTTACAAAAAAAATATGAGCAGAAAGACATTTCTCAGGAATAAAAAGAAATTGATTTTCCAGAATATGGTTTAATATAGTGATATTAAATAAAAGTTTAGTTTTATCCACTATGCTTGCAATTTCTTAAATAATTGGTTAGAATAGTTTCAAAGCCCTAGGATACCAGGCTTCTATTTCTTCTTCCACCCCACCATGGTTGTCCATTCTCTCAGGATACTCCAAATGCAGAGTAAACTCTGCAGCCTCAGGACCTTTGCACCAGCTGCCTGCAGGGCGTGCGCCTCCTCATTTTTCATGATTCGCTGTCACATTTTCAAACAGGCCTTCCCTCTGACTCTACGACCCTAGCACTCATAGCATTCCTTCGCCCTACCTTATTTTATTTTATTGACTGCATTTCCAATTATAGAATGTTCAGAATGGAAGAAAGTTGTTTTATTTGTTAGCAGCTCCATCTGGGCATCCAAACTGACTCCAGTTTAGAAGACAGGTCTAGAAACCTGGAAAGAAAAGACTGGAATTGGCCTTCCTTTCCCAGGGGCGATATGTTTTTAGAAAGTCTCCCACATAGAAACCATACGATTGAAGGGTTGGTCGCAGTGTCAACGTCTCTTTCAAAGCACTTATCTCACTCCCTAAGCGACCCAGATTTAAGCATCCCTAGCCTAGGCCTGGGACCCCTGGTACACCCTTTGTCACTTTTCTACTTCCTCCCCAGTTCCAAATCCATTCCTCTGCAATTTACAAGATATAAATAGTTAGAAGACTCATGTGCAGAGAAAAGAGTTACAAAAATTTTGACCGGGGTTAAATGTGACATTGTTATTGGTAGATTTGGTGATTAAAAAAAAAAATTCTGTCCTACTATGGGATTTAACCTCTCTATCTGAAAATATCTACTTTCCTATTTCCTTTCCAAATGTTGCAAGTCGAAATTAAGAAAGGTAATTGAAAAAAATATCGCACACTTCAGGACAGTGTGACAATAGTTTTCCGTTAGTTCTCTATGAATGACCTAGACAATTACTTCCACCATTCAAGCCACGTGCTTTTTAGAAATGTGCCGTATTCCCTCTGACTTGAAGGAGATGTGACTTTTAAAACACCTCCACTGTGCCATTTTATTAAATGAGATGGGTGGCGGATGTGGCAGTAAGTCCCTTTAAAGATTCACTCCTGCACCGTAAGCTCCTGCAAACATTGTAATGTGAGTTAACGTTCTGAAGACTGAGCTCTCTTTCACAGAGAGTGGGCACGTAGCATTAAACAGCCTGGGTCTGCTGGAGGCATAGCCATATTCCTTTCAGGCAAGAAAAGGACAGAATCATTATCCTGCGGATCCAGTGAATGCCTAGAGGAGCTCTGGTGTGCATATCCAACCCACAGTAAGTACGTTTTTCATAGAACTGATCATTTAACACATCTCTATCTAAAGGCCATCATTCTCATTAAAAACTAAAGAACCATGATTAGTCCCCTAGTTCTATTTAGTTAGAAAATTAAATTACGTTATACTTTAATTCTCCACTAGTCATGAGAGGTATAGGAGCAAAGGCAGACATAATACTATAGAAATGTATAGCTGTTACAACATTTGTACCAGTAGGAAGAGTTAGGATTGAGGGACAAATAGATGATTATTAGAAATAATATTCCATATAAATCTCAAGGCAAGTCCTGCTCCTTGAGGCTGTTAAGAATGTTTTACTTGGTGATTCTTAAGAGTTGTATATGAAAAGAAATGAAATAATCATGATGGTTTATATTTCATGATGTGATTTAGAAGCCATTATTAAAATTATCTTTTCCATCCTCAGAGGAACCAAGGAGAATATTATTATCAATTGAAAGATGTGGAAAAAAAGCTCAGAGACACTTGGTGACATACCCAAATTATCATAGCTGATGATAACAGTAATGAACTCAACTTGTCTTTGTTCAAGGTCAGAAACACCAGCACTACAGATCATGGTGTTTGTAACTTTCATGTATTCTTTCCAATTGTGTGGTGAATATAAACATGAATAAATTAGAGGCTATGAAGATGAGATGCATAGGATATCAGCTATCACTCTAAGGAAAATGGTTTCTTGTAGCTTCTGGGATGTACTCATAATACTTACATAGTACAGTAGGAAATTATCATTCATTTGTCCCTCCAAATATTTATTCACTGCCTATAATGCACCAGGCACAAGCAGTGGCTACTAAAACAGAAAAGAATTCCTGTATTCCAAAGCTCATATTCTAATGGAGAGAAAAGCATAAGCAATTAGAAATCAGTGTGACGGTATCATGACAGCACTAAGCAAGCAGATGTGGTTTGTACTTAACCCTCCTAAGTTAGGTCAAGGATAAGATAGAAGTCAGATGGAGGATGTTAAGTTAGAGGATTAAGTTATATATGGAATGCAAGAGCCAAGCAGAAGGGATGAAGAGATGTCACTTAGAAAACACAGACCTATGCAGAACCATAAAGTATTAAGATCTTTTAGAAATATTTCCTAAATAGTCCCAAGCAAAACACAAGTTGACACTTTGCAAGAGCATATATTTAAAATCTATTTGGTACTTAAAAATGAATCATTTGTAGCTTTTTATTTAATTAACTTACAAAAGAAGAACAGTAATGGTAAGGTTCTGTAATTTTTATATTATAATTGGAAATCCTCAGAGACTTCAAAGACCATCTTAAATCATTAATGCTTAATTATGGAGACTATGCAGAGTATTATGGAAAGGGAATGCATATCCAGATTAGTGAAATATTCATAAACTCACAATATAGAACATTTCCATGTACTCTCTACAAGATGGTATCATCGAACAATAACACCATCAAATTTTTAAGGATGCCATCTCTGTCCATGGGAATGGCATGCTTGCAGTCATCTGAACCTTCTTAAGAAGGTTAATGTGCTTTCTTACCATTCCCCCTCTTTCAAATTCTCACAATCTTTCCCAGTTTTTGGATTTTCCCATCACAGCTGATTTTCTACTACTCTTATGTACACACACTCCATACTTCATTCTTTTTCTTCTCACTATCAAGTACAGAAGTCTGTGCCTGTCGACCAATACAAAACCAAGTAAACAGTCTGTGTGTGATAGCCCACGAAGTGATTAGAGATCCAGAGACTACATTTTTTCTAGGGACCAAGCTCAAAGCCAAAGAAAGGATAAAACATCATATACATGGGCTAAATAAAATGGAGTTAAACTTGATGTGCATAGCAGAGTTTGGGTCCAGAAAAATGAATTCATGTACCGTCAACAATATAGGGTACATTCTAATTATTTTGCTAAAATTCTTTAAAATAGGTATGAACCACTTTTTCTTCTAGTATTTATAATACTGTGTTCCTTCTCTCTGACCTACTGTTGTGATCTCCCCATCTTCCCTGACTCCTGTGTAAATTACTTTCTGAGGTAGAAGCTGACCCACTACAAAGCATGGTCCCAATCCAGCTCACTGCCTATTTTTGTGAATAAAGTTTTATTGTAACACAATTATGCCCATTATGCTTTTTGTCTACAGCAGCTTTTGTGCTACAAGGTAGAGGTGAATAGATGCAGCAGAGACCATTTGGCTCACAAAGCATAAAATATTTATTCTCTAGTCCTTGTTAGAAAACGTTTGTCTGCCCTGAAGAACTCACTAGATAATTATGATTATCACTTTTATTATTTGTTTTTCATGTGGTACATACTTCTCCAGTGAAATGTTGGCCTCTCAGGAGTAGTTGTCATGTTTTGTATCACTTAGTATTCATGGATAAAATCAGGTAATGTTTCTGGAGCTCAAGAACAGTATATTTCTTAATCATTTTTGTACCCTTAGTTCCTTGCATTTTGTCAAGTACATGGTGATATGCAACAAAAATATGAGTAAATGAATGGATGGTGGTGAATCGTTGCAGAGCTTGGAAGATATCTTAAATATCTTAATTTTAAGTCCAAAACCCAAGTACAAAAAGCGAGTTGAATCCAGTCATATATGCAAAATGTACATTAATATACACAACTCATAGTCGAGCAGTCAGCTTCAAACTTGGGATCAAAGAATCAGTCATTCAACTGGTGATTCTTGACATACTGTATCTGATGAATACTACATCCACTTAAATGGGTTCAGACAGCATATTTCTTCTAAAATGATAAACATTCTTCAGTATATTTTCTACCAACATAATGCTTGTTCTTCCAGATAACAACTTTGAATCTTAGCACCAACTGAAGACTAATTTAATCTCCAAAAATACACAAAGCTCGCCAGGAGAGGGCTTAATCGTTAGAAAAGTAGTACAGATTTTTTTTTTTTTACTTCTTAATTGTTCTTTCATTTTTTATTATCTCGCCTCAGCTTGTGCCATTCCTTTTTCCTCATGCTGATCTACAGGATTTGAAAAGAAAGCTAAAAGCACATATTCTGAAGGCTGGAAATGTAGAACCTGCTGATTTTACAGAGGAAAGATCAAAACATTGAGATATCTTTCTGTTGATTGTTTAAGGGAGTGCGTGTCAAAGTAAAAGTCAGTCCAACATTCTAGAAAAGAACTTTGTTTCTTTGATTCCCTTATATTATTGGGGGCGGGGGGGGGCAGGGAGAAGCACTTTTTTCTGAAAATTAAGAGCCAAGATGGAGCTCTGACGCTATTGTTTTGTACTGTTCTATGATCAGACAGCGCCATGAAGCTGCCGTGTGGTGTTCAGCAGCCCTTTAGCAAACATCCTAATATCCACACTCCTCCTTTCCTGCCCACATACGTTTGTCCCACTTCAGCTTATCACCTAGCAGCTGTTTCAGCATCCTGCTGTCATCCATCCTCCACATGTATCCAGCCCAGTGGATACATTAAAGTGAGCAGGGCATCAGTGCAGGGGGACTGGCTGCTTGCCAGGAATTCCTTATTAGTGATCCTTCCTTCCTGCTCATGTTTCATAGGCTCTTCAGTGACATCGAATCTGGTTTTCAAGAACCTTGAGGAGAGTGATGACAAGCTAAATTTCACTGCCTCCACTCCGTAGATCTCAGGCTTGACTGGTGACAGGAATGTGCCCTGCACAAAGCAGGGTGTGCAAATATTCTGGTATTTCAAATTCTGTACACTAAAATGACTTGGCATGGGTAATGATGAATGCACCTGCTCAGCAGAGGAAAAGTATCTCATCACAATCCTGAATAACATTGTTAAACTACCCATAACATTGAGATTTACTTCTCATGGAAAAGTAGAAATACTAGAACTCACCGTCTCCATGTCAATCGAACACCTATTTTTCAATCCCTAATTTTAGCAACCAAGAAATCAGCATTTTAGTAGAGCTTAACTTTACATAAAAGTTTAAACTCTTCAACAAAATTAGAAAAAGGCTTGGCAGAATGCAATATTAAAAAGAAATGTATTCTGAATTAATTCCCCATTTTTTATACAAGTGAAAATGAGGATCAAACAAGCAGAAATAGAAGCTTTGAAATATCTTATTTCTCTAAATTTTGAACCTGTAGGGAACCAAAATGCATAAAGGGAGATTATAATCTAGTCTCATAATCTATCTTGCCAAGTAGTCAGTTTCTAGATTGTGTTAATTGACAGAATTTGAATAATGTTAAATATGAAAACTATTTTGGCATTATCTACGGTAACTTTCTCACACTTCAATTGAGAAAAAAGGTTTGGCATTGTATTAAATGACACACAGTTAGTAGCAGACTTGGGGCTACAACTCTTTTCACTCTATTAGTAAAAGGACATGTCCTTTTGTTTGATACTGAACATCCTCATATTCACTCTCTATCATTCAATCCTCACTCCTCAGACCTCCCCCCACAAAAAAAGAAGAAAAGAAAAAGACCAATTTTCTTTTCTCTTCTTTTCTTTTCTTTTTTTTTTTTTTTTTACCACAATGACACATTCACTCTACCTTGAGCAGCTTTATCTTGCATAAATTAGAGAGAAGGCCCCATTAATTTTATTTTTCCACTGTGCTTGATTAGATCACTCATGAACCTAAAGATTTGTTGTCTGAACCCTGGAAGATTTCACCTGCCTCCATGCTTTTCTTCAAGAGTCACATATGGCAAATATAGAAAGAGGTTCATGGTATAAGTAAAGAAAGTATAGCTTTATATATATTCACACACTTACAGAACCTGCATTGTATATATGTATATGTAGATATGTAGATATAGGTATAGCTATATGAATATAGATACAGATATACAGATATAGATATAGACAAAGCAAAGCCAATATCATTTTTAATGAAGAATTAGAAGTTTTACCTATAAAGGTAAGAACACAGATAGGAATTCTAATATCAAAAATATATCATGTTTTCAGGAGAAATTATTTAACACATTTAGACTGGAGAAGAAATTCAAAGATAGAGTATTTGAAGTAATGGAACTATACCTTTAAAAACACATGTAAATACCCTGAAAAAATATTATGGGAGTATAAAATAATTTTAGTTATGTGGCTGAGAAAAAACAATAGGCAAACCAATTTCTGCCTTCCTGCCTCTCTGTCTGTCTATCATCTATCTATCTATCTATCTATCTATCTATCTATCTATCTATCTATCATCTATCGAGAGAGAGATAATTTCTACATAAAAACAACCATCTAGAAAGCAACCATAGAAAAAGTAGAACAGGTCATTAAAATAGTAACAGAATAGAATGAATTTCCTTTGGCAAATCTTAACAGAAAAATTAGAAGATATAAATAAAAATAAAAATGAAATGGGACACTTGAAAATACTTGACTAGAAAGACACACATTTTCCTTGATTCCATATTATAAAGATAACTTATAAATTTAATGCAGCATTAATTTCAAAAAACCACCAAGATGAGTTTTATTTTCAACCAAAGAATATAATTATAGGGTTTATTTGGAATAAAACTCTTCCAGTAATTGCCAAGAAGATTCTTTAAAAAAGAATAATAGGTAAGAACTAGCCCTATAAGATATTTCAATATGTATATAGTTTTAGAAGTCAACACATCTGGGTACCTATGCATAAATATATAGAGAGATCAATGGGCTAGCAGAGAGAACTCAGAAATAGATGCCCAAGCAGAAATTTAGTTTATAATAACGTTGACTTCCAGTTCCTCAAGAAATAATTTATTCTTGAATAAGTAGAATTGGGTAATATTGCCAACCACCTGAGAAGAACACAGTAATAAATTTGAATTCTACATTACTTCTTAGTACAAATATCAGAATAAAAACGATTATGACTTGCTGAAGGCTCAGATGATGGCTAGCATGTTTCAGCAATAAAGTATTTTGAATTAAGGTATATGTGTTTTTTAAGACATAATGCTTTTGCACACTTAATAGACTACAGTGTAGTGTAAACATAACTTGTATATGCAATAGGAAACCAAAAAAACTCTGGAACTCACTTTACTGTGATATTCACATTATTACAGTGGTCTGGAACTGAACCCACAGTATATCTGAGGTGTACCTGTAATTTGATTTAAGTAGCCAAATCAAAGTTGTATTTGATATAGTCATTCCATTTTCATTGTGTTCTGCATGTGTTTTCAGACTTCAGCCTAAGACATTTGGATAAGGATATTTATCTCAATGTTGTAGCAGTAAAGATTGAAAACAACATAAATAAAGAACTTATTGCTAAATAAATTATATCTATATAATGGATTAATATGTGATTTTGGCCATTATTATTAAATTAAAAATGTACATATAAACTAAGATAAATAACAACCAAGATATATATTTTAGGAAAAAAAGCCAGTTGCAAGACTGTATATATTATGATATCATTTAGATATTCAGAGATATATCTGCAGTAACATGTAAGGTCACTGGTAACTGGATATTTCTGGAAAAGTTTGCAGACATGTAGAGAGAGCATTGAAGGGAGACACAGGTCGATCATTTGTATTATATGAGTTTTTCACTAGGTACATATAATTCCTACTAACAAAAATAGTACAAATAAATATAGGATCTTGATGATGGAAAAGACATTGCAGAGAAACTGTTGTGCTGTTTATTGCCTTGAACTTCACTGAGGTGTTTTTAAACCTTGAGGCACGAATGCTATCTGTGTATGATTAAGTTTTATGAAAGAGCTAAGTGTACTGGCATTTTCCTGAAAGTACAGCATAAAACAGCTTGCGCTGAGAGGGCGGGAGAAAAGAGCAACCTAATGAACACACATGGTTGTTTTAAATAATAAGCGATGAATAGCTGACCACATTTTTGCATTTGCACTCAGATCTTTCCAGTATTACAGGGAAGGAAGCCTTTCAGTCATTCAGCAAGTATTCATTGAGAGCTTGTATGAGCTAATTACTATTCTAAGTTTTTAAGATACATCAGTGGATAAACAGACCAAGTCCCAGCCTTGCACCTAGGAGTTGCTGCAGTCAGCCTTCCACAAGGGAGCTGGTACCAGAAGCATGACCTTTGACATCAAACCTTGGATGAACATATGACAAATGTGGAATCAATACACTGGAAGACATGGTGCATAATTTACTGGGCTAAGATGATATTCAGAAGTGTATTTGGCTGACCACATTTGATGTATGATATGTGATGTCAATAGCAGAAATCAAACCATTTTTCAATGTACAGCATAATAGACTTCGAATAATTACATTTTATTTCTGCATTAGACTTCATAACTTTAAAATACTTTCATATATGACTCTCACTTGCTCCTAACAACTCGATCATAAGAAGAAAGCCATAGTGCGTGTTTCTCGTCCCGATTTCTATTTAGGAATCTATAAATCTTCATAAAGGTTATACATTTTCAAAGTTTACTTGACTGGTAAGTGGCAGATCTTAAATGAGTTCCCAGGTTTTTAAAATCTTAGTTCAGTTTTGAAGAGCACATTACTTCTTAGGAAATAAAGAAAAAGTCCTACAGCAGTCTGGTACAGGGACAATTTATGTGGCCATAAAGTTTCACTAACAGTGCAAAGGTGATAGACATCGCTGGTGCTTGCTAACATACCGAAGGGCAATTTAAAAATGAAAAATGTACACATGTAATGATATTATGAATGCCAAAGATGCAAATATTACACATTAGCATAACAATAAAATATATCAGTCTCACATATTTTCAGATGTTCACTCTCTCTTAGACTGGAAGAATATATGATGTTAGCTTCTATGCCTTTGAGTGTTTATTTTTTTATAAAACATAACTCCAAGAATCTTAATGAATAATGTAATCTTTACTTAGAATAATCTTGTAGGAACTGTATCAAGTGTACTAGATTACTTATGCATTTTTAGCAGATAGTATCCAAACTGAATCGATAAATATAACCCACTGCTCCTATCGAAGTATTTAAAAATGTTTGGTTAGTCATTAAGTATTAAGTTCATTGAAAATACTCTAAAAAATACAATTGAATTGTGACTCTGATTTGTCTTCTATATTCTCAAATCCATTTGAGATTAGACTTGTTGTTTTCTTAAAACCGACCCAAAAAAGTGGCAGTGAAATTATCATTGTAGAAAAGGTGACAAGACAATGCCACAGTAAATGTATTCAATGTGAAATTAAAAGGAGTCAGTGTCAAACAAATCTGAAAATGCATACAGATGTACAAGTCATATACCTCCTTACAGACTGATGACCAAAGCAGGGTCCAGACTGTACAAACTTGGTATCTCAAGAGATTCTTTTAATATAGCCACCACATACTATGGTCTTGGCCATTCCCTACATATACTTCCTCTATGTAAAAAATATCCTTTAGAGAAATGCCCTAGGTATAATCATGTGATTCTCTGGTTAATTCACTAGGTTGAAAATATACCTCCAGTACGATGTTGCAAAGACACATGTGACCAAAGAAATGAGAGGGCTCTTAAATTCAGCCTGTGTCCAGGTGTCAAGTCATGGCCCCCACAAGACTGGGCCTGAAGGTCATCAACCAAGAGGAAGGAGCTTCTTTTTTTCTTTTTTAAATTTATCACTGATAAAAAAAGTCTCTCTCTCTCTTTTTTTTTTTTTAACTTATACAAAAGCATTGTTCTCTTTTTTAGTTGTCGGTGTGCTTGAGATTTCAGTAAAATTGAAAGTCAGTGAAAATACTTAGATATAATAATTTTTTTCAATCACAGTAAGACTTTTGCAGAAGCAAAAATTGTTCTAATCACTGAAGCCCTAATACACTGACAAGTAATGGACATCCTGTGTTTTTTTCTATAAGTGTTACATTCATTGAGTAATCACTTAGGCAATTAGCAGAAAGTGACCTAAGGATAAATGGTCATCGGGGTTGTTTTCTAAAGACAGTTGGTATGATCACAATCTCTGTGGGATGTACAACGTCACTAACATCAGCTTCTGCATAGTACTTACAGCCAAACTTTAAGGGTTGTCGTTCTCACCTTGGCAATAAATTAAGTGAGGCTTAAATTGTGTTTGAGTTTCTGTTTCAGAGCCGTGGAAAAGTCCCATACTTTTAAAATGTGTCCCTTTTAAAGAACAAGGAAAGAGGCTTGTCATTAAAATACTCTTTGCTATTTAGAAAATCTGATTATCTGAACTTCTTGTTTACAGAAGGTTTCAAATATAGAGGCTTATATTTCTATAATACAGAGTATTGAGTAAAATCTCATTGACAAGTGACAGCACCCCCACCCCCAGTGTAGAAAATAGACATCTATTTGAAGGCATATGAGGGGACTCTGGTGATAGATATTTTCTGTATCTTAATTAGAATGGTCGTTACATATAGATAACCAATTGTAAAACTCATCAAAAGGAACACTAAAGAAATTATATATGTGAATTTCAAATGAATAATTTAAAAGCTATATATCAAGCAAAAATAACTATTGATTCTTTGCTGCCAGTAGGATAAATTTCAAATACCCTTAAACACATATAAGTTTCTATACAATTCATGTTTTTCATTTAGTCTTTTTTCTTACTTTTGTCTCTAGTTATTATTACACTTCATAACCTCCAGTGATACTGAACTACTGCACTTAAAGTTCCCCTATGTGACCTCCCTCGCAACCTTCATACCACTGCACACACTCCTTCCTTTACCTGAATGTCCCTCCACTTCTAACCTGAGTAAGTTTTACTTATCCTTCAGAACTCAGCATATAATTCATTTTGTTTGAGAAGCTTTCCCCAAATTTGCCAGTTCAGATGAGGTAGCCCCACTATGTGCTATCAGAGTAACATTCTTTTTACAGTGCTTGTTATCTGTTTCATAGTCAGATATATAATCTGTTTCCATTCCAAATGAAACAGAAGGAATTCCAGTTCAATTAGTGGGGTAAACATTCTCTTTAAAATGTATTGCTTTCCAACATTTGATCTCTAAAAAATAGTTAACTGTTTCTACGGAGACCCAATGGAAGATATTTTAATCATATACATTACTTGCAACTGGCTCATATTAAAATGATGACGATGATAATGATAACAGTAACAAGCATGAGCAATTACCAAGTGATCACTACATGCCAGACACTGATCTACTTATGTTACATTTAATCTAGCATACACAACAATCTAGGCGGTAGTGATGAGCATTACTATCCCCATTCTACATGTTAGGGAAAAGAGATCAAGAATTTGACATGTTCAAATACTGGAATCACATTTTATACACACACACACACACACACACACACACACATATGTGTATACACACACACACACATATATATGTGTATACACACACACATATACACACACACACAAATAAATAATTTAGAAAAAATTTGTATGAAAATCCATTTTTTTCATGAAAATTTAAAAATTAAAAGAGATTCACTGAAACATCACAAATTCTAAGTTAGTTAATAGGGTTCAATTTCCAAAAGACAATTAATAACCAAGAATAAGTATTTTCTTTTCCCTACATATATTGCACACACATGTAAGTGAATAATCAGTCTGTTTAGTTTCTATTTTGAGCACATTGTTAAATGTCCATCTCATTAGTTAATTAAATGAATTCATAACTCTTTACTAGTACACGTGCTACTGCGTATGACATCAAAGAATCTACATTACCGCAATGTAATGCCATGCCAGGTTTGTTAGAAAACATGTTTGTCAATAAAAAAGACACAAAGATAATATTATGAATAATTCCCCAGAATTTCCTGCCAGCACCCATCAATGTAGAAATTAAAAGAGCAGCTTTCATCGCTAAAATACTCTAGAAATACAATAATTTTGCCTAAGTCAAAATGTTATGTATCATTGCCTAAAACACATTTTTATATACTTTAAAGTTTAGAAACACAACTCACAATATTCCTTTGTTTTTAAATATATATACACACATTTATATAATTATTCGTCTTTGGCTGAATCTCTATATCGCAATTATTTTTTTTTTTAATATTGTTTGGAAATCAGGGGTCAAAAACCATATTTAGCTCAGACAATAGTTTCCAAATGGAATCTTAACTGACTTTATTCTGTATTCAATTCATATTTATTAATTCAACAGACATTATTGAGTACTTCTAGTGACTTCAGGTTAAGGCAATAAACATGAACAAGAGCTGTCTTGTAGAGTATACATATAATGAAACTGTTAAATAAAATAAATAAATGTAATGACTAAATAAATAAAGTGCTACATAAATAGTGTTTAAAAAGGAAAGAGAAGAATTCAAAGGAGAATTAACTTTGACTAGTGGGCAGGCCAAGGTAAGCAGCACATATCATAGGGGCAAAAACAGAGCCTTATATTCTCAGTAAAATTTTCCTTTGGAATGGCAGTTAATACAAAATTTGTACTGGGTTTTGATGTTTCAGGGTAACTGATACACTTCCTTGTAAAATTTATTTTAAAAATGCTTATGTAGTAGCCTCTCACCCCTTATCCACAATGGATACATTCCAAGACCCGCAGAGGGTGTCTGAAACCATGGATAATAAAAACTGAACTCAATATATACTGTTTTTTTTCCTATACCATACATATCTAGGACAAAGTTTAATTTTATAAGTTAGGTACATAAGAGATTAACAATAACTAATATGAAAATAGAACAATTATAACAATATACTTTTATAAACTATCAAAATATCTTATTATACTATAGTAACTTTTTCACTTAAGGAAGCACCTTCTGGCATCGTTTTGGCATATCCAAATGGCTAACATCACTACTCATGTGCTTTAGGGCCCTCAATTAGTCAGAAAAAAGGGTTCCTTGAACATAAGCACCGTGATACCAAGCTGGTCGATCTGATGACCAAGAAAGCTACTACGTGACTAACAGCCAGGCAGTGTACAGTGTGGAGACCATGGAGATGCTGGAGGAAGGGGTGGCTCAAATCCTGGCTGGTACAGAAGAGGACAGCACAAGATTTCATCACACTACTCAGAATGTTGTCAATTTATAATTTATGAATTGTTTATTTCTCGATTTTCTCGTTAATATTTTCAGACCATGGTGGACCATAGGTAACTAAAACCTCAGAGAATCATGGGTGAAGGGGGGCCCCTATCACATGGTTTTATGTAAGGGAACTCAAAGAACTGAGAAGAATGTATTCATGTAATGTCACCTTCAGTCAGCCAAAAATATACAATAAAACATGAGCCCGGTAAAACACAGAAGATCCTCCCTAGCTTCTCTATATACACATGTGCATCACTTAGAACCCAATCTGAAACTGTTATGTGAAGAAGCATCAACTGGTTCTCAATTCCAACTGCAGCATCCTTGTGTGTTTCCTTTCTAAATTCCCAACTTTAATCTCACCTTAGTTGACATTTGAATCTGACATCACATACTAAACATGCTAAACATTTTTATGACTACTGCTAAAATGTTTAGATACAAAAATCCTACATCATGTACCTAAAAGGGCTTTGAAAGGACTGTGTCTTGTTTATTTTTAATTCTTCAGGAAAAAAAATGCATTGCTGGCCCCTGGCATACACTTACTAAAATGCTTTGTTTTCTTAATTAAGTAGAATTATAAAGATGTCAGAAAAGTGTTTTTTTTTCTCTTTCTTCTAATTAAAAGTGTTATATCTTAAACATTTAAGAAAATTACCAAAAGGACAAAAAGTATCGCAATGTTAATAAATTCTCTTTTTAAGCCAATTTTGAAATTTCTTAAAAAAAAATTTATTCTTACATCATATACTGCCTTTTCATCATGCCGAGTATACTTTACTGACCTCACTAAGTTGCTTCCATTGCTCCAAAATATTCAGATTTTCTTTTGTTGTAAACTCAAATAAAATTAAATGAAAGATTAAGAAATGTTTCCTGTCTTAATGCTAATTTTTTTCCTCTTCAAAGATTCAAGACAAGCTATCTATAAACACTGACATGCTGCACTTCCAGTGGTCCTGCTTCAGTGTGTGTGTAGACTCAGCACGTGATACCATTTCAATCCGACAGCTTTGATCTACTAGATTTGTAACCCTGAGTTCATGAACTATCTTTCAGAAAAACGTTGATGGCTCAGAGAGTTATGCTATTTCATCCTTTTCCACAGTACCAACTTTTATCACAGGAAGCATGTGTTTCACTAATCTCCTCTTGAGAGAATCTTTGCATCTGACTTGCCTTTGGGAGTAATATTTGCTTACTGCTTATAAAGTATGGCGGGATTCAAACAGTTCCTCAATCTTCCCAATGAAAAATAAAAGCCACTGTACTTTTCATACAATGATGTCTTAAAGGAACTGTGCATTGTCTTTAAGTGAAGCGTTCTTAGGATGCTCAGACAGACATTAGTGAGAACTACATGCAGCTCTATTACGAGCACTGCTTCTTATGATAAACTTCCAGCTACGCTATTTTTTTTTTCCTTATAAATCAGTTAAACATAGCTGTCTTTGTGTTTCTGACTTCTTGCATCTTCAAAGCCTATAATTTGGAGATTCCAATAAGCTTTTAATGTGTTTAATTTAGTTAGTAATCTAAATTTCTGTTGGAGTCTTCAAACACAATGCAATGATGGGGTCATCGAACAAAGCTGCATTTAGCCTCTATCTTAGAGGCTTGAATAAAATTGCTTGGAAATTAATACCTACATTAATAACCATGATGTCGCCATATACGCACTATCTATTAATACTGTTTGACAACTTTTAACTGTTTCTGTGATTCCTTGTGACTTATAGAGCAATACATTCAAAGGACAAATAGATATTTCAGAGATAAGAATTCAAAATCTGAGAAGTGTGTTATCGGGAATCCCTTGTTTATTTTTAGTTGAAATTAGAGAATGCTATAATTGTTTCACTTTCTTTGGTTTGTCATACATACATCTATGTTTAAATTTTTGTGCAATATTGGATCATTTTAGATGTATATATTTCGTACTACTTAAAGCCACTAGTCTAACACGTTTTTTCCTTTATGTTTAAAGATATATAAAATGTATCTAAAAATCCTTGTTAAGACCAGATGTATTTTGGTAACATTTTATTTTTGTGAACCTTTGAAAATAATTCATTATTTTTCTACAATCATATAAGCATGGCTGATCTATAAAATTCGATTTATAGATTATATACTTAGCCTCATATGGCACTTTAACACAACGGGAGGAAGCGTAATCTTCAGATTCAAATAGACCAGGGCTCATATTTTGGGTCTGGCTATTCCCAGGTGTTACTTAGTATCTCTAAACCTGAATTCATTTGTGAAGCTTGCAATTTTAGATAATATACTCATATATCTTACATGGCTGTATTGCATGTATATTATATTATCAACTATATTTTTCTACCACTTTTTTAAATGCATGATCTTGGTCGCAGGCTCTCTGAGCCTCGGTTTCCTCTTCTGTAAAATAGGGATGTAAATGTTTACCCTTGGAGTGCGTTGGAGACAATGGAAATAAAACCAGTTGCAGCAACAGCAGAGCCTAGTCGATTATCAGTAAGCGAGAATTATTTTCATAAAACAGTACTTGTATTCTTTCCTTAGCAATAATCACCTTTAAATTCCAGGAGTATGGAGCCCCTGATCCACTCCACAGATGACATAATCATAACTCCTTGTGTTATAAACAAATAATTTCACTGTGTTAATTTTATCCCTTCAGTTAGCCAGTAAACTTGTTGACAGCCTTATTGCAGGATCCCTCACAATATCTAGCACAGGGCTTCATTATAGTAAAACTTCAATAAACTCTTTACTTACTGATTGGTTTGACTCTGATGAAAGCTATTTAATCTTCAAAATAGCTTCCTTTGAGTTCAGGAACATGTGATTGTGTAGGGACCTCTGAGGTTCTCCTTAGACTTGACGACTTACTAAAAGGATTCACAGGACTCAGAAAACTGAGTATGATACTCATGGTTGCGATATATTACGGTGAAAGGATATGGCTTAAAACGAGCAAAGGGGAAAGTCAGATAGGGCAAAGACTAGAAGAAAGTATGTGCAAGCTTCCAGTGGTGACTCCTTCCAGAAGAGTCAGGAGGACATGCTCAGTTCACCCAGCAACAAATATGACAGTATGTGTGAAGTGTCGCCAACCACCGAAGTTCACCTGAGCCTCAGTGTCCATGGTTACCTATGTGAATGACTTTGCTCCCCAGACTCCAGTGTTCTTACATTCTTCTCCCTCAGAGAGAAAGCAGGAGTTCACCAAAAACCACATTGTTAGGATAAATTTACTTGTTCTAATTGCTCAAGCATGACTCAATGCTTCAGCCATACAAAAAACAGGTATTTCCCATAAATACAGTGTGGCCTAATGCATCAGTCATACAAAGCCTTTCTTCTCATGCAGAATATACCAAAGCTTTCAAGATTTTCTCCAGAAATCTACCAAAGGCTAGGCCTGAAGGCAGACCTTTCATTGAAATGTACATATTGAGCAATTCAGGACTGCTGAGTTGACCTTTTCTATCCTAGTAACGCATTCATATTATGGAAAATTTAAAAATATATAAGGGCATACATTATTTCTCTTACTTTTTCTTATCCATCCAGTTCCCCTGAAATAGTAAAAAATTATCTATAAACTTTTTCAGAGATATTTATATACATCTTCATATTTTATGCAATATTATATATATTTTGGTGCCTTATTTTAATTAATAGTATATATTAGAGACCTTTTGATATTAGCACATAAATAAACAACCTTATTATTTGTATGACTACATAATTTTCCATTTTGTGATTATGCCGTAATTGATTTAATCCATATACTATTTATACATATTTAGATAGTTTCCAATATTTTGTTTTATAAAGTATGATTCAATGACTAATTGACATAATACAAATGACATTTTTGAAAGCATTCAAGTATATCTACAGGATAAATTCTTACAAGTAAAATTTCTGTGTCAAATTTGATATTTATTTTGCAATGGACTTCCATTATAGTTTTGCTAATTTTCACTTGAGCCATGATTATGATTATGATGACATTAAGTCAAAAGTTACAAAGATAAATTATAAATTTCTAAATATAAGTAAGATTGTAAAGTATCATATTTCGACCTGAAGCAAGCAAATCTTTTCAAAAATAATTAATATAGTATTAATACAGGTACAGAAAACTAAGGGACAGTGCTTAGATATTTTTTTGTTTTGTTTTATTTTGTTGCATTCTATAAAGTTTCCTATATCAGAAAATGACAGTACTATTATAGATGTCTTTGTGATTGAGTTTGCAAGTCTTGGTCTCTCACTTGCCTCAAATGTTAGTGAATAAATAAAGTAATAGTTGTATCTAAGTCAGAGGACTAGATGTAAAAAAATAAATTACTGTGAACTATAGATTTACCCATTAATCTGACTGAGATGGCAGCTTCATGAAGTTGTATAGTTTCCTGCAAAGAGTCTTTGGAAAGAAAAGAATTTTCTCTAAATGAAGCTGGGGAAAAAAACTATTTTAATATAGTAGAATCACATTTTCAACTAATTTTAGCTAGAGAGTGAAGAAAAGTTTTCAAGAAGATAAGGTCATTTGGTCTTCATTTTAATGACATACTCGACCATTTTTTTGTGTGGTCTTGTGGTTTTCATCATGACAATGGTTTCTGTTTTTCCTTGTCATTGTCATTTCTGACACAAGAACAAGACAGCAAAATTTTAATATCAAGTATATATTTTCAGTGATTCTGACTAAGCTAAATTGCCAGCAGGCTACATTATTGTAATTCTCTCATTGCAAGACTTGGCTGCAAGGGTTCTTGTTCATGACAAGTTTCATGAACATATTTCTCTTTGTTGGAGCTTTTTCTAGTCTGGATGGTTACCTGTGTCATATTTTATAAATTGTAAAGGAAATCACTTAAAGGCTTTTATACTTTGAGATTTTTACAATCTGGTAATTTGTATGTATCAAGTCTTTTGTACCTTACTTAAGTTCAGCTTTTTTAGTATTTAATTCTATAAGATAAAATAAATAACAAATTTTAATATCTCCAGACCTAAATATTTAATCAAATTAACTATTGTGATTCTCTGCTTTTCTTTTTAGATAAAGGAATTGGGAGTGTTTGATTACTGCTTTAACTTGCAGAGAACCACTTGTTTTTGACTATTGGTAGTCGCAATTTAGAAATATTTACTTCCTGCCTGTATACTAACTTATTTTCCTCTCTATTTTTAATTCATTTTTGGCTGAATGTCTCTAAGAGAAAACAATTAAAGGTGTTTTTTTTCTTTTAATCACAGAGGATGAAATCATCTGTTAAAATCATTAATTTAACTCTCAGTTGATAGAACCATTAAACAAAGGTCTGTATCTTGCCTGAGCATCAGCAAATGGGATTTCTCTTTATATAGAGGGAAGATAATTCTTCCTTCATAGATTCTCTAATTTGATTTCAAACACTTTACTCATATACTAGACATATTATGTCTCTTTTCCAAAAGTATTCCTTCTCTCAGAGGTAGCTGTACTGACCTGTTTTCTGTTTCGTCTTCCTTCTTAACATTTTGGAAATCCTGTTTCATCTCATATTATTCTTGGGAATTTTTTTTTTTTCATCTTTAAAAATGGTGAAAATAATACTGCCTTAGCCCTTTTGGCCTAATATAACAAAAATACCATTGGCTGGGTAAATTATAAACCATGGAAATTTATTTTTCATACTTTGAGGCTGGGAAGTTTATGATGAAAACACCCACAGATTCAGTATATGGTGAGGGCTCACTTCCTGGTTCACAGATGGCCATCATTCTGCTGTGTCCTCACACAGCAGAAAGGACAGGAAGTTCTCTGGTGACTCTTCTACGAGGGAAATAATTCCTTTCCTGAGGGGGAAAGGACCTCATCACTTCCCAGAAGCCACGCCTCCTTACACATTAGGGGCTTCAACATGTAGATTTGAGGAGGGACATAAACATCCAGTCTGTGTCGATCTTTTTCTTTGGCGATATCATAGAAGTACATCAAAAAGTACTCAGAACAACATAGTTGGCATTTATAATATAACTATTTTCCTGCTCAATGAGAATGAAATGAAAACATACTTTGAGTCACTGCGCGCAGATCATATCTGCATTGATGTTCTAGCGGGCATTGGGTTTCCAGTAACAGACCAAGGCCTCCAGCCCTATTTCCAAGGGGAAGAGCTTATCTGACATCTTTCCTACTGAGACAATCAGCAGTGGTCATGTAGGAATCTCGGCATTTAAGGCAAACTGGAAACCCAGAAATTCTTTCCTACTTGGAAAAAGGGTCGATAGAGTAGCAGGACTCTTGTTATGAAGAATTATCTCTTCTGTTTGTGGCCTGAAAAAGTTTGAGGATTTTTTTTTCTTTTTTTTTTTTTTTTTTGAGAAATGGGTTTAACTCTGTTCTTTACTGATTTTCATTTCTAAAGCCTTTAGTGCTTACCTAATATACAACTTCTCTAAAGATTCAGGCGGTGAGGTAATAAGAACATACAAAGCTTTGGTGAAAATAATGATTGAAAGAACATTTTTTAAAGACTAAAAGAATGATAGGGTATTCCAGAGAAAGAGTAAAAACTTTCTTATACCTTTCTTATAGCTCTGTGTGAAAAATGTTCTTCAGAGCATTTCAGTTAGTCCTTTCGATACACTTATGAGACAGGTATAAGCATCTATTTACAGTGGAAATATTAAGTACATTTTCCAGATTTCATATCAAATTAATTTTAAGGACAGGATGTTAACTAAAATTAGTCTGATTCTATAACTAGAATTCTTAACCACTCCAGAACATGAAGCACTGTCCATTTATTTGAATAAATATAGCAAGCTTCTGAACCATGAAACATGTGAAAGACTATCAGTTTGGCCTTGACCTTAACACAAAAATATAGGGATCTCCAAAGACAAAGTGAATAACCACAGTCTGTTCCCCCATTCCCTTTACAGTTTAACCTATTAACCAACATTCATCATCTCTCTCCCCAAACAGCAGTGGCCAAGATGGTCTTAGCATTCTCCTAGCTTGACCAACTTTATTTAGGTTTCTCCTTGACTCTAGGCCCCTGATCTCTCTTTTCTTAGAGCAATTACTTTAAGAAACTTGGTGATTGTAAATTCTTTCTCTGCCCTTTGAGATGTATACATCTGTTTTCTCCCAGCCTCTTGACAGTTTTACAGCCCAGGGAATAGCTCTCTCGGGGACCTGGGAGTCATCTATTGAAATGTGGGCCTTGAAGAATATAGCATCCCCACCTCTGTCTTCACATGCAGGTAGGACCCTAACTTAGGCTAGAGCTAAGATACAGATGAACCTAGGATGGGCACCAATTAGCATATTTGGATGGCCAAATCACTGAGAAAAATACATGAGAATATAGGAATAACTCAATGTTCAACTCATTGATCAACCTCCCCACTTCCTGTCCTCAAGTACTCCTGCTAGGTCACCTTTGTGCTCAAAAACCTTCCCATCTTCTGTTTCAGTGAAGTTGAGCTCAGTCTCTCTTTTATTTTAATAGTCTTGAATATACTCATCTTTGCCTGTTTAAATTTGTCTGGTGCAAATTTTTGGTTTAATAGTGAGAAAAGATAAATACTGGCATGCTGTTTTTAAAAGTCACCACTTTTTCTGAAGAGATAAACTTGTGATACTACCTTTTTCCATTGTGTTCCTTCTTTGGTGTATCATTCAAACATCTCCTTCCCTACGATGAATGCCTGACTTACTCCTTCACAAATAATCATTTTCTCTTTGGTATGTTATCATACTCCATTTATAACCCCAGGGTGTATATGTTCTGGCTTCCCCAACAGTTGGAGCAGTGTCTTATTCATATGTAACAGGACAGCATAACAAATCGTACGAGATCTTTTTTAGCACCTTTCCAGTCCCTAGACCCAGCTCTCCCAGCTACTGAGAAAAAGTTGCTAAATTCACAAAAGCATAATTAAAAGAAATTCACTTCTTTGTGAGACCCCAGGGTAGTAAGGGCAAACTGGTATGTGAGCCATCGCCAAAGAGAGAGATAATAGTCACTAGGTGTGAGAAAAAGTGACCATCGTGCAAAGCACATTGCTTTTGAAAGTTACTCTCCCGTTTTTCCAGAAACCAGGAAGGGACTAGAGGAGAACAGCTGAAGATGTGTAAATCCCTGAAGGGGAGATGTGTTTCCCATGGGAATTCTGCTGTGCAGCTGGGGTTCACCCCTCGGTCTGCAGGCTGCCTGAGTGTGGGAGAGAGAACTGTGGAGAGGTTGCCAGTGGTCAGAGCAGAGGAGAGAAGGCAGGGCACCCTTGGAGTTACAGGTTTGCAAGAGGTGAGGCTGAGGCAGGAAGGGACAGACACTGGCAGATGAGACAGGAAGCTCTGACCTTGCTGTGAGCTCATCAGACAACTTCAGTTCAGTGCCGCCAGGTGGAAATCGGACAGAAGATGAGACCACAGATGCTTCGGAGAACTGGTTAAGATTCCATCTTATGTCAACTAACACGTGGCATACCTTTCGGAAATGAGCCAGGTCTACAGTGACGGTCAACGAACAGGGACAGCAACCTCTCTTCTCAAGCCAAGGACATTGGTTGACATCAGGAAACACCATTTATGATAAAGGATTACTGAAGTAAGCCTTATTTTTCCTCTTTGTCTCATACCTCATGTCTCAAACACCAGCATACCTCAAAGTAAATGGGTGAGAGGAATGGCTAGGAGAGAGTGGACCACACTCCCCTCTCCACCAGAGAGATGATGCCTTAGTCTGGCTTATGCAAGATGAGAGGCTGAGTCTAAAGTAGGACTGACATTTTTAAGTGGGCACAGTAAGTTTTAGTGATGAGATGCCTAAAAAATCAAAAGTACCTGAAAATGTGTAAAGTCAGAGATAAGGGATCCTGCTACCCAGGGAAAATATCATTTTGTGGGTATGTTACATACATCAACTATTTGAGACCTCACTTAGACCTACTACATCAATGTTTATTCCCACTATCTACAATGTTCTTTTCACAAAACGAGTCTTTTTTGAATTAATTACTTAGAAAAAAATATAGCTCTGAGACTAAGAACCAAGTGGAAAAACTCAGCTGAAACAATGGAATAACAAATGGAACTAATGGCCGTGATTAAGTGTTCTAATGACAGGTAGTGCTAAAATAACTGTTTTAAGGGGCTAACCTATACCTGGATCTGTTGCAACTATTGAGTCTTGGGTAGGGAGAAACAGGGATACATGTGAATCATACTTATAGATGTAGAAACAGCTATAGAAGTCACATTGACAATTTACAAAAAGGTTAGTATGGCCTCCTCCTTGGGAGATGTTATACGCTGGAGAAAGAGGAATTGAAAGATAATCCTGCAACAGAAACAGCAACTAAACCATTCACCCCTTCTCTTAGTAAGGATGCATCGTTAGCTTCATATTTGAATATATGTATGTGCTTGTGTATAGAGGATATTTCGTGAGCTTTTTAACAAATTATTTTCTCAATGCATGTGTTTATTGTATTGAAAGGCAACAAACATTTATGAATCTTAAATGAATTGAGATAAAAAGGGCATTTCAAACCCTCTTTTTTTTTTCAATACATTTTTATTGGCTCACCTGGTGAAATGATACATCTCTGAAGTCACGTCACTTAATTCTGAATGTGTCAATTAAAAACTGCCATACTTCTAAGCCCTGCATGAGTTTGTTCTTCTCCTATGAAATAAAAGTATTAATGCTGTTCTATTTCACCAGGGTGCTGTGAGAAATAACTAGTAAAAATGACTGTAGCATACCTTTCTTAAAATAGAAGTGCTATGTAAATGCTAAACAGGACCAAGGGTGAGAAAAGCACAACTAGAGGTGTCTTCATAACAAAGAATAATACATTTGAATAAGTAAATGACACACACCCCACACAGAAATCAGGGGACCCTTAGTGTTTAGGCAGCTTTTAATGATTTTCAAAGGAAACCTTTCTGGAGGCAAGAGATTAATACTGACTTCTTTCAGAAAATAGTTCTAAGTAAAAAAGATTTCATCTCTTTCTGAATCCTAATCACGGGCTGGTGGTCACCAGAAAAAAAAACTCAGAGAAACTGAATTTGGTTCTGACCTCTAACTATCACATAAATCAAACCGTCCGATGTGTACTCACTCTCTCTACCACCTAAAAGATCACCAGATGCTGCTCTGAATCTATGTAGAGAGCAAAATGGAATTTACCCATGTTGAAAAACCAGATTCAACTGAGTCAAAAGCAAACTGGCGTTATTCAATGATTCATGAATTGGGTTGGATCCCACCTAGCAAACAGAAAGGAGCTCCAAAGAGCTGCAGGGGAAAAAAAAAAAAAAAAAAAGATTTTTACAGGCAGAGAGGGTGTGGGACAAGAAAGTCATAAAGAAATTAAAAATAATAATGGTTGTTTCAAGCAAGGTCTGCTTCCGTCGGGGACGAAAGGGTCTGTTAGGCCGATTACCTCACTGAACGGACCAGTTAGGATTATATTCCTTGGAGGGGCTGACACTGCACTTAGATTAGATATTATGTGTTAGTTTGCAGACATGGGGTTTAGCACAAGTGACTCCATTTTGGGCCTGTTGTTCCTTTTTAACACCCACCATACCCACAAAAGTCAGTTATGTATAAAAATTATTAGTGTTTTCACATGTCAGAGATGATCTCTGTTTCAACAGCTTACTAAATTAGCTCCCTTAACTACCTCTTCATTCTTAAATTCCATCCTGGAAAAATAGAACTTCTCTATAATCCAGTTAGGCCCAACATTACTCTTACTTAAGAGACTTTCTAGTCAGACAAAACCTCTCCATGCTGACTGGTGACACAATGACCTTCACACGCTCACGTGCTAAGGGAAGGTAACCGGTCAGGAGTCACCATGCCATTCATGCAGCACATTCCATAGGTTCGACTTTGTCCCTAGTCATTCATAACATCACTCACCACAGGTAGGCATTTCACAGAGTCATTATGAGGAGCCTATGAAGAAATGAGCTTCTCTGTTCTAGAGAGAGAAAGTAGAAAGAAATGCCCTTCACTGCTTAGCACTCCATCCCCCAAACCATCTTCCGAAGAAATCTCACAAGTAAGTACTTCTGATGCCACTGCAAAATTGAGTTCAGTATTCCTGTATTTACCTGTGTTTTTTGTCTGAGTATTTCAAGATTTCGAAATGACTTCACGAACTTCTACTCTCTCTTCCATTGCTACTTTGATATAAGGGGGTAAATATGTGTGTGTGTGTATGCGCGCGCGCGCGCGCGCGCGTGTGTGTGTGTGTGTGTGTGTATTTTTTTTTGACAGGACAGAAAAGTTTTCTTCAAAGAATCTTTACTAGGAATGGCCAGCCTGTTTAAAAATAGCTTCACTGACAGTTTCACTCCTTTTCAGAATTGAACTTAAGCTATATCTTCTTTTCGCTTTTAAGGCCCTGAAATAATTGGAAGAATATTTTTATTAAACCATCCATCTAGAAAAGAAAGGCTGGGGTACTATGAGAAGGGTGATTCTTTTCTGTGGTATTTTCAGCTGTGTCTCAGGGTGAAATGTTTGATACGTCACATGAAAGATGGCCCTTGTTAGATTCCCAGCCCATCTGCCCAGGCACCAGAAGAGATCAAAGGGGAGAGATCAGCATCCGATTAGTAACCTATAAAATGTCTGTCTTTTTACTTTTGGTTTTAACTAATTCTCCCAACAGCATTTTTTTTTTCTTTTTCTAACATTCTTCAGTCTTTTTTCACCATTTTCCTCTTTTATTCTTTACTGCTTCCTTACACTGAGTTTCTTAATAGTCTAACCACATAGCCAGGGCCATTCACCACTTCGTAACAGCGATAGCCCCTGCTTAGGCAGGATGGCTCCCTCGAGACTCTAGGACTTCGTAGATGCCATCCTATTAAATGTGATAACTTGCCTGATGGACAGGCACACAGTACCTTCCAATTCTCTTGAAATTTTAGACAGGAGATTTTTAGAAAAGGAACTGAGAAGTTTAAAATTTTGTTCATGTTCATTCTCATCAACAGCTTTGCTGGTTTACTGTGCAAAAGTATGACATCATAAACAAACTCGAGATTTAAACAATCTAATCTCATTAGCTATTTTGTTAACTTTGTTATAAAGTGTGTCATTCATTTAGACAGAATTTCATGATACCTTGTCTGGTATTAATTAAAAGCATTGGTTTCTCTCCATTAATCTTATATAAAACAAAAGAGAACAAGATTTGTCTGGATCGGTCTCTTTTTTGAGTTTTCCAACAAACTCGACATTGTTTGCAGTAGCTTGCTACAAAGGATATTAATGTATGAGAGATGAAATTTAACAGAGTATCAGAAGTTGATGTATTTAAGGTCTGTATTTAATATCTTTGTCTTAATAATCTGTTTTTTGGCTCTATTAGTGGCTCCGCTCTCTACTTGGTCCAGCACCTTCATAACGGAAAATTAAGTAAAATGATTAGAGAATGGACTTTGGAGCATCATGGTTTAGTATTGGAATCCAACCCTATTTATTATGAATGATGAGCAACCTATGCAATCTCTTTGAGCTTTAGTTTCCTCACTGATAATAAGAGGATAATAAAAAACACCACAACTACAGATGGTTGTGTGGATTAAACGTGTGTAAAGGAATTAATATGTGTCAGGTATTGAGTCTGTATTCAATAAACAACAGCAGTAATAGTAAAAGTTATTTTCTTATTCTTCAGTTATTTTGCCTCAGGTCCTAACTTGTGCTTTCCTTCACCAGTAAGCATTCCACTGTCTATGCCAACATCACACGCATCAACTGTTTATTCTTCTGAATTGCACTGTGACTTTATATTATCTCTGTGAGCTGAACGTTTAGTGTCTTTGATGGGACTATTAGCTAGTCTGATAATTCTTGTGGACACAGTAGTAAATGAAAAACCAAGTAAGACTTCCGGGCTTTTCTTTTACTCAATTTGGTAATGAGTATGTATTTTAAGAAAGAAATGCTAAGGCTGTTGAGTTTCTTAGTAGTCTAACCACACATCAGCAGTCATGGAACATACAGCTAAAAAGAAACTTGTTTTTTGTTTTTTGTTTTTTGTTTTTTTTGTTTGTTTGTTTTGTTTTGTTTTGTTTTGTTTTTGTCCAGTAAAAATCTTTTATTAATGAGAAAATTAAGTCTCAGGGACTTTTTAGAGTTATAACTGTGATGTATCAGTCTCAGTCTAGTTAGAAGACAAAAGCCATATAATTTTTAAAATTGAGAATATATATATAACGATTGTTGCCTAGGTACTGAAGAACTGAAGAGTCAAAAAGAGAACAAGTGAGCTGTCACAGAGGTAGCAATTGACAAGGAGCAGCTTCCACCCCTCGGGCAGAGAAGAGGCTGGAATTACCGAATCTTAGAAGCTTCAAGGAAGGATTCTGCAAAGCTGAAACTCAGAGCGCTGAATAGCGAATGCCACGGGGTCTGTGCTGATGTCTCTAAACCCAGAATGGAGTCCCTCGGGTACTGTTAGAGGAGTTGGCTTGTGCTGGCATCTTTGTGGAGGTATAATGAGGCTGTAACGGTTGTGCAAACATTGGAAGAGAAACCTTTAAACTGGATCTACTACTACTAACTAGAATGAATTGCCACCGCCAAAGTGAAGACACACTGCTAGGTTAAAACTGGCCAAAGTAGGAACAAGTTTCTTCTTCCCGCTATAATTTTCTATCTCCCTCTAGGCCCTCCCTATTGGGAGAGCATAATAAGGAGCCAACTGGAAAAACATAAATGTGATTGGCAGTCGCAGCCTCAGCATCACAGGTTATGAAGAGTGGGTTAAAGCGGAGATACTTAGTAACAGAAAGAGTAAGACACACCACCAAATCAGGTGGAATAACTCTAGTGGTAGACACTGGAAGTGGCAGATGCAAAGAAGTATAATCTCCGACACCAGCTCAACTCTGTCTCATCTCCTGCACATGAGGCGTCACACAGAATTTCCTACTGCTCTACATCCTGCCTTTCGCATTCATGAGCTTCTTTTCTTCCACATAATTCATAACTCAGTTCACACCTTGACTTCCTCTCATTTGGCCTAGTTCATGTTATGAAAGATTTTAAACCAGACTTTAGTCTCTCACCCATCGAATATTGAAAATTTGCTAAGAGAGTAGATTCTGGGTGCTCTTGCTCTGTGAGTGCACACACATACAAATGGTAACTATGTGAGGAGATAAATACGTTAATTAATTTGAGTGCAGTGATCACTACCATATCCATGTTTATATCAAATCATCAGGCTGTACACCTTAAATATATACCTTTTTGTTTGTTTGTTTGTTTGTTTGCTTGTTGGTTGGTTTTAATCAAGAGAGAAATTCTTGGAGGCAGAAAAGAAAACTTGAAATGGGTCTACACCTAGTTGCAAGAGACTAGCCTTGGAAGCAGATCACCACCCAGATTCATGCTCTGGACACAATCTTCCACACTCAAAGAAATTCTCTGTTTGAGATTCTCTCTTCAGCATTGGCAGTTCACATCCTTCCTCTCCATTCTCTCAAACTGATCACGCTACAGTATCTTTCTCTCTTTGGTTCCCAGGCTCTTGTGTACTTAGTTCAATGGACTGGCATTGCAAATGTTGACCTCTTCTCCACCTCTTGGCAAAAATTTCCACAGTGAAAGTCTCTATAACTTAGTAGATTTATAGCATACTACATACAGTTGCCATTATCCAGCACATTTGGCTAGGTTACATTTCAGTAATAATCTATTACCCTAATCTCTTATCTCTAGCCTCAAATGATTCTAATATTTTTCACAGAAAAATAGAAAGGTCATGGTTAAGAGTGTGGCCTTAGACCTACAATGCCTGAGTTTGAATTCTCGCTCTGCTCCTCACCTGCTGTGTGCCGCTGGAACAAGTCTCTGTGCTTCAATGGACTCGTCTATACAATTCCTACCTCCTTAGATTGCTGTAAGAAATAAATGAGTTAACACACATCGAGTGCTTAGAACGCCGACCAGCGTACAGCAAATGCTTAAGAAACATTAGCGATTATTTCACTGGGATGGGAGTTATCTTCCTAATTCAAGTGAGTGAACATTTTGGCTTTGTCATTTACTAGCTATCTGACTTTGTGAAAGTTACTTAATTTTCTTGAGCTTTAGCTGCTTTCCATGCTTAGAATGTTCTTGGAAATGGAGATAATGTCCAACTTAAACTGAGTTTTTTTTTAGGATTAAATGGCAGTGCATAATGAAAGGTTAGTTTGAGCCAAATCTGAGTCTCAGACCACTGGGCAGCATTACCCAATGACCACATCTTGGAAGTCCTCTCAGTGCTTTCAACAGACCAAACTTTTGAATGTAACACAAAGTTCTAGTGTTTAGAAAAATGTCACCAATTGTGTTACAGAAGTGTCACATTATCCAGCCACATGTTTTAATTTATACATGGTCTAGGAGCATAATGCAAAAGAACATGAACTTGTCTTAACATACCTATGTGAAGAACTGGAGTTGTTGAAGGCATTCGAATGAAGGAAAAGAATAACTAGCTCATGAAAGAAAAAATAAACAGGAGAGATGTTTAGGAAAAAAAAGATCGGACTGAATAGCGGAGCCTAGAGTGATTAGGGTTGAAGTGTAAGGGGTGCATTTTACCACTGCAACCAAAGATCTACCCCGGTCCCTTCCTCTTCTCAATCCCAGATTCTTTTTACTCTGAGAAATAAAGGTTCACAGTGTCAGGGTCATAAGCCCTCTGCTGTGAGAACACCTTCTGAAACGGCCGATCAGAGAGGATGGGAGCACTATCCTCCTGGCCAGAAGGAAGCCCAGGCAGAGGCTTACAAGGAAAGAGAGTGGGATGGTGGTAATTATATTTGTAAAAAGACCTCATAAAATGGTCTCATAATTACATATGAAAGCATCTCTAAGATTCTCAGGTATATCAGGGAAGAGAAATTCTGGAAAAATACTCAATTTTCTGAGAAGGCGAGGTCTTTAATTATTACTTTCAAAATTATACATTTGCACTAATCAGCAGTAACTCTGGAAATGTACCAACAGTATATAATAAAATCTTGTACATTTATTTCCTGGCACATAGCAAATGATCAATATCCCTCACTCCAACAACAACAACAAAAATCATAATAGTTATTTGTTTCTATCCAAAATGAACAATTTCCTGTCTATATTCCTTTACTAGCACAGTTTTCTTATTGATAGAATATCTACACTCAACATCCCAGAGATATTTATTATAATTGTGATTTTCTGGTCAAGGGAAGACTCGCTCTTTGAGACCCACTTGAAATCATCATCCTCTATACTTTCACTGCTCAAAGTTTGGTTCATATAACAGCAACATCAGCATTATTTTAGAGTTTGTTCAAAATGCAGATTCTAGGTTCTACACTGGATCTACCAAAACAAAATCTGTATTTTACCATGATAGTCTATCTAAGTGATAGTCTCATTAATCTTTGAGAAGCCTGAATTTCTCCCCTAATCTGTGCAATTCTTATATATTGAGGCAAATTAAGACATGAGAAGAGCCTATATACCTTTGAAAACTCCAATGACTGATGCTTTCTGGAGAGGAGATATTTAACTATGCTTGTTTATTGGGTTTAGAATATCTGTCTCACCCATGTGAAAAGCTAATCATTTATAGCTTCATTATAAACTGGATCATTCAAATCTAAAATAAGTGATCTTGTAGATCAAATGCTGTAATCAGGAAAAAAAAAAAAAAGACTCAAATTGCCAGTGTTCCCTTCTTCCCTTTCCAATAATAAAATTTTATATGCTTGCCTCATAGAAACACTATCATCACCATATTTTTCTAAAAAGATAAATCGAAGACTAGTACTCTTTATCCACGTTAATCTTCTTGCCCAGACTAGAGTCAACAAAGGGTATATCATATCACATTTGATATTTCATAGCAACTTGAATATGAAAATTGTATTTCAAATGGAAATCAGAGGGCACATTTAACTTGCACTGGGTTTAAAAAATTATTTGTATATTTAGAGCATTATTTTCTTACTAGCTCAGTTCTGCACACACTTCCTTTAAACTTACATTTATTCTTGATTTGAGTGTATGAGTATTGCTTACGTGCAAAAACAGGAGTGCAAAACTCATACTACTTTTTATATGAAATCTGTTGACTTTTTCACTGAAATTATCTGTCTTGTAAAGTTCTGATCACTATCAGAATTTCTCTAAGATGGAACAATTTGAGTTTTTTCCTCTTGAAAGTGTTGACCTCTCTCTCCTTCTAACTCAAAAATCATTTCAATGAACAGACGTTCAGTGTATTGTTCTGAGAAGCAAAAGGGAGATTTGTCTGACAAATAGTTCACCTGTAGCATTCCACTGTTTGTATGAGATCTCAGAATCTGGTGTTGTTTATAACACAAAAAAAGCTTTACAGGTAAAAAGAAGATTTGTTAGGTTTCCCTTGACACCATGATTATTTTATAAGCCTATTCTCTGGTGAAATTTTAGTAGATTTCCTGCTTTTACTGTATGCCTTTTCATCTCATTACTGTTCTACAAAACAAAGGAATTAGGCATTAACACTTCAAAATACTATTCACTTTACATTCTATAAAAGACAAGCTTACATAAAGGTTTGTATGAAATTTTCAAGCACTAAAACATGAAACATGGAATTAAAACAAAAAGCACTTTTAGAAAAAGAGTATAATAGGCTGTGTTAATAAAAGCAAAGCAATACTGTTCCGATCTCCATAGAAAACATGCATTTATTTATTCACAAATTATTTATGGAGAGGCCACTAGCATTGTGCTACCCCTGGGGACACTGGTGAATCAATCTGTCCTCATGAATTTTGTATTCTCGTGAATACACAAATAATAAGCAAGTGAAAAATAAATCATATATACTTAAAATAAGAGAGAGCATTTGCTAAAAGAACTGCCAAGGGCCTTTTCAACATCATGGTGAGAGCCAATATATGCCTTGAATTACAGTCCAACTATCACTGCATGAAACAAGGAAAAGATCAATTCTCCAAAGAATACAGATGCTGGGAAACCACAAACCTAAAAATATCCATGACAGTAATAGAATAGTCTATCTGCTGGGTTCTATTGGTAGGCTGCATAGTTTTGATTTTCAGTGTTGATCTAGAGATATTTTATTTCATACATAGAATGGAATCTAAATATATTCTGTAGTGGGTAATGGAATGAATCAGAGTATATTAAAGAGGGTGCTTTATTTGATAAGATTTATCTGCAAGCCATGAGAATACCTTCTTCCAACCTTTACCCATCACCGTTGCTTGCTTCAAATTTGGTTAGCTGTTAATGATTTCTCAGTAATTTTCTCCTTTATCAGGGAGCTAAGTTTTAATCATTTTTATTTTGCTTCATTTACCTTAGATCTGTATAATTAGTCTATTCCTGTATGAAAAGCAATAATGGGATGACACATGTTTTGACCTTTTCCATCACCACTTAAATTTTCAATTCTTTTTGTAGATACTAAGAAAATTATATTGCTATGTGAGAAATTAATAACATGAATAAAAGAGAAAAAAGGCTTAATTTCATTGTTATGCCTACCTTTAAAGATTTGTCCAGAATAACCATTTGGTAATCAGTATCAAATAAAATTAAACCATTTGATTACTCGCCAAAGAATAAACCCATGAATGTTAGTTAATTTGTTCCTCTTACTGCATGTCAAATCAAGGCACATTGTCCCTTATTCCTGATATCTTGGAGGGGACTTATTAAGAAATATCTCTGCCCCTCAAGGGACCTAACCCAAATCTGGCAATTTAAGTAAAGCACATGACAATTGGATAAATTTATAGAAGTATGCCTGAAGAGCAATGGATTTGGGACACCTTTATTGAGGAAGTATTTCAGAGAGGTTAAAAGCTTTGTCTTTGGATTCAAACATGAGTTTGGGTTTTATTTCTTCCATTTATGAGCTGTGTGATTTTGAAGGAGTTAATTATCCTAACTTCTTTTTTTTTTTTAGATGTAAAATGGATATAAAATACACAGAGGGTTTTCTGATCATGAGATTATATCAACTGATACACTTTAAGTAACCAGTAATTGGTGGCAGCGATGATGATGGTGATGCTGATGGTGGTCATGATGTGAAGGAGCATGGCAGAACACGAAGGAATAACTGCTGTGTGCTAAGGGCTGGCTAAAGAGCCATATGAGAACAAAAGCAAAGAGAAGCAGCAGAAATACAAGGAGAACCACAGGGCACAGTAATATTTTTTTCTCAGTAAATTCTCTGGCTTATCAGTTAGTAATTGAACTTTAATATTACTTGACAAAGTTCATTTTATTCCATCATATTAACCTGCTTCCTCCAATCAAAATCTTTGAGGCAGGTGGTTGGGTTGCTGGCCACGGGAAGCTATCAGTGCGGTATTGGACCGTTAGTTACCAAAGGCATCTGAGGAGAATACACAAGTGGTGATTTTCTCCCCCTGGTGAATTGAACAGCATGAAATTTCTGATAGGTTTTCCTGTCATATCCAACTTCTTTAAAAAATAAAAATAAATAATAAAATTGTAGACTGCCATTTTAAACGAGAGTGCAGAACGCTGTCCACATCATAGAGTAATCCTTTTCAGGCAGAAATACTGGGTATAATTTTCTACATAAATGGAAAAAAAACTAATCTTATCTCTGGTATATCCCTCTTCTGGGTTATGCAGGTTTAGCCAGGCTATATCTGTTGACAGAAAATTCTCCACTCGGGAGAGAAGCAAAGATGAGAAGAGGTATTGCAATGGTGATGTTAAAGCTTTATATAATGAGACAAATCCTAGCACCTCGAGGGAACTCATTCAGTATGGAAACCATTTTATGTTTCTTTCATTATGGGAGTGATACACTGTCTGTTAAAAAAGTACGGAAGTGAGGTTGGCCAGACAGCTATTTAATAGGGTGATTGGCTTCGGCTTGTCATTTGGTTTTGCAAACAGCAGCACGTAATCTTATTTGTCTCCACCACCATGCTTCAAGTGAGCCCAATCTATCATAGTATGGTGGCATTAGCACCTCTTATTATGTAAAGCTGTCAGGTCATCGCAATATAAATAGGACATTGTGCCCACTTGCAAAACACTTACTTGAGCGTATTTAGTTTCACAAACTTTTCCTAAGACTCTGACACCTTAAACCGAGTCTGACAGGCATTTATATTGTATGCCAAATAAGAAGAATAACTCACTCCATAAAATGTATCTAGTGACTAACAACAAAAGAAAAACATATGGGATAAAATAAATCTCTAGTGGAATAAAGTCAGCGATATTAATAATTCCTTGGAAAATATTCATTTTCCATTTCCTGTCTTCAAAGCAGGCTGTGACAAAGGATAAAATTTAGCTCAGACTCAGAAATCTGTTTTAACTTTGGTTTACATTGTTTTCTCACTGGTGGAAGTAGAGTCTCCTTTTGGTGTTGTGGTGACAATGTTTTCCTGTGCTGATCCATTTATATGATGCTATTTAAATGCAAATATTATATGGAGATAGCTAAAATATATGCACACCTATTCTGTGACTATAAATATGTTACTAAAAAAGGTGTGCTTTAGAAATCACAGACAGCTTTCTTCCATGTGTGTGTATATAAAATAGTAAAAAAAAAAAAATCAGGAAGTAAGACTCATGGTTCTGAGCTTACATATCTATTTTCTACAGAGTAATTACTCCCTAAATATCATTTCCTAACTGAAACGCACCCTGAGGCAACTCCGCACCACAGCACTGTGGTTTAGAGAACTGGTCCTGATTTCTTCCAACTGCACCATTTAGAAGTCTCCCCAAGAATGGACAAGACGAACTACCAATGTTCACAGAGGAGAGCAAGCTTATATGAAGAGAGACAAGTTAAGTTTCAAGGGAGTAAGATTTGAAATATTGATATAGTCACATTAATTGAATTTTTGCCTTGAGAAGTGATTACAAAAATGTTGCTCCAATATTAATTTGTATCTGCTTTGGATAAGATTAACATTAATTTCTTCGCCAGTCCCTATTACTCTTTTATTATTCATTAGCGTCTCTCTTTGCATGTGTAAGAGACCTTGATGAAGCATGTTTATTCATAGACTAACCTTTTTAAATAATTCTAACAGCTCTCTAACAGTAACCTTCCTGGCATGCTGAATATCTTGCCTTTGTTTCATTATTCACTGCTTGCACTCTGTCCTCCACTTGAGATGCTGAACATGAATCATACTCCTCTTCCGATTGCTCTTCCTCCCACTAAAATGTCCTCGCCAGCCCGACCCCACAGGAGAGCTCAGCTCGCAAAATACTGCAGCAAAAGAGTCCTCAGCTTGGATCAGGGACAGTGTAGTTTCTACAGATCTTGAGTGTAATTCTGGATCTGCTTTTTGGTAGCTCGTTACATATGTGTTAACGTAATTCAGTCTATTTTTTATTTACCTTTTGTTAGAATATTTAGTTTGAGTTCGCCTTTGATAAAAGCTCTGGAGGTGACATTTGATCATGACTTTGTGTGTTAAGCTCTTGGGAATTTTTTTCTAAGCGGATAAAATGGACAATGCTGTGAAAAGGAGAGGGGGGAAAACCAGAAAGAGAAAAGTAGAATGACTGAAAGTATTGATATTTTACTACAAGCGGGGACAGCATTGTCTTCAAGCCTCATAAGGCTGTATATATACTTTAAAAAGGATAGATATAATTTTTCCTCTCAATTATAGCTTTAATCTTAGGCACCTACCCTAAAATAAAACTTAGAACAACTTCTCACATAAAATCACAAGTTGTCTTCTTTTTGAGTTGAAGTCAAAATTTTTTTTTCTTTTTTTACTGTGGAACAGACCAAGTATATATATATATATATATATATATATATATATATATATATATATATATATATGAATATTTCTGGCTTTAAACATTCTATTTATGATACTGAAGGGACACTATGTGTAAAATTTGTCCAGGAAAATAAACCTCTCTTATCACTAAAATAATAATGTTACTAATTTTAAGGAAGGTAATTGCTTATTTTCCTATAATCTCAATCTCTATCTCTCTCCCACTATATATATACACACACACACCACACACACACCACACACACACACACACACACACACACACACACACACACACACTTCTTACAATTTGCCACAGAAGAGAAACAAAAAAAATTAATTCAGGAGAGTCAGCTAGGGCCCTAACAGCTGTCCTTTGACAGATTACAGAATTATGTAATATTATTTATTATTTTTCTTCATAAGTGCACTGGATATAAATCTGATCTATAAACATTCCACTTTTTTAACGTCTAATATGTTTGGATTACGACTGAGCGATTCATTACTACTAATTGTTTGCTTGTAGGAGTTTTTGTTTTACTGTCGAGAGCTGAAGTCCACAGTGCCAAGCTCCTGTCGCGAGGGCGACACACATCAAACATGATCTCTTTGCGCCGAACTCACTCCAGCACAAGGAAAGTCTCCTAACAAAGACTGTCGGTGGCTATCATGAACAAAGGTGTTGAGTTTGATGCATCGTTCAAAATCAAGTAGTCTGGACACCTTTTACAGTGCGTTAGAGCAAAGTTGAATTCAATTTAACGACTTCATGAATTAATTAAATTTACTTCTGTCTTCACCTCACTCAGTGATAACAGAACGTCACAGGCTGCAACACATTCTGTGACACACAAATCATGGCAATGAACTTCCAGAAAGTGAAGCAATTCTAGGGACATATCTTGCCAGGCCATGTACATATGGCAGAAAAGAGTAAAACCAACATGGAAAATGTCACCTCTTTATTGGAAAGAGAGGACAGGTTCCCAATGTAATGTCCTCAGTGAGTCAGGAACTTTCATTAGAAAGGTGAGTCTGTCTTTGCCAGACACAAGGCCATGGGGCTCTAAGCATGGCAAGGGGCTTCCCCTGTGAAAGACAGGAGGAAAATCCCCATGAATGAAGAGATTTTAGACAGAGGGGTTGAGTTCAAATTCTAAAATTCTATGGGACATTAAGTAATTAAGTGAGGAAGTGAATGGCCAAAAATTGATAAAGGACATTTTCACACAAGTCTGAGAGGGAGGGAGGGAGGGAGAGAGAAGAAGTCTTTGCTTCACAAGGTAAATCTTATATGACACAGCACACGTGTGTATGTGTGTATGTTTATGCATATATGTATACACACACATATGTGTTGTAAACAATTTCCATGTCGGATACAAATTTCTCCCCTCAATCTTAATAACTACCACAAATCAAACCCCTACTATTGCACATTTAGATCTTTTTTCTGTCATTTGTCCATCTATTCCTAACCACAGGCTGAGATGGACAGCCTTAAATGATTTCTTTGTGAAATCTGTGATTATTTCCTCAGAATGAATTACTAGGAATAAAAATGTTGTATTAGTTAAAGGAGATGGAGTGGGAAGTGAGAGCCCAAAGGGCACATACAAATTGAACATTTTTGAAATGTACTGATGAACATTTCTTCAGAAAATTTATTCCAGCTTACATACCCCTTTGGCAGTTTATGAGATAAGGTTTCTCTCAACTCCTTATCTGCCCTAGGTGGGTCATCATCTCCATTCATCACCAATGGTGTGACACCACTTTTTAAATTCATTATACAATTCTTATCTCGTATCATATTCTTATTATATGTCCATGGTTTTTCAGGACATTCGACTCTATTTCATTTATATGTATGCCTATTCTTTTATCACTACAGCATATTTATAGTTATTGATTTATAATAAAATTTAGTATCGGGCAGTACAAAAACTATGTCTTTTACGTATCTCTCTTTTTCATGATTTGTTGGCTATTCTACTATATTAATTTTTTTCTGAATAAGGTTTAAAATTAATTTTTCACATTGATTTGGATAATTTGAATATCAGAATGGTATTTTGATTAAAATAATTGTAAATTCAAATATCTATTTGAGGTAAATTAGCTTCTTCACAACATTAAGATTACTTATCAAGGGCAAATGATTTTACTCCACTTATATATTTTTAGAACAATGTAGTTCTGTATTTTTTAACATAGTGCTTTTTGGTACATTTTGTAAATTTTTAACTTTTAAGGAACAGTTTTTTAGGTTTAATTTTTTTACATATATGACTTATTTTTTGTTCAATGTATTCTTAGGTGTAATATAAATTTTGTTCTTGCGAACGGGAAATTTTTTCAACTACAATTTGTAACTGCTCTTTTCCAGAAAAATAGAAGTGATACTAAGATTTATATACTGACTTTGTAACTGGCTTTTCTAGTAAACTTGGTTTAAATGCTTTTTAATTGATACGGTTAGGATTAGAGCAATCTTGTAAATTTAGGAATGATAAAACTTTGTATCTTCTTCATTAATACTTGCCATTCAGCTATTTCCCTCTATCCCCCTCTCTCTTTCCTCATTACTTCTTGCTTTCTTAATTGGAATTTTTATATGTGAGGGAAGGAAAAGCTAAATAATTCTTGTAGATATGAAGATCCCATCTCATTTCTGGCTTTGGTGGATATGTCTTGAGTCTTACATTTCTGAAAGTGGTTACCTGTCGTGTTCTACAAGATTTCAATGTGCACACTGCTCACGAGCTGCCTTTTTGCATCACTTATATGTGGACTCTATCTCCTAACACCAGAGATAATAGTTGGCACAGGCTAGTGCATGATTTTTAAATAAATCTCTAATTATATTATTCTGACATACCATATTTCTATTTACTTTTTGCCTAGATATTTTATTAAGCATATTAGTCTATTTTTAATGTTAAATCAATCTTGCATTTCCTAAAGTATACCCACATTCATTGAGAGAAAAGATATCAAATGTTGCCATATTTCATCCTGTACTTTCCTTTTTTTTGTTTCCCTCTAGATTCAATGTTTATATTTTATACAATTTTCTAAGTGGCATTTAATTTAAATACTCATGATAATTACATCTTCATTGTGAACTTTCCATTTATTGATATAAAATGTTCTGTCTTTTGGAAATTTAATTATTTTTCCTCTAATATAAATATTGTAACTTGACTTTTTGCTTTATATATATATTCTTCTAAATTTTAATATTTTGAAAACAGAGTGTATATTTATCCATCATAATAGCATTGTTGGAAAATAATGACACATGTGATTGTCAACATTATTTTTCCAGTCTGCAAATAATACTTATTACTCACATTATGATGAAATACTAAATTGTTGACATTTGACTATTTTCTACCTATAAAATAAACATAATTTTACATGGTTCCTTAATCAATTTATGGCTGGTAAAAACTTTCAAAGCCTACTAAGGGTAGAAGGTGAGGGAAAGAGTAGAGCCTATGGAACTAGAGTTAGGAAGAACTATTTGTATCACATTACAATCAGGCATCAGTGGGTCATTTGAGATGAGTGACAAAATACCTCAGGTAGTACTCCAGGAATGGAAATATAGTAATTTGAACTTCCAAGCAAGTTTAAGAAAATATAAGATACTATATAAAGACATCAAGTATAACATGATTCACCTAAGCAATGTTTTCTTAATGTTTAGAGCATTAAAGTTAGAGCATTAAGGTTTTTCTCCAAACCCCACTTACTGCTCAGTTGTTGTACCAATAGAGATATGGATTAATGAAGTGAAAATGTCACTTGGGTGTTTAGCAGGCAGAATTTTTCCTTCTCTTCCCCCCCGCCCGCCCCCGCCACCACTTGTTCTTAATGCTGCCCGGTCTCTCTCCTCAGTAAGCCTCAACTATGAACTTTCCTAGACAGAAGGAGTAGCCTCTGCCATCCATGCTCAATAAAGAATCATTCTGAGGATTTCAGCCTTCCACCTACGGTTCCTCCTCTTTCTGAGTTCAGTTATAGCTTAATCATTTTTGAATTCTAGAATAACAGTTTTGATTGGAAATCATTTCCCCCCAGAATTCTATGCACATTACTAAATTATTTTTGAGTACTCAAAGACGCTGTTGTAAATCCAACACAATTGTGTTTTCTAATCTCGTAAATGAAAAATGGTTTACTAGCTTAGTTGCCTTTTGCTTTTTCTCTTTCTTTCCCTCTGAAAACTATCTTCTACTCCCCACCGCCCTCTTCTGAAGCTTCACAGTGATATATCTTGGAGTAGGTCCTTTTTGTTCTTGTGCTGGTTGCTCAATGAATCCTCTTAATCTGAGTACTCACGGTCCTCAATTCAAGAAAAATGTATTAAATCATTTCTTTGATTTCTCCCACAAATTTTGCTATTCTTCCTTTCCAAAACTCAAAATATTCACATGTTGGCTTTCATGGACTGATCCGTTTATTTTCTTTTCTCTAGTATTCCCCATTGCTTTCTTTCAGTACTACTTTCTGCTCTAGATCCTTCCATTAAATATACATATATAGATTAATTTATATGCTAATAACTATACACAGACACATAGATTCACATACATAATACACATACATATGTGTACACACACGCATTTATTTTACAATTCTCTGTGTTGATCCATTTTCCTGGAGAGAACTTCTATAATTCTCTGCCAGACTGAGGAGTCAGAAAGGACAATACAGTAGTTTAAGAGTGTAGATAAAGACAAGTGATCAGTTTACCACTTGACCAGAAACCCTTTACACCCTTTTACATTTAAGCTTACAGTTTTACTATAAAAATTTAGAGCTGCATTGTTTTAACCAGCTGGAGGGTCTGACTTTAATAGGATTGTTTATTTCATTATGCAAGGTATCAATATTAATACATTTGTTTGCACTCTGCTATCCGTTTCATTATTTAAAAAAAAAATTTGTTCACTTCATGGTATCTGGATTATACTTACAAATGTTTTCATATCCCCCAGTACACCACAAGTTATTCAAACTATTTTTAACCTTATTAATAATTCACATTTATATCTTTCAAAAGCACTCATTAAAAAAATTTCCTAGCATTAGAATAACAGTATTTTTAGTCTCACCTTTTAGACACAGGAGTTAGCTTTGTTTTTTTTTTTTTAATTAATTAATTAATCAATCAATTAATTAATTATTTTATGGTGGCATTGGTTAATGAAATCTACTAAGTTTCAGCTGTACACTTTAACAGTAAGGCATATGTATTTACTTCCCCACTCCACCTTCTTCTTCTTCTTCTTTTTCTTCTTCTTCTTCTTCACACTTTGGCCATTACGACTAAAATATCTGAGGTAGATATGAATTATTATTACATCAATATAGCAATGATTCTTCAGTCTTAATCATTTTAAACTTTGTTTTATCTCAAAAATTTTGAATAATTATTTTAACATCTTTATATAGTTTTAATGTTCATTGACATTCCATTAAAACCATGACTCTCTTATTCTTGACAAGTTAACTTTGTTTTTTTTCGCTTATTTTTATGCTGTACATTTTATGAAATATTTCAGGATTAATAGTGAATAATTTCTAGTGCATCCGAGGAAACTCTTGCCTTCACACATCAGATACAACACTGGATGTTAGATTCTTGATTCACATCTATTGCTCTAGTGTCTTCAGTCTCGTAGTTTTGTAGTTCTGAAATGATAGCCATTTAGAATTTTTATGAAGACTGTGTTTTTATTTTGTTTTTGTTTTTTTTTCTTTTCAACTTGCATATATACATATACAAACACACAGACATATATGTATACATACGTGTATATATATACATGTATATATAATGTTGGGATATGAGGTATGATTTTTTTGTAGCATAGTTTAAATTTTTGTTGGGATATGTCAACAAGTATGCCTATTTGCAATTCATTTGCATGGAAATATATTTTACACACTGTTTCTTCTTAGTGCAATTTTGGGGACTCATTTTTTTTAAAGTGCCAAACAGTCAAAGCCATTTTTGGAGTAAACTCAGAATTTATTTGGCAATACAATTCACTGAAAGTATGAGTAGATTTCTGACTCATTTCCAGTGATGTCCATGTGCCAATACATAAACTAGTATTCCCGAGACATAATGCGTAAGCCAAATTTATTTGCTACTCTTCTCCAAGTCCTACTTTTCCCCAAGTTAATGATTAACTAGCAATTTCAGGATACCTAAAACAATGAGAAATTCATTGCTATTCTGATTTTTGCCACAGGCTCAGTCATTTTGTACATCTGAGATATTTTTTCTGGTTCTTGTCTCTCAAAGCTTTTTCAGATCTTCTCTATTACTTTTGGGAATTTAGTAATAATCTGTTTAGCCACCATTTTGGGCCCCATATTCTGAGTTCTCTCTTGCTTTTCAATTCTGCTTGTAAAATGGCTAATTCTTTTCTGAGTTTACCTCTTTCTTATAGTATGTTTCAAAAAACAAAAGCGAAAGGCAATACACTGCCTCTTTCCAATCACTCCCTCTAGATCTATAGGATTATAGCTACTTGATCTGCCTTCCAACTATCACAGGTAATAGCTGTTTGGCCAAATGTCTTTCATCGTAGAGGTGTCCATCTTTCAAGTCTCTAATACCATTTCCTTCTCATCTGTTCCTTGACTATTAAACCCATGCTACATAATTTAGTTCTTGTTTTGGCCACACCCCATTTTGACATACAAATAGCTGTATTACTTTAGGTGATGACAGCTGTTTAAAGACATGAACCTAAAATTTCAGCATTCTTAAACTTTTATTTCTCATTCATATGAAGTTTGCCATAGATTTTCCCAATGGGCTCAGATCTCTTCCCCAAATGATAATACAGGGATTTGGTTTTCCTCCATGTTGTATATTTCCCATCTTCAATTGTAGCTTCCAGAATCACCATCACTACTTGACACAAGGCTGTGGAGTGGGGAAAGAGTATAGAGAATTTTGTGTAGGAGAACTTTTGTTTTTATTTATTTATTTGCTTGTTTGTTAATTTGACTGTAGTAAGAACACTTACATAATCTACACTCTTACCAAACTCTTAATGTACTACAAGTCATTGATAACTCTAGGCGCCATGTTCTACAGAAGACCTCTAGAGAGTATTCTTGTACAGCTGAAACTTTACACCCACTGCACAAGTCTCCATTCCCCACTCACCCCAGCCCTGGCAACCATTATTCTTCTCTCCACTTCTGAGTTTGACTCTTTTAGATATCTCTTATAATAAGCAGAATGCATGTGGTATTTGTCCTTCTGTGATGTATTATTTCACTTAGCATGATGTCTTCCAGTTTTATTTATGTTGTTGCATAAGGCAAGACTTCCTCCTTTTTTAAAGCTGAATAATATTTCATTTTATGTGCATACAACATTTTCTTCAACCATTCATCTGTCAATGGACATTTAGTTGTTTCCATATCTTGGCTAATGTAAATAATGCTGCAATGAACATTGGAGTGAAAATATCTCTTAGGAATCTTGATTTCAGTTCTTTTGGATATCTTCCCATAAGTGAGATTGATGGGTCATATGGTAATTCTTTTTTAATTTTTTGAAAAACTCCATAATATTTTCCATAGTGGCTGTATCATTTTGCATTCTCATCAATAGCATACAATTGTTCCAATTTCTGCATATTCTCTCCAACACTTTTATTTTTATTTTTAATAATAGCCACTCTAACAGGTGTGAGATGATATTATCTCACTTTACTTTTGACTTGAATTTCCCTGATAATTCGCAATGCTGGGCATCTTTACATGTATTTGTTAGCCATTTGTATGGATTAAAGACTTACACATAAGACTCAAAACTGTAAAACTTCTAGAAAAAAAAATAGAAGAAAGCCTTCTTCGCATTGTTTTTAGGCATGATTTTTTAATATGACACCAAAAGCACAGGTGACGAGAAAAAAAACAGATAAGTGTGACTATATCAAACCAAAAGTCTTCCATACAGCAAAGGAAACAATCAACAAAATGAAAAAGCAAACTATGAATTTGGTGAAAATGTTTTCAAACCATGTATTTGTCAAGGAGCTAATATATAAAATAAATATGAGGAACTCGACAGCAAAATAATAATAATAATAATAATAATAATAATAGTAGTAGTAACAACAACAACAACAATAATAACCACCACCACCCAATTTAAAAATGGGCCAAGTACTTTAGTAGACATTTCTCCAAAGAAGATATACAAATGGCCAACAGGTTGAAGAAAAGTGCTCCACATCTTTAATCAGTAGGAAATTTCACAGGAGGATTTTATGTGTCAGACATGGAAACATCCCATATTATGTCAGTTCATATTCTGTTGGCTAGAATTCAGTCCTATGGCCCCTTCTACCAGCAAAGGACTGAGAAATGTAGATTGATGTGTGCCCGGGAAGAAGAAAGGGGTGTGGTGAGCAATTAGCCAGTCTCTGTTATACTAAACAGCATTATAACCTACCTCAGGTTCCTCTTAACCGCCTTCATGTGAGAGCTGAATCGAAGCTTCTGGGTCACCGAGATAGACCACTGCCGCCCCTTTGTGGCTCCTTGAGGCCATAACCGTTTCTGGGCAGACTACTCTGTGACCTCCTTTAGGAGTTAGACCTTCAGTTTCTGACCCTCCAGAGGGCAACCAAGACCTTGTCAGGTGTAACAAGAAGCCAGAAAGAAACAGACACTGCGTATGCTTGTACTAAAGTTTTGCTCTTCAGTTCGTATTAGGCAGTTCTCTAAGACTAGACAGTTGAGACAGGGACAAAAACAGGAAAAAATTAGGGCAACTAAAAATTAGGTATGAGTTTTCTGTAGTCAAGGTAAAATCGTGACAGAGTAGGATTCATAAGTCATGTAAAGCAGAAAAAAAAAAAAAAAAAGGATTGGATACAGACAAGCCAAATGGCACAAAACAAGTTATCCTGACATAGATTTCAGGATCAGAAGCATTTTCATTTTTCAGCCAGCAATCTGGGGCTTCCTAAGCAAGCCACTCACTCCCTGGGTGTTCCATGACCAATAGGATTCTGGAAATTATCGAAAATCTGTAAAAGTAAAATATAAAGTACAAAGAGATAGGCAGTGAGTCACTTAAAATTGTGGGGTATGTCTTTATTCAGGGGAAATGGGAATGTAAATTCAAAGGCGGTTCCGACTGCTGTTAGGGCCACGAATTGTTCTACTTACTCACAAACGTCTCAGTTTGGCCAGAGGATTGAGTCTGCCTTCCCAGTGAAGTGTCTTTACTGGAGCGTAGCTACTTTCAATGGCAACTGTCCTCTTTAGAAATGTCCCATGTTTTTGAGTGTCACCTTCTTTCAGGTGAGTAAAATCATCCAGTTCCGGGGGATTGAAAATAATTGTTAGAATTTGTGTTTTTATACACATTCCCTTTCAGCCTCTACAGAATTAGAGGCAGTTTGTGGGAATAAAAGCCAATCAAGATTATACTTAACCTCTAAATATCATTTAAAGATTTCTAATCAGTTGAAGTGATCCTCTCAATCAAACACGGAAAAATCGGCTTTCCCCTGGATGAAAATTAGTCGTGGTGTCATTGAGACCTGGCTGTCCCTGTATCTATGCTGACAAACTATTTATTTGATGGCATTGCCTCTCTAACAGACTTAAAACATGCGAGAGCCTGGTCGTGAAGCCAAATGTAGACAATTTTAAAGGACATAGCTAGGTAAAGTTTTCAGTTTTGATTACCATATAGTCCTCCTAATTGATCACTTCACAATCAATCATGAAGACAGTTTAAACAGATCAAATCAATAGGCTTTGTCCAAACTGAGTCCATTGAGGAGATCTGGGTCTGCCTTAACTCTATGTTGAGGCTGATTCTTAGGGTACTACAAAACTAGTAGATATATACCTAATAAATATTTGATAATGATGGCTTGATTGGAAAAGTAGAAACGGAATGATTAGAACACAAATTTTTAGTCAGGCTAACATAGTCTACCTTTTAAAACAGGAATAAAATTTTTCCTGTCTCTAAAATTTGCTTTCAGCCCTAAAAGAAATAAAGATGCCACAGAGTTACCATAACCATCGATACCATTCAGCACTTACTTGCAGAACAATTTTAGACGTATTTGTAAGTTAAAATAAATTTCCAACATGCTGAGCCATGTGATCTGTCATATTAGTCTAGATGTCAGGTGCCCAAACTTTCTCTCTGAGAAAGTATTTACAGAGATTTTGCTGAAGAAGTCATAAAGAACACATCTGGGAGACGACTGTTATTTAAGAGAGTAAAGTGTAACTACTGTGAACTTCCTTTTAATAAAAACACCTACACTGATGAATTCATATTTTGGATTAAAGTGATTATATCCAAACCTCATTTTCTCTAATCAAACAGTTGTTTGTTACGGGAACATGGCAAGTTGTCAAATGAGTAGTATGTCTTTTTCCAATCCTGACTTATTAGTATAATTTCTCCCTTCCAGATAGGCAGCAAAAATATCCATGAGAGCTATAATTGGCTACGGAATGAGACAATCGCCTCTGGCAATTGAGGTGAAATAAGTTGACTGCTGAATTGTAAAGGTCCCACTTTTCATTGTTGGTGCTTGTCCCGCCCCTTGGCCGCACAGGTGAGGCTGGTCAGCAGTTCCTCAGCATGAAAGCCCACGGTGCTCTGAACTTGTATTTGAGCTCAGTTGCTTATTATATAAAGTTGGAAAAAGTCTTCGCTCCTTTAAGCAGGAGTTTCCTCATCTGCAAACTGGGGACGATAATATCTTTTTTGTTGAGTTGGCTAAAAAGCATTCCATATAGTGTATACCACATGTCTGGTAGGAAATAGGTGCCAAATAAATAGCAGCGATTATTGTGAGGAGTTGCTATAGTCCGGCGAAAAACAGTTTAGTTAATTTGAAAGACATAGCAAAGGAACTCCACCCTTCTTTGCCAGGGTGTGACCACATTTACTCCATCGTCAGAATATTAAATGTTAAATTTAAGCCCTGAGAAAAATCTAATAGCCAGCTATCAACTCTAGAAAATGGAGACTGATAATGGAAGTGCTGACAAATCTTTTAATGTTTTCAGTAACGTAATGGGCTTCTTAAGAATCTGGAGTTGCAAGGTAAGCTGTTTACTCTTTTCTGCTAAGGAGGCAATTACACAGGCCTGTTGGAGAAGTTTATAATATGATTAAACAGTGAACATTAAATCAAATGGTGATTGAATTCCCAAGAGGCAGTTACCCTTCACAGCACTTTCGAGTTACTGAGTTGTATTTTCAAATGTCTGTGCATTGGACAATGGGAAAGAAAATACTGCTGTTTTTAATACCGTGTTAAAATGAAGGTGGGCTGATGGAAGAATGACTTTTATTAAAAAAAATCAATCCCTAATTTTAATATTTACTAAATGAGAAAAGTTACTTCTATTTTCATTTTTTTAAAAACCTTCAAAATAACTACATTCTGGATAACCGGTCCAGACAATCTAGTGAATGTCTATTCATGTTAATTTGTATCAGATTTATATTTGATACATTACAAAGGAATTTGTGCTAACACATGTAGCTAACAAAGATTACATTTTAAATCTGTGAAAGAATTTAATTTGTAATTTATTTCCAATATACTAGATGTTAGTATTTTTACAAACAGTAAGTATATTAAACATATCATACAGGAAGATTCTGTATGCTAACCTTAGTAGAGAAAATGCTATATTTAACAGTATTTACCAGTCTGGAAATAATATGATTTTTATATTTAACATTTGGAATAATTTATTTTCTATTACTGTGTATGTATAGAATAAAAATCTACAGAGTTCTATCTTCTAATATGCATTAAAAATAAATAGTAACCTATTGCTAGAATTTTTTTTTTTTAATGAATGCATAAGAGAAAGTACACTCTACTCTAAAACAGATCTGTTCAAAGGGTGTAATAGTTATCTGGAATAAAGTCATATAACTAAGCCTCAATTTAGCTAGTATAAATTGAAAGTAAATAAAGATTAAATAAAACAATGGGCAAACACTTTAAGCTTTACATAAGTGTTCAAAATTCTGATGGTGATGACACATATTTGTAAAAGAACCCTAGGAAAGACAAGAGGACATTTTTTTAATGGGTAACAGAAAGCTGTGGTTAAAACCATGGAGGACTTTTGACCTGGTTCAAACCCCTGCGTTTCCTCAAACGGCTTTGTCATGTTGGGGAAGGTTACTGAGCTGTCTGGGTCTGCTCTCCTCATTTGTGAAATGTGAGATTAGTAACGCCTCCCAAGTTGACTTTGAAGCTTGAAGGAGTTAATATACGTAAAGCTCTTCAAACTGCGCCTGGACAAGAATTATTAGATGCACGTATGCGCACATGATGGCATCTATTTGAAAGCCTAGGTCTCATGGGGGGCTCATTTTCCAAAAATTTCAGATAGTATCTCATACTATTGACAGTAATAATAATAATTCACATTCACTTTTTCTGTAGTAGGGTTGGCCTAGAAGAGTATTATATTTTTTATAACAAATTTCACTTTATTTTGAAAAATGAACTCAGAACAGGTAGGCATTCGTGCTCCTGTAAGTTTAGCTCTGTCTCAGAATCACATGGATGACTTGTTGAAACCCATATTTCTGGGCTCCCCCACCAGAGATTCCAGTTCTAGGTCCTGGGCGAGGCCCGAGACTGTATTTTTCACAAATTTGCAAGTGATGCTTCAGTTATTCCTTTGGGATCACGCCTTGAGAACCCTTGCCCAAGAGGACAATTGAGAGAGAGAAGGAGCCATTTGAACATAGAACATAGTTCTTTAAATAGGAAAGAAATTACATTAATGCAGTTTATGCCAATAGGTGACTGATTAGTTGATACACAGAGAACACGAATGGTATAAGAAGAGGAACAGAATGTCTACTCAACGAGAAAGGGATTTATTCCAATGACTTGGATTCTACTCCTTAAGAAGTCCCTCTTAGCAAATCAACGTGGTCTGGAAACATCTTTAAATTTATCCAATCAGAGAGAATGCTCAGTCTTTTTGTAGCAGAAGATCAGTAATGGAGAAGAGTGGATAAATGATTAATAGAGTTGATGATATATTAGAATCTTTCATTGACAGGCTAATGATATTACACTTCAAACCTAAGCAGGGAGCAGCCAAGTTTCTCCACCTCCAGGGTGTCTGACCAGGGGAGTGTCATCTAAGTAATGTTTGAGGAAGATTAATTTTGTGGTGGAATAGAAAGAAATAGAGATTAATTTTGGTTTGGAAAGTGGCTATGCTCACAGAACTCTCGTGAGTGGCAGGAATGGAGGTTGGGGGCAGACAGACACACGCATCTGGTTTAAGTATTTTATGGCGTTTATACTGGATTAAGTTTCCAACTCTAACCCAGAGTAGATTGGCTTCAAGGGTATCTTTTTTGTCTTGCCCCATATCAACCTGGAAGCAAAAATCAGCACTGGTCTTCATGTCCCTAAAAAAATCCCACTCTACAAGGGATTCATTCAGTCAGGACTCCGTGTCTCTAAATTCTTGTCTGTACAACCTCTGCGTCAAGTTTCCCTCTCCCCTCCAGCTTCCAAGTCCTCTCCTCTTCCTCTCCACCCTCCCACTCACACCACCCCATGTAAAACTTGTGGGCAGAAGGATGCCGGGTCACGACAAATCTTATGTGTTATTTTTTTACTGGCTTGTTTTGTTTTATGTACCTTATTTGAACAGTAGAGAATAAGAACGCACTATAATTTGGAACAAGAGGGAAGAAAAATTGAAAAGAGGCACACAAATGGCATTTTGAAGAGCCCTCTCCATATTATACTGTAAGTGATGAACCTTTATCATCTTATTTCAAAATACGAAGGCATAACTCTGTGAACAAAAATGAAAGAATAAGCGCTGGGATTGGTGATGGAAAAAGACAGAAATCTGGGCTAACATGAGGAGAGAGGAAAGTGCTGACTACAGGTACCTGGTGCTACCCTATCCCACAGCTCGGCCAGTTTGAGCGAGGACATAGGGACATTAAGGAGTAAGCAAGATCCACAATTACCAGGGCTTTCCGGCTGTTGCAAAATGGTAGAAACAATTCCATTATGTAATATTTTATGTACATTATTTCGGTCGAACACAGCAAGTCAAAGGTGGAACTATCAGCTGCACTGATTCTTTAGTTTCTAAAAGCTAAGGTGTATTGAGTAATGCATTACACACTTGGCACTAAGCTGCTTTTGTTGCCAATAAACAATATGAAGCTCAAGTACAAAAGCAAACATTTGAAAGCAGAAAGGTAAGAGGAGGTCACTAGATCACAGAGCTCTCCATAGAAACATTAACCAGCAAAGCTAGCGCATCCATAGATATTAAGCATTTATTTGGAGAATCTAGTCTCCCCAAATATGGGGAATCATTTCATGAGTATAGCAGGTAGGATCCATCTATGGGCCATGAGACGATGTGTAAATGACAAAGCTGTCTGTGAATGTGTCCTTCGCTTCTGTGTGAGATATGTTTAAGGATGAATTTCCATGACATGGTAATGACAGCTGATATCTTGGTGCTGTTTAGTGCAGGAGTCTTCAAGATGTTCATAGCAAAATGCATTTTAATGCTTCGTGAAACGCAGCATTTAAAAAGCACAATCCAATAACGTGTGTGCATTATTTTTGCCACGTGTGTTTTCAAATTCGAATAAGGAAAAGGTGAAAAATATTTTTTATTGCTATCAAAGTCTCTTAATTGTCAATAAGAGAATATTCGATTTTAACACTGCTATAGACTTTTTACGTTTGTATTGTTATTCTTATTATTTTTTTAATTGAATCGTAAACTGACATCCTGGAAGTGATTAGACCCGTAGAGAAAACGGTGATGAAATTAATCATCCATTCGAATGGAATTTGTTATATTTTTCTGAGTGGTGGAAAAAAGAGACTTGAAGGAGCAGGAAAGTAAGTGTTCTATCTGGACAGAGGACCGATATGACAAATGTCACTGGCAGTTACGAAAATAGTAACTAAAATTTTAGCAGCCTCTGGAAGCTCCCAGCAGAGGTGAGGGCATCCACAGAAATGTCGTCACTGGCCTGAGGGTCTTTGCTTTTTGCAGGACAACCCATCACACTCCTCTGTAGGGTGCACCCCCTCCTCTGTCTCTATCCTTAGTCCTATTTAAGAGGCACGAAAGATGAGAGAAGAAAAATAAAGTGAGGCTTACTCTATATCTGATGATGTGAATGAGAAGGAATGGGAACTCTCTTCCAACTCTGAGCTTATATTAGTCAAATGTCCTCTTTGGCAAATGTGCAGAAATAAGGAGGCAAATTATCTTATGAAAAAATGGGGAATTAATAATTTACTGGCACCCAAGAATAACCAGTGTGCCTGTCCTCTTTTGCCAAGTAAATCCCTGCTGTAGAAAGCTATGTTTATTTCTGGAATACTAAATAGAAATATAAAATGCATGTTATAAATGGGAGTCAAGCATAGTTGTCATAGTATGATTCTTCAGTTAATATGGAATCCACCAGCTGGTCTGAGAACTACCATTCCACATCATCTCTGTTGAAAACTTTCTTTTGAATTCCAAACAAACAGTGTGCAGATGAACTTCTGGTACATTCACCAATGGGGGCCCAAATTGTGCAGGACAGTACAAAGGAGTCGTGAGGGCCTGCAGAGTGATACCATGACGTGAAGATATGCATGGTTCAGCGAGACAGTGGCCATGTGTCTGCAGATAATCGTGTGAAAGGGCTGAGCTTATGCTTAGTCATTTACCTCCCTTCCTTATTAGCTGTCCCTAAGTTTATCCATATCCAGGCTTCTTGCAAGTGCTTATTGATACTCTTATCTAGGCTGCTTAATTAAGCACACTATTGACAAAACCTGGATCTTTATTCAATCTAGCTTAAGAGAAGTTAGAAGCACTTTTTCAATTACTGAAGAAGCTCAGCCACAGCCTGGAACCCTTAAGGCAGGGGACTCCAAGCCCCTGGCCACGGGCCAGTACCAGTCCATGGCCTGATAGGATCCGGGCCGCACAGCAGGAGGTGAGCAGCAGGTGAGCCAGCGAAGCTTCATCTGTATCTGCAGCCACTCCCCAGTGCCAGCATCACCACCTCAGCTCTGCCTCGGCTCCTCAGGCATTGGATTCTCACAAGAGCACCGGTCCCTGGTGCCTAAAAGGTTGGGGACCACTGCCTTAGGGTAACAAGTTAGCTAAGTTAATATTTTGGCATTTACTATATTCCAGTCTCTGTGCTAAGCCCTTACCAAAGAATTTCTCTTTAATCTTTAAAGTAACCCTGTGAGATGAGGACACATTTCATCCCATTTAACAGATATGGAAAGAGGCCAAAGTTTCCAGAACCAATTAGCTATAGGGCCAAGATTCAAATCCAAGCCTTTGATTCCAAGACCAAGAGCCTGCTCTTAGCTACTCTATGTTGCCAGCTGTTTACATCTGTCTGCAGGTAATATGTTCATTTTTGTCAAATGGAGTTTGAAGCAGAGTTGAGCAGTCAGACCGAAAAAAATCGAGACTTTGTGTCTCATCTTTCTCAAATGCTAAAAAACCTGTTTTTCAAAGATTGAGGCCTTTAACACATTATCTCTCATTCCATCTGGACATGTGTTCTGCACCTTTTAGGAGCTCAGTAAGCACTGATTCAAAACTCACACATGTGTGCCATATGAGGTTTTAGGATAGACATATTCAATCAGAGCAGTTAATGACTGACTACAAGAGAGTTGCATGCCTCTTCCATTTTCCTGCTCGCATAGCGTATGGTTATTTTTCAATAACACTTTACTTCATGTCATTTTCTGGGTTACCACCTAGAACATTCAACACGTATATTAGAAATACTACCTAGGATTAATTTATAAATAACATATGCTTTTGGAAAAAAAAAATGCACGTTAATACCAGGCTAAAATACAGTTCAAGTTCCACACGGACAAACTGAAAGAAAACTGATATCTTTTTGAACCCAGCCTTGATCTAGGTTCTTTAGTTCCATCATTTTGTTTAACCTTTCTATAAGACTAAGAACTACGTATATTCCATTTGACAGGGGAGGAAACTGAGATTTGGGAAAGTTAACACAGTTTTCCTTTATTAGACAGCTGGCTAACGGTTGAGCTGGAATTTAAAACCAAGCACATGGATTCCAGAGCCTCAGGTCTTAAATGTTACCCAGCATTGGCTCTCTGCACTCATAAATCATACATTGTCTTTTCTGTGATATCTAATTTCTTTGAAGCCTTTCTCTTTTTGAGTCTGCATACTAACCAGCTGTACCAATAGGTTTGGCAACTATAAATTAGGTGGACCGTTCAGATGTCATCGGTATCATTTTTTTTTCAAACGAAATGAGAAAATAATCCCATTTTTATAACATTTGTTGAGCATATTTTTATCTCAAAAATGCTATGCTAAAAAAATGTTCCATTTTCAAAGAAGTTTTACTTGAATCCTTTTTTAAATGACTTTATTTCCCATATCCATGTTCCTCGGTGAAAATGGAATGGAAGGGGGACAAAAGGAAAGATCCAAAAGTCTCGTAAGAAACATTTTTAGACTTTTATAAGCTGACACTGCTTCCAACCCTCTCCCTGATAATCTGATATTCCCATCTCGAGTTCTGTATTAATTATAACATCTTTTATCAGAAGAAACAAAGGGTTTAAAAACTCTTGGCCTCTTCCCCGCTCCCTCCCACTGGATCGTTTCTCCTTATCCTTGAGTGGGGTCATGCCATAGGGGTCCCCCCATTTCCTTTAATGGGCCAAGTGAGAACAGAGTGATGCTGGGGAGAAAGGAGGCCAAGAGCCATCTGTCTAGGCCTGCTCACAGTCTAGACTGAGGCTATAGGCGACTGTGTTCCTGGAACTCACAGATCGTTCAGCGTAGAACACCAAGGAAATATTCCAGGCAAGGATTTGAAAACATAGATCAAAACAAAGCAATACTCCTGGAGCACACTCTGAATCTGTTTCCCCCGGAAATCAGACAAGATCCATATCGATTCAGCGGCCATGACCATATGTCTTTCCACTTGTAAAACGAATAAGAGTTACAATGTCTTGAATTTTTTTCAGGCCTCTATAAAGTTAGGATGTTACTAATTATGTTACTAAAATTCCCTCAAAGTGAAGAAAATCTTGTTGTAGCAATGGAGAAGAAAATGGCCCTCTCTGGATTATGGAGGACATCAGCTTCAAAACAAAACATACACCAAACACAGGTGTGTGAAATGAATTAAAAAGCCAGGTGAGTAGGTACGCAGACTGGCCTAGGTGAGCGTGATTGCTGTGAGGGTATGGGGTGTAGGACAGACACCTAAGGAAGCCAGCCGTGAAAACACTAGATAGAGGAACAGACACAGCCACCAGGAGTGTGACAATTAACACAATCCATGCAAGATGCAAATCAGATGTGAATGTCTGATGCTCGTATCGTATTAATAAGGCTCTAGATGAAAACCGAACTTCACGTATATGGTCAGGTCTATTGGGGTTCAGTTCGTTTCCGATTCAGAAATAGGTATTAAATGCAGGTCTGCATACTGTCAGCAGGTTAGAGTCCCTGGCTCCCGTGCCTGCACAATCATCCTGTGAAAGTTGCTCCACAAATATCTAATTACGACTCAACATGTTCATGAGACCATGTTAAAATCAATACATTTGCTTCACAGAAAGCAGGCTCTCATTGGAAGCTGAGTTCCATTTTTTTTCTCTCATCTTTTATTTAAAAGCAAACAGAGTTTCCGTTTGAATGTTGAATAGGAAATGCCTCAACATTTACTGCATTTCCGGGGCTAACTTTGAAAAGTTCGTCATGTTTAATAGGGCTTTGATGAACAATTTTTCATCAGTAGAACTTAACACCAAAACAACTAAATATTATCTAAAATACCTGTGGTTTTTACAAGCCGATACAAACCAAAAGGAAAGAAATAGGATTTAATATAATTACACCTGCATATGGAGCTAACAGTACAATTATTTCAACTGTTACAGAAGTGATTTCAATTATATACCCTCAGTCATCGTGTATTCGCATTACAGGCAAAGATATAATTACTATGCATAATACTTTAAAATATGTGATGCATTCTTTGTTCTCATTTTAAGTAGTGCAAATAAAGTAACACAAAACATTTGGCAGCTTTTTTTTTTTTTTTTTTTTTTTTTTTTTTTTTTTTTTTTTTTTTTTTTTTTGCTTAATGTTATGATCTTGAAACAATATAATGAAATATACGCACTGACCAAAACCATAGTCTCTGAAGCATACCATTTCTGGGTAAAACATGCTTCATTTTGAAACAGATTGATATAAAAATGCATGCATACTATAAAAGAACAAAGACAAACTGTTTTCTAAAACATTAACTTTCTTATATTCACACATTTGGATATTGGTGAAAATAAACAGTTAAAGCACTCTAACGAGCTGCCCCAAACCAGCACGGTCCTTTTGTGTTCTATCGGAGTGACAGATGCAAGACTGGAGAGTGAATAAGCCCCTTCAGAAGACATATTTACAAAGCCGGCGTTGCCAGGGTTTTTATGAACTCTTTCATTGCTCAAACCAAAAGTAAAATAAAATTTAAAGACAAAATAAGTAGCTGTTCTTAATTTTTTAATATATGCCATCTTGTTACATGATATGTTTGTTTCTGTCAATCTGTGAGTTTAATGGAATCAATTCCCTTTAGCCTCAAAACACGAACATTTACCATTTAATTCAAATGTGTAAAACAACTCGTTAGCATTTCCATGGTGTACCTATAAAGCATCAGAGTGACTGGGCTCTAAGAGCAAGTTATGTTAAACTTGGTTTTAGTAGATACAACCTGCTTTCCCAATTAAATGTGAACTTAAATACTTTAGCATTTTATGCTCAAAACTAAATTACAATAAGATTCATTTTCCATTCAACTTTGTGGTTGTGCATCCTCTGCTCACACCACTCCCCACAAGCGCAGAGTAAGCAGCCACTCAGGTGCAAACTGTTCTCTAAAAATTAAAGAACCTCTTACTCCTTAATGTTTCTTAATATCCTGACACGTGACATCATTAATCCCAAACTCCTATAAAGTTCACAATCAGTATACAGAATATTTCATCACACCAAAAAGTTCCCACATACCTCTTTGTATTCAATCGCTTTTTTCCCATTCCTAGACCCTGGTAAACACTAATCTGGTTTCTGTCCCTATAGTCATGCCTTTTCTAGAATGTCAAATAAATGGAATCACACAGAATGTAGTCTTTTTGTCTAGATCTTTCATCTGGCAGAACGTTTCTGAAATGCTCCCATATTATTGTGTGTATCAGAAGTTTGCTCCTTTTTCCTGCTTGAATATTAGCACATTGTATGGATGTACCACAATTCCTTTATCCACCCTCAGTTGGCGGATATGTGGGTTGTTTACAGTTTTTTTGGTGATTATGAATAAAACTGCTATAAAGATTTGCCTACAGATTTTTATCTTGACCTAGTCTTCATTCCACCTGGGTCATTACCTAGGAGAGGGAGTGTCGGGTCTCATGGTAAGAATATCTTCAACTTTATAACAATCAGAAAACTCTTCCCCAATGTCACTCTTCCATTTATATTTCCACAAGCAATGCTTAAGGGTTCTAGTTACTCTGAATCCTTGACAGCATTTAGTTGTCTGTTTTGTTTGTTTGGTTTGTCTGTTGGTTTTGTATGGAGCCATTCTAATAGCTAATTAGAATCTTGTTGTGATTTTTTAATTTGTATTTTCCTGATGAGTAATGATGTTGAGTATCTTTTTATGTGCCCATCGGCCAACCATTCATATCTCTTCTCTGCTGTCTTTTCAAATATTTTGTTCATTTTTAAAACTGGGTTGACTTATTACTGAGTTTTAAAAGTTCTTTTTATGTACTCTGGTTTTTATATGTTCTGGTTCTTTATATATTCTGGAGTGAGAATTATTTTGTGAGTGTGTGTGTGATTTTTCTACATTCTAAGTGGAAATGAACATTGTTTGTTTTAGTTGAAGACAATTAAGATGCTATTTGCAGATGACAGCTATATAAAACAAGGGTTTTTTAAGCCATTTATTATCATTTTAATTGTTTACTGTATACTAGTTTCATACTGATACCTTTCATCTAAGTACACAGAAATCCGAATACACACAGCTACTTTTGCTTCTGAAACTATTAAAAATATTAGAATTATTTTTAAATGAGTAAAATAAAAAATTTTGTTTGTTGTACTCTTATCTTCTGAGATGTTTTAGTGATCTTTTGCTTTAACTGGAAATTCCTACATGATGATTGGAATAAAGGAAAATCACACCTGATAGTGATGTAATTCTCAGGAGAGAACATGATTTCATAAAAGCTTTAGCTCAATTACCACAATGGCCAGGCTGTCAAAATTCACCTACGAATCACCTCTAGTTCCATTTTGGCTGGATTTTTGCATTAATTTTACTTGTTGAATTTATCTTAATAGAAGGAAACCACTCGATGAAGTTCCTGTAAGAAGCTTTCTTAAGTATTTCAAGAGGCTTTCTGAATCAGGCTGAGTTGTTTGCAAAGGAAAGAAATTCTGGTTCACATTTTACTTTTTTGTGTAAAGGTCTAGTAGGAAAAATACAGAGCTTCTCTAATGTACTGCTCTAATGAGAAAGCTGTTCGAACAACTCTCACGACACAATATTCTTTAGAACACTTTTAAGAAGAGCGAGCTTCATACCCTAGGATATGGATGAACTTTGTTAAGCATTCTGACTTTATATTTCATTAAATTTTCCTTTTCTGAAATATTACCAAAAAAAGAACGGATAGAGGAAACATATGTCAACATTGGAGAAGGGATGAACAGGAACAAACCAACATAGGTATTTATATACTTTTTCATTTATTTGATCAGAGATCAAAATTAGTAAAGTATATTCTACATAAATATTTCAAACCTTCTACTTAGAACTTCGGCCAAATGTCTGTTGAACAGTCCAATATACTCTAAGTGACCTACGTTGTAGGCTAAAAATGAGAAATGGGACTTGGCAAGTGGAAAGTCAAGCAATGAAATCAGTCCGCCTCGGTAATGAGGTGTTTTGGACATGGGCAAAGTGAGTGCCAGCATTTGAATGTCATGCCTTCAGGCTGGAGGAGAACGCAGTCTGGGTGTATGAGATGTGACTGCACTGAATGATCTCTTGGATCTCCTATGACTATGGGAAACAGTGATTATGGCATCTGCAGGTTTACCTGAGACAGGTATATGGGAGAGTGGGTACATATTAAATCCATTGTTTCTCTCATGTTAGCCAATGATTTATCCCTAGTAAAAACAAATGTGAAGGTGAGAAGAAAAAAAAAAAACAAAAAAACAGAAGATTCATAGCCTTTTAACTCCCTTCCCACACTCTTGCAAACTTCCTGCCTCAAGGATTTTTCTGATACCTGGTTTATCAGAAGTGTTTATCAAAAGTCTTTCAGCCTGAAATTCAATATAACTATTTAAGGATGATTTAAAATGGCTAGGATTTACATGTACCTATAGATTTAGCTTTGTATGAGGCTACCTTATATACCAGCCCACCTAGTCCAAGAAGCTTCCATTTCACACTGAATTCCCTTCTGCGATCTGCCTATTTAATGACTTCAGATTTTTAGGCAAACATGGTAGGAAGTCATAAAAGGGACCTGTTTTTCATGTTCTCAACACTGTTAGATCAAAAGAAGTACAAACAAACAAAAAAATCCCTCACAAAATATTCAGGGCCTAAGCCCTGCCAATGGAAACACTACCTCTGAATCTCAGATATTTCAGTCACGTTTCTGCATGCTTCTCTTCTCCATTTAGAGCTTGTGCATAAGAGGTTTTGCATAATTAGGGAGAGAACATGAGCAAAGTCCCATGGCTCTACCCGAGTCCAGAGGGGTCTTTCCCTCATAAACACAACTCTTCCATGTATTACCATATTCATGGTATGGATCTTCAAGCCACTCCCCGCCCCCCCCACCCCCAATCCCTTGGTCAGACAAGGAGAGGGTCTGAGAATGTGCAGTGAAGGTTATTGTGCCTTCATTCTTATGTATGGACAATGTTTGAAATACCAACTTTCGTTCCCCCTTAGTATATTTTCTTTCCTCACAGTTAAAAAAAAAAAAAGAAAATCAATAAATAAAATTAGGTGTCATATACTTCCAAAAGGAGGTACTCGATAGGTTGAAAACCAAACAATGAACACCATGGGTCTAGCTTTCATACGTAAAAAATGCAAATCCTGAGACAGTCCTAGAACATCGCAGTTCTGAACATTCCAGTTCTGAGAGTCCACACCCAGAGGAACAAGGAACATGTTGAAAGGGAACAGTGACTTCTGAGGTAACAGAACACAATGAATCATGATGGCATCAGCCAAGGCCTGAGGGAACACATGATTCACATTGTCCCCCCACCTCCAACAATGACTGGCTGCTGTATAACCACCTGGGAATTAGAAAGAACCCCTCAAAAACAGGAAACTATGATAAAATAAAAGATAGCTATAATCCTCATGTTTTAGGACTTTACAATAGAAATTAAACTGTAAAGGCATATTATTTTCACATCTTAGTATATGGACTGAGAGATGTACCTGCTCACTAAACCATACTTGAAGACTAACCCGATGTGCATAACCGAAACCCCCTTTCTTGAGGGGTAACTCTTGGCAGTGGATCTAACATCTTTGCTATGGAGGTAACTATATATATGAGCAGGAAAATCATCACAAGTTAATGTTGACCTGTATGCTCACTTCCTCACATTTCCTGAAATATGTTGTGTTGATCCTACTAATCCCAAACAAGTGCATCTGTACTTTATAACCACGAAAGTCAGGAGACGAGGTGTCTTCTGGAACACTCGGTCATGAGGCATTAGTTTGGACCATACGTAATTCAAATACATGGAAAATTCCCATGTGCAAACATGATAGCAAAGTTAGAGAAAAAAAATAGTGTGACTCTAATATGTGCCCTCAAAACCAAACTCATCCTTCTACCAAAGGAAAATTAATGGGGGGAGGAGAAGGAGCAGCATTAGTCGTCGAAGTACTAGGAACGATGGCAACAACAATAGGTGGGTTTTGACTGAGCATTTGCTCTGTGCCAGGCGCTGTGCAACTTACAAACATTACTATATTTCAATCTTACAATAATGTCATCTCCAGAACACATGCTTGTCATTAGTCTTCCATATCACTCTCCCTATGCACCAGTCAGTTCTAAGACAGGCTTTCTACAGAGAGGAACCATCTCTAAGTGCCCCAAATGTAATTCAGTACCACTCGGAAATAGTACGTGGTAGGGCTACTGGAAACAGAGCTATGTGTTATGTTATTTGTCAGACCAGCTTCTCTGTGTTTCTCTGGATTCTCTGTCAATGAAACACTGGTATAAAGGGAAGAATGCACTGTTAGACATTTTTTTAAAACTTTAATGACTGCACAAATGAATAATGAATTATCCAGAGGATGTAACCTCTCAATCA
>CM053508.1:4299891-4322265 GCA_028627145.1 Eidolon dupreanum | reverse complement strand
TTGAAAAACATTTAGAATTTCTAAGTTCTTGCAGAATTTAGGTATTAAAGTCATGTTCTAGTCTACAGCCACGCCACCTTGATCGTGCCCAATCTCGTCTGATTTCAGAAGCTAAGCAGGATCGGGTCTGGTTAGTACTTGGATGGGAGACCACCTAGGAATACCAGATGCTGTAGGCTTTAAAAAATAATAATAATAAAAAATTGAAGTCATGTTTCAATGTCATGGCACTAAATACCGTCTAGATGTATCTGATAATCTTCAAAGTGAAACCACATAATTTGCATTTTTCATTAGGAAATTGTACCCATTGAATGCTTTTTTTTTTCTGATAGGAATTTACATTCCCAGGATAAAATAAACAAAGAAATAAGGAAATGTGATGGTGAAGACAACATTAAAACAGACCCTTTGCAGTGGTGACACCAGTAGACATGGTTATAATGTGCTTAACCTACAGTCAGAGTTTTGACCCTGAATCAAACTATCCAGAAATGTGTCAAATACCATAAATATAATTAGAAAATCTATTGAATATAAGTCACATTATATCTTTTCCAGAAGATTTTGCTCTGCATAGTAATTTAATCACACAGGGAAAATTTGACTGAATTCCAAAAAAAAAAAACAAAAAACTGTAGCTCTTTCTAAAAACCAAATGCATATACAACGTAATACATTTTTTGGTGTAGTATGACTCCTACCTTAATAAATCATAAAGATTCATGTAACAAAACAAAATGACATGCCTTCTTTCCATCTTTGTTTTTATTAAAGTATATAACTTACTATGTAAATTCTCATGATCAATTTCCCTTGTTTTGGAGCAAACCTTAATATGACTGCATATACTATAAGATTCCTAATATAATTTTTACTAAACACCCACCAAGCCATTATTCATATCTCATAGCTTGTTACTTTCAGAATTAATGCTTAAATGGCTACATATGTATAATCTGGTGGCAACTGCTAAACAATTAAAGCTTGGAAGGTAATATCTTCAAATGTACTTAACTGTAACCTTGTAATCTACAGCCATAAAAATTGATTGGAGAGTCATAATGTAATATTATCCCTAACTCTTTTCCTCTTAAAAATTGAAAAATTAAAGTTTGGAATAGTAGTCTGCCAAAACATATTTCCTTCCTTCCTTCCTTCCTTCCTTCCTTCCTTCCTTCCTTCCTTCCTCCCTCCCTCCCTCCCTCCCTCCCTCCCTCCCTCCTTTCTTTCCTTCCTTCCTTCCTTCCTTCCTTCCTTCCTTCCTTCCTTCCTTCCTTCCTTCCTTCCTTCCTTCCTTCCTCCCGTCTCTCCCTTTCTCTCTCCCAACACTCTCCCTTCATTCTTTTTCAGCTTTATTGAGGTATAGTTAACAAAATCATAAGATATTTAAAATGTACAATGTGATAATTTGGTATGTTTACATTGTGAAAGGATCCTCCCATTGAGTTAATTAAGAAATTCATCATCTCACATATTTACTGTTTTTTTTTTTCTTTTGGTAAGAACATTTGAGTTCTACATTTTTATCAAAGTTCACTTACATAATAGTGTCATCAATTATAGTAACCACGTTATACATTAGATCCTCTCACCTACTCCTCATATAGCTGAGAGTCTGTACCTTCCCACCAGCCTCTCCCTATTTCTCCCATCTCCCGGCACCTGGCAACCCCTTTTCTCCTTTCTGTCTTTCTCTGTCTGGCTTATTTCACTCAGCACAATGCTCTCTAGGATTTCCGTGTTGTTGTAATGGAAGAATTATATATTTTTAAAAGACTATATAATATCTCATTATATGTGTGTGTGTGTGTGTGTAAATAGATAATGCATAACATTTTTCTCTACAGATTTTGAATTATTTCTGCCAGCCCGATTGTCCTAAACTTGTCTTCATATTGGAATTACCTGGAGAGCTTCAAAAAATGCTAATGATTTTGGTCCATCTCCGGAAATTATGATTTAATTGATTTGGGACATGTTCTAAAATTTGGAACATTTTAAAAGATTACCAGAAGATTCTAATGTGCAGACAAATTTGGGGACCATTATGATAGTTCAACATCATGGCTTGTTTATAGATATTTCCTGAGCATCATAAATCTTGTAAAGTGCCTGTATCTCACAGAAAACACTAAGTCCACAAAGATATTTTTAAGAGTATAACTCTTCTAAAGGATCATGGCTGAAAGAAGTTCGTAGAAGTAACTATACTTATAAAAAAGATGTCTAAAGAATAGTGACTGGGGCATGTGAGATGTATTTCTGAGATGGTGATCCTAAAGAAATCCTGTGTGTTCCAATGAATCTGAAGCCATAAGACGCCTCTGAATGAGGCCTTGGGATCATCCACATTATGGCGAGAACAAAACACTCATTCCAATAAACGCCTACAAGGCGCTCAGTGTACTGGGAACCACATCACAGCAATTCCACATGAGAAAGAAAGTGCTGGGAAAAAGAACTTTATATACAGTGTAAGACAAATAAGATAGCAGTCCGCCTGTCAGTGGTGGTTTCGCTTTTTACGATTTCAGTTACCCATGGTCAACTGCGGACCAAAACTATTAAATGGAAAATTACAGATATAAACAATGAATAAGTTTTGAATTGTGCACCATGCTGCGTAGTGTGGTGAAATCTCATGCTGTCTCACTCCATCCCACTAGGGAAGTGAATCGTCCCTTGGTCCAGCACACTTGTGCTGCATATGTGACCATTAGTCACTTAGTAGCCCTCTCGGTTATAAGATCGACTGTCAGGTATCACAGTGCTTGCGTTCAAGTCACTCTTGTTTTACTTAGTAATGGCCCCAAAGTGCAAGAGTAGTGATGCTGACAATTCGGATATGCCAAAGAGAAGCCATAAACTGCTTCCTTTTAGAGAAAAGGTTAGTGCAATAAGATATTTTAAGAGACAGAGACCACATTAACATAACTTTTATTACAATATGTTGTTATAATTGTCCTATTAGTTATTATTGTTTGCTTCTTACTGGCCCAATTTATAAATTAAATTTTACCATAGGTATGTATGTATAGGCAAAACATAGTATATATTGGGTTTGGTACTCTCTGTGGTTTCAGGCATCCACTGGTTGTCTTAAAACATATCCCCTAAGAATAAGGGGGTCTATGGTATTTTATTGTGTACCCTGAGTGCTTGATAAAAAGTAAATTTTTTTTTTATTATTATTAGTTCGATATCAAGGATAATGTCGTAAATATTCATTGGTGTCATTTCACAACTCTCTTTTCCTTTTATACTGCCTGAAACTCAGTAAATAAACACAGATGTGACCAAAGGAGGTGCTTGATATTTATTCACAATCCGCCATGATACTATTGCTGCTTAAACCAGATAGATGATGAGGGGTATTGTAACAACTTACGTTTCAACTAGTAAGAAGGATCCTTACAGTTTAACACAAAAATATGTTCTATTGAATGAAACATGATCTTTCAAAGTGCCTACTATAAGATCCAAACTCTAACTTTAGGTAGCATGGATATTTATTTGCATTTTTCAAATTTGGGGCAAAGCACTGCAAAGACTAGTATAACTCTGTTGCTACATTTGACAGTGACTTTCTTACCATGACTTATGTGCCTTTCCCAGGGGTCTACTTCTGAGAGCTATCTTTCATTCGCAGAAACAAATTTTAGTTCTTCATTTAAAATTATTATACACTGTTAAAAGAATTTACATAATTACACACCAAACATAAATTACTAAACTATTTTAAATCCTGGTAGAAATGTATGACTTTATAGAAACTCAGTAAAGATTTGTCATTTGAGTGAAAACCTAGACGAGACCAGAGAGATCATCTAATCCATTTCTTTCAATTTTTAAATATATAAAAAATTAATTCAACAAACATGGACTGAGAACGTATTGTTAAATGCCAATGCAGAAACTGAGATAAAGAGAAGCAAGATGACTCACCCAAGGGCCAGACCAGAACAAAGGCCAGGGACACTTGGCCTCTAGGTCACAGGTCTCTATGACAATTCGCTCCCACCACTTGTATCTGCCACAAGAGCAACTTCTCTAAACCATCTTTTATAACATTTTGTTAAAAATTTAAATACAATTCAAAACTAATAATTCCAAAATGAATATTCATATACCTAAATCTATGATTCTTCCAATAACATTTTGCTCAGTTGCTTTATCACGTATCTCTCCCCATCTACCTACCCCTATATTAACTCTATTCCTACTATTCAACCTAATTTTTCAATACTTTTCGAACTAAATTACAGAGTCGGACACCTCTCCCCAAATACTTCAGCACGCACACCGTTAACTCGAATTTAACATGGGTTATCTATAATGAAATGCACAAATCTTAAATGTTCATTCACTGAGTTTTGCCAAAGGCATGCACCTCTGTATAATCTCGGTCAAGATATAGAACATTATCATCACTCGAGAGCAGGGTAGCAATTTATTGCTAACAGATCAAACCTGCCTCTCAACAGATTTCATAAATAAACTTTTATTGAAACACAAAATGTATTCTGTTGACTGTAACACAGCCGCACACATTGTTTACATATTGTCTATGGCTGCTTTTGCACTACAATGGTAGGGTTGAGTGACTGCAAAAGAGACTATCAGAATTACAAAGCCTAAAATATTTCCTAAATGGCATTTGATAGAAAAAGGTCAGGCCTGCTGTTCTAGAAAATCTCATGGTTCCTTCCAGTCCATCTTCCAGCTCAAGAATGTCATATAATGCAATCATACCATAAGCACTCTTTTTGTGTAAGGCTTCTTTCGTGCATTTTACTGTTTTGATATGTATTCATTCTATTGAATGTTTCTGTAGTTTATTTATTTTTTTATTATCAATAGTATTCCAGTGTATGAATACACCCCAGTTTGCTTATTTCCTAGTGATGACAATGGGTCTGTTCCCAGTTTTGACCTATTATAAAGTTGCTATGAATACCCTTGTATAACTTTTCGTTTCTCTTGGATAAATACCTAGGAACTGAATTGCTAGCTCAAAGGATAGTGTATGCACAGCTTTATAAGAACTTGCAGACTAATTCTCAGTGTAAGAATACAATCTTATACTTCTACCAACAACATATGACAGCTCAACCTGATCCCATTAATGGCCACACGTTTTTTTCTGTTGTTGTTGTTGTTGTTTTTTGGTGGGGGGGTTGTTTGTTTTTGCTATTCTAGTGGATATGTAGTGGCATCTCATTTTGGGTTTAATTTGCATTTTCATAACTAGAGGTTTTTAAAGACCTTCTCCATGCCATCTTTAGTAAAGTTCCCATTATAAGAAACATTTTCCTCAGAAGTTTCACACATGTCATATGCATCATTATTATAGGATGAATCACATACCTTGGTTTATAATAATTTGAATTAAAGAATGGAACACTCATTTTCTTGCTATGCAAATTCAATCAACATTTTGCTGAAAGATTATTAAATGATTGGTTGATACATTCATTCATTTGGGATTAATTTTTGATTGATATCTTTCTATTTGTTTTTGTCACTGTTACTACTCTTCTAAGGTCCTGAATCATGATAGTGAATAACACAAAAAAAGTCCTTGTCCTTAAGGAATTTCTATTCTTAAAACAAGAGAAAGATATCAAATTTATAACTAAATAAACAAAAAATAAGACATTACAGATAATAAAATGTAGTATGAAGAAACTAGGGTTAGCTGTAGTCTTTGGACAGTGGTAGTGACATTTGTACTGAAATTTGATATCAGAATTGTGCATGGCCTCTCCAGGACCCATTCTCCCCTCCTGCCCTTCCTCACAAACCCCAGTTTTGTTCAGGGTTCCCCTCCTCTACCCTGTGCATACAAAACGAGCTGGACCATTCAGTTGCAGGACAGGTCTAGCTGGACTAAGGCAGCACCGTTCCAGCGAGTTTACCAGGAGGCCTGTGAGATGCTGGGGAGTTTCTTCTTGGATTTTAAAGAAGAGTTTATGTAAACAGACCACTTTTCTTTGACTCTTTGACATATATAGAATTAAGAACTGTAATATTCCAGATATGTCACTACCAGCCTGAGATACATTCAGGCTCTTAAATCTCAGAGCATCTCAGAAGTGTGGTGGCTGGATTAAATGAGATCTGAAAGCTGATCTACCTCGGGACTTCTTGAATCATGTAATTCAATGAATTTAAGCCATTTGAGTTGGATTTTTTTTTTTTTTTTTTTTTTTTTTGTCAGTGAAATAAATGATATGAACTTGCAGGATAGTATGGAGGCAAATACAGGAAGGATCAGAGGAAGAGCGATTCACTCATGAGGATCAGCAAGTGCAAAACTCACTGGAAGATGAAAAAGATAGCATTATCAACGAAAAGTAAAGAGAGGACAGTGGTTTTGGAGAGACTGGTTGAGGAGAAAGCTACGTGGCCCTGTAAGGACTGGGTTACAGGGTACTAAAGGAAATTGTCGGGACGTTGGTTTTCTTCCTATGTATGACAGGAACACATTGATGATTCTAATTAGACAGTAAATGACATAAAACATTTTAAAAGTCTCATTCTGGTACTTTTGTGAAGAATACATAAGAAAGGGTCAAAGTAAACCTTGATTATTAAAACACCTAATTCCTATTTCCTAAGGTATAAATAAATGAATGAATGAGATAGTACAATTTTAAGACAAAATTAAGTAATGAGGTCATTTTATATTGATATAGGGCATAATCCATAATATAGATTTAAAAATGATAAACATTTTTTGGATACCATGGTATCAAATATGTAAATAAACATACTATCACAAAAAATGAAAGGTAGTTATAGAATCTCTCACTTTAAGATCAGATATATAAAACTCATGAGCTTAGAGAACATCTGAATAATATTCTTAATTGTGATGCTTAAAAAGAGCAATTTGAACAAATACTAATTTACTTTTCTTACAAAAAAGACATCTAGAAGTTGCCAGTTTAATGCTAGTCCAGTGGCTCAAAAATGACTTTCAGGAACTCAGTTTATTTCTTCTATATTTTTATCATCTTGTCTCTCTTATTAATGGTCACAAGATGGTGGATATACGTTCAGTCATTCCAGCTCCAGACAGAGAGAATGGCAAAGAATAAAAGGCTAGTACAGCTACATGTGTCAAAGCCAAGGCTGTATCACACACCTCTTAGCAGACAAGAGGGTCACATGTCCACCTCTGGCTTTAAGAAGGCCTAGGAAATTGATAAATTAGCTTTCTGGTCTATAATGTCTATATCATATGTAAATTTACTGGTGGATATTAATTATTTTATTTGACATGCGTATTTTCAAGTATCTATAGAGCATTAAAAATTTTTCCATAGTGAAATATATTTTTAAAAATGAAATGAGTAAAACAAAGAAATAATTTACAAAAAACACTCCCCCTAGATTCCAAAGTAACTACTGTTCAAAAAAGCAATTTAAACTATCTTAATGTGGTACATTTCCTAGGTCCTGTCTCAAGATTCTTTTTTTTTTGAAATAATAAAAAAAGTTTGAAGAAAACTGCCATATTAATATTAAAGTTGCGGGAAGTTATTCTTCAAATTGTGACTTAAATTCACTTTTGTGAAAGCAATTTGAGAGAGTTCTCTAGTTACACAGACGTAAACAAAGGAAAGTATTTATCCAGTGTTCTTGGATAAAACACTGTTAAGTGCCCTTTTTCATAACCTCCAATGTACAGTGTTCTGGTTTGATAACGAAAGTTGCTTTGAGAAGCCAACTAACCAGAGCAGTAAATGGCTTCATGTGTAGACCCATGGGAAAATAATTTAATACCTGTTCATTAGAACCTGAGCTATAGGAGCCTAGGAAAACCTCTTTAACACTCTCATGGTTCTTCAAATCAGTAGATGGGAGCACAAGTAAATCCTATTTGAGAATTTAAAAGAAAGCTGAACCTGCATAGGCAGGGAGACCTGGTTTTCTTATTTAAGCCTTAGTTCTTTATCTAATATACAGATACTAAAAATTGTTTTATTCTAAAACAGGACCTTTATCTCTCTCATACATATCTGGAATTCCAGAGCTTACAATAGCACTAAGCATACTAACATAGCGTGAGTTCTTAATCTGCTAAATTAATAAAAGAACAGATGAATTTATAAAAAAATATATATAAAAGACCACATCCCAAGACTAACAGGGTGCAGCCAAAGCTATAATTAGTGGAAAAATCTATAATTTTAAAAGCTATAAATAATTTTTAATTGAAATTTAATAAACTAACAAGCATTCTACTTAAATATTAGAACATTATATATCTTAAATAAAATGTAAGATACGAACATGTATAGAATGAGATCTTAATGATAAAAAATTAATGTTTAGTAATAAAAATGAATGTAAGAAAAAAGTCTACGTTTTATATATATATATATATATATACACACACACACACACACACACACACACACACACACATATGTACATATATACACTGAAGGAAGAAAATACAGCTAAGTATAACAGATATTAATCTTATTTGTGGGAGTCCTATTTTTATTTTATGCTTATCTCTGATGAAAGTTTACATATATGTATATAAACTTTATGATTAAATGATTATTTTTTAAAACTTTAGCACATGAACATGCATTACAGAAATAGAATCCCAGATATCATTTAGACCAACCCTCTCATTTATATAAAAGGATTCTGAGACCACAGAAACAAAATATTTTGTTTGAAGTCACATACTATTTAGAAATAGAGTTAAGATGAGATAATTTATTAAATTCAGCAAATAATTATTGATTCTCTTATGTGCAAGACATCATGCTGGGAATACAGATTGTTCTTATCCTCCAGGTAGATGAGAATCTAATGAAGAGTTTAGCTAAACAACTATATTGACATTTGATGTGTGCTATAATATAGGAGAAGACAGGATGCCATGGAAGAATAGGCAAAGGACCCTTAGCCAAGGTCAAGTGATTAGAAGATAAATATACAAATAAAGAATGAGTTAAGGTTACTTGGCCTAACAGCAAGGCTATGAGATGGTTTTGTTAGGTAGCTAGTCAGACATTAGTGACAGGGGAACAAAAGAATGGAGGCCCAGCCCAGAGATCTCCCAAAGAACACGTCTTTGGTAGTTAGAGAATCCCTTCTGCATCCCCAGAGACAGAGGATAGGAGGGCCATAATCTATAGCTGTTTTAATCTGGCCCAGATATATGAACAGAAGGTACTACCCTAACTTGCTCACAACCTCAGCCTCATTATACTATCGCTATAATACTGTGTTTATGCCCAGAAGTTCATGAATCTAATTATAACAAACTGAATTCTGGGTAAGCACATGTACACTAGGCAAAGAGTTATATAGTCGCTAAGTGTCAATTGAAATGACCTCACTGGCCGGTCACCAAGGAAAGCCTTTGGAACCACTCACCAGGGCCCAAATATAATACAGACCTTCCCACTTCTGTGTCTTACAGCTCTCTTGGCTGAAATACCACCCTTCCCTCCTTGGGGTGTACTCTGTCTTTTATTTCTTTTATTTTCACCTCCCAAATTCTACAGGGTTGCAGTCTTCCTTGGCATGACCTAAAATATACCTTTAATAAATATTTTTTCTAAATCTCACCAATCTAATTTTTTGCTGTGTCAGTGGGGAAGAACCGAGGAAAAATGCTAATTGCAATTCTGAGTCCTTAGGGGCCCCCAGTTGCCTGGTGTCTAGTCCTGGGATGATTAAGGCAGAGGAATATTGCCTCCTATTGTGTCTGTGCAGGTTCAAGGAGGAGGTAGGCTCAAGACTGATTAGTTTGCATATCAAAGGCATGCTCCAGGCTGAGCTCTTTGTCATCTCTAAATACTGGGGTAGGGCAGTCTCTCCCTAGCCAGAAAGTTTTTAAGATGCCAAAACATCCTAATATGCAGAAAAAAAAAGATTACACACACACACACACACACACACACACACACACACACACACAATACAAAGCACGTTTTAGGCCTCTGCTTGCTATTCATTTACTATTGTCCTATTGGCCAAAGCAAGTCACTGGCCTATGTTCATACGCAATGAGGCCACAGTAAAAATAAGGCTCAATATTACTTTAACAGGATATTGAAGAATCTTTTGCATATCAATCTCAAATCCCCAAGCAATTTCCTAAAATATAACTAAAGCACAGTGATATGACTACATCATAAAAAAATGCTACAATGTAAAATGTTGAAACTTTTCTCATCACCAATTAACATGGTTTTGGAATGGTTAATAACATGTTTTTTACATGCAGTAACATTTTCTATTTTTATCATCTTTCTCAATCTCCTTACTTTTTCATGATTTTCCTTAATGCTATCATAAGATCTATGCAAGCACAAGGGGTAAGTATGAAAGCCCCTGTGGAACATGTTCAGGACAGGCATACAATGACATGGAATTGCTCACACAGTGAAGACACCGAGCTACATCTCTTAAGGGCAACATTCTCCAAGGAAAATCTACCCTTTGTGACATGTGGCAGACTTTTCAGTTTGCATAAAAGTGACTCTGGCATGCTAGCCTTTGTATTTGAATTGTAAGTCAAGAATTTTCCTGCAAGTCATTTTGTTAAAAAAAAAAAAAATGTTTCACTGAACTTTGGGGACAAAAATAAATTGTTTCATCTTATATAAACATTGGTGGAAAACATTCTATTAAGAAATACATGTGTTCTATGAAGCTGGGACGATAAAATTTAAGAGATATTCCTTCAGAAGGATGTTAACCAGGTAGATATTCTGTGAGTTTGCCTATAGATGTCAAGGGCCAGAATTTAAAGTCAAGGTTTAAAATGCTATCACACCAATTAAATCTAGATTGACATCAAATATAAAATGAATCATATGAAAGGAAAAACGCTGCCATTATATCATGGACTGAGATTCATCATACTGAGGATGTTAAAATGGGGGGAGAAACAGTGTCTTAAACAAAACCTATGCATTCAGGCTGTTCTGTATGTCTGGATCACTTGACACAAACATGGTGTTGGGAAGAGACAAAGCCACTGATTTAGCCAGGAGGCATTATGCTGGGCATCACAAGCCAAATGCACTAACTAAATCTGGACTTTAAAACCAAGAGATAAAAAAAACTCCCTTGGACAGCTCTAAGTGGGGAACTGTCCTGAAAAGAACTTTAATTTTAGAAAACGTAATTTTATTTGCAGTACAGAAAACGGAGCCGCGATTCAGACAGAGACAGGGGCCAAAACCCAAGGGCTAGTTCCTAGTAACAAGACTGGGGGTGTGATCCTAGCCAGAGACATGGCAGTATGAGCTAGAGTCCTGGCTGTGAACTTGGAGAAGAGTGAAGGCATTTCAAGGTCACACAGGGATTAGAGCCAGGGCTAAGACCAGGACAGTCGTTCATACATGCATTCATTCACTCATTCATAAACCTTTATTGACAATATCCTAGACACTAAAAAAACAGAAATAAAGGACATAAATAATCTCATTCCGTGAGGAGCTCTTGGTCTGGTGAACCAAACTTACATAGACCGACTCATTTCATCTGTCACTGTGATGTTTTAGCTCCCCGTTATTGAGGGGAAAATAGTTTGGGATCTTGACACGTTAGGTGAAAATCGGTCCCTAAAAATCTCTATCACATTCTCTAAGGTGAACCTTTCTGGAGCTGTCACTGTCCTCTAGTTTTCTGGCAGAAAAGACATGAAATCAAAGATAAGCTGTGCTCTTTACGCTGGCTCTTCTCCAAGTAGGTAGAAGGAGAGGAGTAGGAAGACTCAACTGCATCTCCCCCAGACCTGGCCGTACATTGGCACTAGTACTTGAATCTCTGTCTGCTCCACGTATGCTGTTTATTCTTTACTGCACCACCACTGTTATTGCTACAGAGCAATAGAAATAAATGATGACTCAATTCCAAACGATGGTGCTAGGTCGTGGAAAATCTGAATAAAAATGATGTCTTAGGTGCCTAAAATACTCATCTGATTTCATCAGATTTCTTTCTTTCTTTCTTTCTTTCTTTCTTTCTTTCTTTCTTTCTTTCTTTCTTTCTTTCTTTCTTTCTTTCTTTCTTTCTTTCTTTCTTTCTTCCTTCCTTCCTCCCTCCCTCCCTCCCTCCCTCCCTCCCTCCCTCCCTCCCTCTCTCTCTCTCTCTCTCTTTCTTTCTTTCTTTCTTTCTTTCTTTCTTTCTTTCTTTCTTTCTTTCTTCCAGAGAGGATGAGAGAAGGTAGAGTTCAGTTAGTTTGTTATAAAATCTTGCTGTTTGAGATGAAAAGAATAAAGTAATTTATTATTACTCCCCGCTGCTTCTTCCTGAGGTGTCTGAAGTTAAACAGAGAAGAGGAACAGCTGTAGTAAAAGCAGCAGCCATCTCTCTTTTAGACAAATCTAAACATCCCCCAAATAAAAACGCCATTAGCCACAGGCTCCATAAAACCACCAGAAATCCACCTGCTCCAGAGCAGCTGAGGTGGCAGTTTTAGGCCTCCAAAGCTAAAGGTGAAGAAGAAAAAATGACAGAGAGAATAGGAAGAAATAAGAGAATAAAGCCAAAAATTTCACATGGTGAGCCTCTCTGCATATGTTTGTATATCTGGAGGCAGAAAAAGACTGTGACTTATCTAATTTGATCCATTAGGGACTCAGTGAGCACTTAACTGTCAACCTAGCACTTAGCACTATTTCTTTTCTACTGGGAGCAAGAGGACTGTGGACCATTCAGGATTAAAGCCACACCATGCCCAGTGTCCACAGAATCAGATCGGCGCCACACATAATCTCCTCCACTAAAACCATCACATGGCATTTGAGTTGGTGATGCTATCTACCATCAAAACGTTCTATCTTTCTGTCTCATCCAGCCAGTGTTACTCAAGATCGGTGATGGGGCAGGAGGATAAAGCAAACTTTGGTCTATTACTTGATAAATATCATAAGGAACATATTTTAAAAAAGAAGAAATAAAGAAGCGTAGTACATAGTTACAGTGTGTCAAGCACTGTTCGAAGCACTTTATGGATATTGCATCGTGAAATTCTCATAATTACGGCTCCAGGAGGCAGACAAAACTTTTGAGGAAATGAAGAAAGAGGGAAGTCAAGTAATTTATTCAGGTCACAGAATCTGAAATCATAATATTATCTTACATAGCTTTCGCATCACAGAACTGCCTTTCCTAAACATTTGAGACAAGAAAGAAAGTGTTGAAAGACATTCTGAGGTTGTTTTTTTCATGTTTGTCAGTATTCAAGCTTACAGTTTTATCTCATGTCAGAACCACCTCTGTGTTCAGCACCTGTGAGGCAGACGTTATTAAGATTGCTCGAATTAATTCATTTATTCACCTATCAGACCTTAGCTGACACTATTCACATGGCCTACACTCTTCTGGAGTTTGGGATAAAGCAGTGAGAACTATAGTTTCTCCCATTATGGTAGCGAGATTCTAGCAAAGTGTTGGAAGATTCATATAAAAAATATAGACGTGCGATAGTTATAATAGATTAAGGACAAAGGTTAAGCAGGATATGGGAATAGATAAGACATGCTAGGGAGCGAGAAGCTGGTTCAGGCCAGGTAATCAGTGATGGCCTCTCTGCAGAGGTAACATCTGCAGTGACCTAAATTAAGAGGAGCCAGGAGCCATGTGAGTATCTGGGGAAGGAGTATTTCAGGCCGAGAAGGGAGACATGCACCGGCAGCAAGCTGGGAGTAGGTTTGATATGTTCAAGGAATAGTCAGTGGGGCAGAGCAGCTAGAGAGAAGTGGGCAAGGGCATGGGTCATGGGAGAGGTTAGAGAGGCCATGGCTGCATCACATCGGGAGCCACACACACGGCGAATGGGACATGTTTTATTCCAGGTTTTATGGAAAACTCCTGGAGGAATTTGGTGAAAAGGACCTGGCCTCAAGGGCAAAGAGGAACACGGTGAGAAGCGTTGAGATTCAGAACACACGTTGAGTGTAAAGCTGACAGGATTGTGAGTCTGAGAAAAGGAGGAGAGTCAGGAATGACTCCGGTGGTTTTGGTCTGGGAGAGGCAGGTTTGTGTTTGTACACACGTGTGTGCATGTGTGGAGAATCAAGGGTTCTGGTTTGGGACATATCTGAGACCCTGCTTCATGAATGCACGGACGCTTCGTCACTGTGGTAGCACATAGATTAGTTTCTTGAAATGATTAGTAGCTGAAAAAAGGCAGAGGGTTGTTACAAAACCACAGGACTGAATGACATCATATTAGGAGTCCAAAGTGGCAGAGTAAAAAACTCCAAGGACTGCTTTGTAGGGCACCCAATCCAATATTTTAATAGAAATAAGAAGACTATCCAGCAAAGAAAACTGAGAATGTTCAGTAAGTAAAGTAAATGAAAAATAAGCAGAGTGCAATTTCTCAGAAGCCAAGTGAAGAAAGTGCTCAACTGAGAATTGACTTATTTGTTTAAAAATTCAGGAGCCATTCTAATTTTTTAAAATATATTCATCTCTAGATATAACTAGGAAAAACATTATTGATATGTTAAAATTGTGTGTTGAAGTTGCATACAGAAATTCATTATTTTTTCATATATAACACACCTGTGTGCTATTGAAAGACCACTAACTAGAAAAACTTTAATCCAGTCCCTGGTCTCTCTCAAAAGCACAGATGAATTCATCTGATCATCTGGTATAGGGTGCCCATATGCATTTCAAAAAACTGCAATGCATTTGAAAGTGAAAGGAGTTACTTTTTTAAACTATGCTGGTGCAAACGCCATTATTCCTGATTTTCTCAGACAGACAAGGATCTGTGCTTACCCTGCCACGTGAGACCTCAGACAATACGCAGAATCATGGTCCAAGAAGATGAATGAAGACGTGCATTTCAGTGGGGCAGAAATAAATGTCCTGGGTGGTCTGGTGTCACCAGACAGCATTCAGTGAGCAGCAAATCAGGTTGAGGAACGGCAGGAGGTCCAAAGCTCCAAGGACAAGTATGGTACGACTGTGTCTCCAGAGGAAAAAACAGACTAGTGCCCACCAAAATAACAACGGAAGAGTGCCCGCGAATGTTGGTATGTGTGGAAATAAACAATCTTGAGTTAGAGAAAATAAACCGTGACCTTTTTACACGTCTGCCATAGCTGGTTTCCTTTTCTGATTATCTTTTGTTTATCTTTTACCTTTATGAAATTTTACATCAAAGAAATGTCACAAGCTGGCTTATTTCTCAGAACACTCGACAAGGAGTCTTAATACCTGTTTTCCAGGCACAGCTCTGAGATAAATTACTTATGCGATCTTAGGCATATCAGCTGATACCTCAAATTCTCAAATCCTTCCTGTCCAAACCTCAAAGTAAATAATAAAAGTATTATCACTTGTAGGATTATGGTACGGATTGGTGATATTATTCACACAAATGTCTTCATAATTTATAAAGCCCTCTAAATTGAGAACTTTAGTATGGTCTAAAATGAATGACTTATTTTGATATTTCCCAGACAAAGGACTAAAAGCCTCGCTTGAGAATTAGTTATCCATGTTTCCAGCTGTTCAGAGTCCCAGTAATTCATAAGGAATCACAAGCTGGATCCCTCCGTGGCCACAATATTATGCCATGTGAATTTTCAGAAGCTAGCAATCGAGTTTCTATTTCAAGGCAGAATCTCACTGTTTATGAATTCTGGACTTTGAAGTATAAGCATGTTTCATGATGCCCCTCCTTTGATGCTTCTTGTTACTTTTGCCTAGAATGTTCTTTCCTTATTTCTGCTCACACCTAGTAAACTCTTACTCATGCTTCAAAGCCCAGCTGAAATATTACCTGATATCCTGTCAAGATCTACATTAGAAGCAAGTGCAAAGGCATCTCGTGAGATGTGGGAGTGGGTGTTGCAGTGGGTGCCTCAATGATGTTCATCCTTCCCAATGCTTGTGCCGTTTTAGCAGAGTGTGGAAGAAACGTTGCAAGCATACTACATTGGAACTGGGTACCTTTTACCCTTGTTGCTCTGGTCTTCTTTGTCAGGAGTCAGAACACCTTGCTACTAGCTTTTGCTTCACAACTTGATGAATGCATGGTTATGGACAAAGTACCTAACCGCCTCCATAATCAAAGAGAGAAAATGTCCCTATAGCATCCGTCATAAAATGCACATTAAGAATCTCTGCTCACCTCAAGAAGGTTTAAATCACAATCAATTGAAACAATATCTAGATTCTTCTTGATTACTAACTTTTATAAAGTTCCTTATGCATTAAAAATGATTCTTTCATTTAATCTTTTAGAAACTTGAGAAAAAGAGCAGCATATGATTTGCAGAGGAAATGCAATCAGAAGACAAATTTTTTTGTTAACTGTTACTAAAAAAAACTTGGCACACATCTATTAGAAAATCCACTTTCTACAAAGTACTTCTCTGCCAAAGGCCAACTGAGAGAGACTAACTAGCAGATGTGCGAATTTTTACAACTAGAATGGCGGCAGCTGAGCCAGGCTGCATATTTTGCTTAGAGACCCACAGCCAGCAACGAAGCCAAATGAGAAAAAGATAGACTTCTAGTAAGTATAAACAAGGATGTAAAGGTGAAGTTAAATTATGAGAAGTGGTTCTGGGGTGAGCTGTTTGCCTATTTTATATGGACGTGCTGAAAGCATGTTGTAAATAAGTAGAGTGCCCAAGCACAAGATGTCTTTATGAATCTTGAGAGCCCTTAAGCATCAGATTGGCTATGCAGAGATGGTTTAAAGAAGCAGTGAAAGGACCAAGTGGGTCAAAGGGCAAAACAGCATTATGTTTAATGCATTTGGCAAAGACAGAGATTTTCATGCCAGCTGGTCAGATGCAGATATTAATAAATGGTGAGCAGAAAAAATGGAAGCAACTCTGTTTAAAACAAAGGAGCTCTCTCCCAAGAGCACACATCAAGGACAGAGGTGAGGGGCTGCTGGAAACACAAAACAACGTTGCTGATTTGAGGTCACCAGTTAAGAGGTAAGAAGTGTATCTTTGGGTGCCTATGAAAAAAACAAATATGCAAGGATGAATCTGAGCAGAAAGATGGATTTAGGGAAAGACGACTGGTCTCAAGTAAGATAAATAATAAAGTTTTACTTAAGTACATTTTCTCTTTGTCTCTTCTTCCTGAAGATTCTTACAGAGAAGACAAACATAGAACGTCAGCCTCAGGAAGAACACCTTTGTTTTAACTGAAAATGCATAGATGTAGGGATACAAGTGGAAGTACCCCATACTGTTGAGCTAGTGCCCTTTCTCTAGAAAATACTCTTACTTACGGTTATTCCTGAGGTTCTATTAACTGCAGAGTTCTATGAGTCTAATAATAAAAAGGAGAAAAGTTGAGAGTTTGGCCCTTAGAGGAAAATGTGGGAAACGTCCATAGTCCTGTTTTACTTGGGGGGGGCGTGTATTTTCTGTTGCCGTTTGTTTGTTCTTAACAATTTTCCATCTATGTTCTAAAGCTGATTTTCCCAGAATGCTCTTGGTGAGTAAAAAGTTGATGCTCTGCCCCTTGCTTTGAGAATCTCTATAAAGAAATTTAAACTGGTTTAATTTAAGGTGTTTTGCTAAGCAAATTATTTACATCATTTAAATATTTAAATTATGATTAGCTTTTTCTTCCTGAAATGACCATGCTGGTTGTGGGGAATGGCATTTTCCAGTGCCCAGGGCTTTGACTCCACGGCCAGACTAACTGGGCAGCACGCCCGCTCAGAAGTCGATCCTCACAGGCAGCACTCCTCACACGGCTTGGGGGAAGGTGGGTCTTTACGTTAGCCCCACCTTACAGAGATGCTTGGCCTGACTTCTAAACTTACTATTCCTGGTCTGCCTCGTGTGTCTCCCCTGGAGGTCTTCATGGCTTCAGGCCTCTGCTTGTCCTGTTTCCTGCAACCCATCTGCCTCTGTCAACTGACCTCCCTTAAAGTATCTTCACAGGTCTCAGAGTTCCGAAGCTTGGATATAATTAAAATCATCGTGTAGGGAGTTTGTGAAAATACAGATGACTAGGACTTAGCCTGAAACAATGAACTCAAACCGAGGAGTGGGGAGGAACTGGGAGACGATTTAACGTCCTTGGCCATACTCCCCATCTCTTCCTGAGAATCACTATCAGCAAGGCCTCCTAAGTCCAGGAAATAGACTGACTTCACATCCAGTTACTAAAAATTTACTTATTCCAAGTCTTAGTTTTCTTATATTTAAATGCCAACATATTGCTTGTCATTCAGGCAATTTTATGTTATCATTCTTGTTTCTGAACTATCCATTTTATGTTAAATATTGATCCAGATCTTATTTTCTTTCTGAGGAACAGCTATCAGGAATTTTTATGATACCAAAATAATAGTAATAATAATGGTAGACAGGATCTAAGCATGTGCCATGTACTCTTCAAAGAACTGCACATTTAAGCTTCATTACAATCTTATAAGGAAGGTACAATTATTATCCCCATCTTAGAAAGGGAAGAACCAAGACTGAATATTCTACCTAGGGTTTGGTAAGCAGTAAGCAGCTCTAAGATTTAAACCTGGGGCATCTGACCACGTGGTGCTATTAACCACGCTCTACACTAGAGTCGGGTTGGTTGCCATGGCATTGAGAAAGCAAGGCAGAGTGTTTCCCCCAAATTTTCTTTGATGATTCATAATTTAGCAAGTCTCGGGAATGTGGCCCCACTAAATCTGAGTAACAGTTGTATGATAAATCAGTGAAAACAGACACAATGCAGAAGTGGGACCGTCCTCACGAGAATATGGTGAGACTAGCTAGCATAGCCTAGCAGGCAGTATAGCTTAAGATCTGACAGTATAAAATTAGAATCAAGATTGCCTAGGGCCCAATCTTGCCTTTGTCCCTTATCATAAATGTGACTTAATTCAAGGCTACTTAATCTCTTTAAAGCTCTGTTGCCTATTCTAAAGAGAAATAATGCTTGTGTGAGAGTACATGTAAAAGTGCTTAGTAAGTTTTCAATAAGTGGGGGCCATTATCATTATTATGCATCTGGGAACACCCACAAGAACTCTTAAGGTGACACTAGCCAGCTATGACACTAAAGAGAGAAACAGAGAAGAGTTTATTCGTATTTATGCATCACACCAAACCCAAAAGTATCAATAAGGAGGCAGCAGGACAGCAAAAGAGAAAATAAAAGGCAAAAAGCAACTTCTGTATAGTAAAGAAATCTCATTACCACGTACAGGTAGGTATTTAGGGATTCTGTATATTTATTTTAGAGTAGAAGGTTTTATTATTGAAAATGTTAAGGAGCATTAAAAGCAAAACATAATGCCCAATAGAAAACTTTAACAGTCCTATTATATTTAAGTAGACGCCACCTGCTTTAGTGATATTAGCCTTAATTTTTACAGTTTAATATATCTTCATTCTAAACCCGGTGCAGACAAATATGTTTAGCAAAGTATTTGCCATGTTATTTCCCTTCTTTATTCTATTTGTACTCTTCAATGACTAGAACTCGATGGCCGGTACTATCTGACATAAAACCCATTGACGGGTCATTAAACTGATCATCAAAATCCTGTCGAAAAACATTTGAAAAGTCACCTGTATATACAATATGTAATAATCAAGCCGAATGCTCATATAAATTATATTAATCATATAAATTTGATTTATAAATCCTTTTAAACATTAACCATATGTATAAAATGTCAAGCATATTAAAATGTTGTCCTTACAGACACCCTCAAGGGGAAACAGATAAATGTTCTCTTTTGGTAGCAGATCGAATAGCCCGAAAAGGACCTTGTCTCCTGGGATGAGAACTGTGTTTAAACTCTCAGAAGACAGACACTGCAAGACAACCTCCCTATAGCGAGCGGTGTAAATTAATAATTGGTTTTCATATTAACTATTAAAATTCTTGAAGTCGAGACTCAGATATCTAGTTCACATTTACATAAATAATGTTCCTATTAACGAATTCCAGTTCAAACAAAACAGAAACAACATGAAGCCATAGAAGAAAGTAGATAACCTCAGATCAATCCCATCGACTGTGCCCCGTGTTATAGCTTTTCATAGTAACTCAGAAAGAGCCCACACAAAGCCTCAGGTCATTCCTTTGTTTCACACATGCCTACTTTATGGAAGCCATTACTGACGAAATTCAAATAAAGATGAATACACATTCACCCTTGGATTATTACCATTTGATGTTTAAGAGTTAGGGGGGGGGGAGGGATTTAATCTATCACAGAGGTTTGGGGAGACTGCCCTGCAGAAGAGATCTTGAGCTGAACTGTAGGAAGTGTATGCGGTGAATGTCAGAGAGAAACAGAGAGAAAGGAATTCAAGGCAGTAAAAAAAAAAAAAAAAAAAAAAAAAAGAACCCACAGAGGGAGGAGGCTTGGCAAATGCAAGGGGGGTCGAATGAGGTCAGGAAGTGGGCAGCAGACAGGGCCTGATTCCACAAGCGCTGGGAGGGGCAGAGGAACTGGGTCACACAGGGAGTGGCAGAGATGAAAGACACCATTAAATAATTTTAATAGGTGAGCGAATTGACAAGATGTGGCTTTTAAAACAATCTTCTGGTTGCTGAATGAAGAATGGACCCAAAGATGCCAAAGTGAATGGACATGGATTATTTAGGAGGATATGAAGAACTCTAGGTGAGAAATAATCATAATTCTGAACTTCACAGTGTTGACTACAGAACATCTTGCAACAATAACTATTTTCTAATCTGCACTGTCTAATATAGTAGCCATTAGCTACATGTGACTATTCAGCATTTAAAGGTGGCTAATGAGACTGAGGAAATGAATTTTATTTAATATTAATTATTTCAAATTCACATTTTAAAAGTCATTTGTAAAAGAAAAGCCATATGTCACTACTGGCTAATATATTTGACAGCACTGCTCTAGGGGATTACAATCTAGTGTATTAAATAATTCCCAAGACAAGACGTACAAAATGCTGTAGTTCAAATGAGAATGGAGATGAAGGTAACTGAAGCAATGTCACCCAGCTACGATTTGGGGAAGTCAACTTTTTAATCCAATGACAGTCTCCAGACCTTATTCTCTTTTTCTTTCTCTGTTGCTCTTTCTTCCATGAAAGGTCAAAGGTTGAATTACTTAGATCCTTTTATACCTCTGATTAGTTGCCTCAACCTTAGGATGTCCACGAGTTGTGGTTCTGCCAGGGCAATTTGGTTTACCCTCATTACCCCAGAATAATATTAATGGCACCCCTACACTCTCGACAGTATCCTGGTTTTGATGATAAATCATATGTTGCCCCAGCCAACTAACTGTTCCTGAAGATGTCAGATTTACTGTTCAAAACACATTTGCAAAAACAAGCAGTGGAAGATGAAATACAGCCTCAAATTCCTTGCTGAAAGTTTCCATTAGAAAGTTTTAAAACACTGAAGAGTATAAAATTAATTGTATTTATTGAATAACAACTAACATTGTATGAAGCTGATGACTATTAAAACTGTTTGAGTTGTTAAGTTTTGTCAGGTTCTCTTTAGCGATGCCAGTTAAGTGTCTTTCACTAATTCTTATTGGCCTCACTTTTCCTGTAAATAACTTATTAGCCACCCACTACTTCTTCTCTGACTGATTAAATGGTATGAACATTGAGAAAAACAACATGAATGACATAAATGCCAAGAATCATTTGAAATGTGAAAATAGATTTAATACAGAGGTTACGTGTATGGCTCCTACAAATATACTCAACGAGCACATACTTAAATAATATCAATAATTACCTAGCATTGGGAGAAAGCCTTCATTACCTTAATTCTTATTCTGTAAACTATTGGTCAGAAGCTTGATATAGGAAATATAGCAGCTCAAACAAATAAAGAAGAGGGCCACGTGCTGCTTCAATGACTTATCTGACAGACATACCAATGCCAAAGATGATCTAAAAAGTTGAGACAGTTCAGAGCAGAGGATACGAAATACTGTAGGGAATAGTAAAGTGACTGATATGAGGCTGTGACTCAATTTCCCATGTTGACCACGTCTCCATTCTTCACTGCTCCTTCCTGCATTTTGAGCATGGGTGACAATTTTCAAAGCAAGGAAAACATGACTTACTGAATTCTAAAGCTTTGCTGTCCAAATTTATTGCTCCCATTTGAAAGTTAGTTGTATTCAGCTGTTACAAAGGAAAGGGTCACTCTCATGTAGACATGGATTTCTGAGGGGCTGTGGTAATATATTAGTTGTACAAGCTCTCAAATTATGATGGAGCAGACAATGAAAGAATAAGAAGCAGCAAACAGGTCATTTAATCCACAGCTGCTTCCCCTGGGGGTATCATTTGCTCAAGAATTCCTGGATATAACCATAAGATAGAGGGTTTTTGTCAAGTGAGGAATACTTCC
>CM053508.1:4207456-4299391 GCA_028627145.1 Eidolon dupreanum | reverse complement strand
TACAATAAAGCACTCATCAGTATTTGCCATGAGTGAGGAGATGTTGTCTGACATCTCACACAAGATACAGTACAGTAACGCTACTTACAAGGTTCCCCAGAAGATTTAAGAGTAAATAAATTCATATTGATAAGAAAAATAGAGGTTTAGAAGGGTTAAGTAATATATCTATGTTTATGCACCATAAAGTGTTATAGAATTCAAACCAAAATCTCTTGTTTCAAATTCCTGCTTACATCACTGTACCAATTATCTCCTCTAGAGTTAAGAACTTTCTCTGTCCAAGAGGCCCCAGGATTCCTGTGATTTCTATGAAGAATCTTTACATGCAGTAGTAAATCAATTCAGTGATTCATTTGAGACTAAAGAAGTCAAAGTTGATTAATACTCCTAAACTGTTGAACGAGGAAGATGGAGAGACCATTGATGCGAGAGGCCACATTTGTGACCGGATCTTTTTTTTTTTGGCCGGGGTTGGGGGGCGGGGGACGGGTAAGGAAATGTGTTCCATTGCAGATTCAGAGAATTTCAGGCTACAGTTGGACATAGAAGTGAAAACGTCTCTAGCGGTAAAAAGAGGATCTTGGTTTTCTTAGAGATAAAAACAGACATTTGAGCATCACTAACATGGAGTTGTTGGTTGAAGCTATAGAAATAGATTGATTCTCCTTGACAGGGAGTATAGAAAGAGAAGCGAGTTGAGAGCAACACTCAATGAATAGCTGCACAGAGAGGATGGGAAAAGAAAATGAAACCAGCAGAGAACACAAAGGCAGGTCAGTCAGAAATACGAAATCTCTTGTCAGATGGGCAGTGGAACTGGTAGGAGATCAGTAGTCCTGGTCACCAGAGTTTACCAAGGCATAGGTATAACAAGGTAGACTCAGCTGTACAAGTAAAGGAAGGGAGTGAGATGAAACTGAAGACATGTCCTTATTCTACAATTGAATCAGGGCCAGCTGTACTCTCTGGGGTGTGCTGTGTTGGCTGCCAAGAAAGATTTCCTGAATTATCAGTTCCTTTGGTAGCCATTTGGGTGTTTCAAGTCAAACCTTAATCAAAACCTGTGCCTTTGCTCCCTGTGGTATTCTCAGATCCTGGCAAAGAGGCCAGCGGGGTGACTGGCAGGTAGTACGGATGATAAATTAATACACACATGTGGACTGAAGCCAGTCCTGTCCTGTTCACCAGTCAGTCTTACCCTGCCTGGCCAGCAGCTGCCTGAAGCAACTGAAGAACTAAAGAAGCTGGAAGAATGAACACTTCCACACCTGAGAATCCGAGTCTCACAGATTGAAATCACCTATGGTATTTGTTAAAATTCTAATTTCTAGGCCTCCCCTCTAGAGATTCTGAGTCAGTGGGTCTGCACTGGGCCATGTCCCTGCCTTCCAAAAAAGCTTCCAGACATTTCTGTTGTTGGACTGTGCTTTGAGCACACATTTGAAAACACTGCCTTAGATAGTAGATGCTGAGAAAATTTTATTGGTGACTGATTTCCATTGGATTGAAAGACATCTGAGTAGAAGATACACTCTTTTGACTTATAAACACTACTTTGATCATTACTATTGTATCATCTGCTTCAAAATAAATGATTGGCGTATATATATTTTTTAACCTTTTTATAACTTAATGATAATAAGTGATATTAAACACACCATTGTTTTCTGTCCTAGAAAAAGATGGCCAAAATCAATCAAATTTTGAGAAGACTGAGGGCATCATAAATCATGACCTAAGCACTGTCATATTTGCGCTTTGATAGATTACTGAGGGGGTGTGTTCAGGACGCAAGAGCTCTCCGCAGAGAATACCCTGCTTCAAATTTGAATCAAAAAATAGGTAAGACTCCAGCCATCTACAACCGAAGTGACAGGGAGTGGGGGGGCATACAGTATTTTCAGAAATAATCAGGTCCCAACACATTCAGGATATTATATATAATAAGCAAAACCTCAAAATGGCTAAAGAAACTGAACTGGTGCTCACCTGGGAGCACTGGTGTTTTGTGTCTGGTGGTCCTCTGCCACCCAGGAGGCAAGCAGATGCACTCAGTGCAGCCTCATGAATCTTCTGGGAAGGCCCGAAATAAATGACCTCACCGGAGCCCAGTGCAGAGTGTGTCAGAGATGGGCTAACTGCAGGGCGACGCGGGGCTGAGAAAGTGGGGACACGCTGCCCAACGCCACTGACTGTCGAGGCGGAGTAATTCACGGCTACGCACTGAAGCGGCGACAGACCCATTAAGAACCTTGGCTTTCGCATCTTCCAAAGCACCAGATAAGACTGCTACATAGTCGCGTTTGTGTTGTTGTTGTTTCTTGTACTTCTATTTTTAAGAGTAGTGTTGTTTCATTAAGGTGATAATTCCACTTATTAAAAAAGAACAACAACAAAAAAACCTTTAACGGTGTTTAGTATGCACCAGACATTATTCTAAGAACTTTGCTAACATTAACTCATCTATTCCCCACAATCCTTTTATAAATAAACTGAAACCAAACAAGATTAAATGGCTTGCCGCAGGTCACAGAGTAAGAAGTGATAGTGACAGAGCTGGGGGTCACACTCTGCAGTCTGCCTCCATGCGCACAGTCACTGTTGGGCGTCATTTCCCCACGTCCTGCCGCTAAAGGTCCCAGGCTCCAGGAGTTCACACACCTACCTCTTTATGGACAGAGGGCAGACAAAGAAGTGTTGTCGGGTATCTAAAGTGCAATCGATTTGCTAAGATGTCTCTAGGTTGAATTGCATCACGTCATAAAATGACATCGGTGCTGGTAGTGGGTCAGTAGTTGACATGTGCCGAACGAATGAATATTTTATATATGCTCAGTTCTCACCTCTAGGAGTGTCCCTTGACCAATGAAAGACAAGGGGGTAGGACGAAAACACTTGCATCTAGTTTTCCCGTTCTGATATCTCTGGTTACATGTATATAATCTAGGCTGGTCTCTCTGCTGAACAATTAAATGACTAAGAAATGTTCATAGTAGCTCTCATATGTCATTAGCTCGGAACACTATTTTCCAAAAAAGTAACACATACCTTATATAGAAGATTATATATATATATACACATATATATATATATATACACACACACACACACACACATATATATACACATACATATATATATATATACATATAAATATATACATTTATATATTTATATGTCTATTTACATATATTTATATATATTATATAAATATATATTTATATATATCTATATGTATATATATAAATTTTTATATATATATAAATTTAAAAGTCAGCAAATTTAGGAAAGGGGACCGCGGTGACGCATAATTAAATACCAGAGGTGCTTTTCACCCTCCTTTCTTAGATGATATTAAGGCACTTCACAATAATAAACTCTACACTTCGCAGTGAATTGCTGTACAGTTACACTGAAATTATTTAGAAGTCCTAGGTTTCCAGAGATTGTTTTCAACCCCCTTATTTTCACTCGGAACACAGTTCTGCTTCTGGACTGTAGTCAGTCTTCTGCATTAGATGAGGATAGTTCTCTTCCCAGAGCTCAGCAATGATGACTGATAAACTAAAAACCATGCAAAAACTAGGTCTTACAGCCATGACATATCTTTTTAACATGAATGATTAAAGACATTGCAAAATAACTAAGCATTAGGAGCTTTCCACCAGAAATATTATCAATGCATGCTTAATGATACAGAATGGCACCCAAAACTACAATAGCCATGACCTCCATCCATTTGGTTATCACTAAATACATCATTATATTGTGAACAAGTGCTAATGGGTCTCACAAATTTAGAGGTATTTAGGGCAATGGAGTTGATTTTCCACTACCTTCTCAATAGAATTCCCCATGAAAGGATGGCTCGGTTGAATTAGAAAGTATGCAGTAATAAATGCCGTTCGTCAAATCAAAATTTGTTTATCTTATGATATATGTCTACTTTCATTAAATAAATTTCAAACTTTATAAGTTGCAAACACATTTATTCATCTTTACTCACCAAATCAAGGCTAGATGCATAGCTGAGTCGAGGTTCCATGTGTGAGTCCCTTTTCAAAACATCAGTGCAGCTGCAAAAGGAAATGATAACATCTCAGTGGGAATCCCTTCAATGCTGAATAAAAATTCAGAAGTTTTTGCAATAAAACATACAACGTTAATACTATGATATGCATCTTGGTATTATGAAACTTGATGAGTTAGAAGAAAAGCCTTCTAGGGACTATTTGCAATGAATATACCTTTTGACTTTATCAGATTTTTAATTCTCATGTGTAAATTTCCTTTGAAGAATGATGACATCATTAACTACATATTATAGGTACTATTTTTCTTTGAGGTTAAGTTTTCAAATGTCAGTTTGGTCAAAAAACATAATCTTAAACAAGTCGAAAGAGAAATGCGCCTCGGTGAAGGAGTACAGACGATGACCACACGGGAAGTCGTTACGTCATCAGTACTTTTCTTGATTGCGTGTATGCCTGGCTCTCCCGTGGCTGAAATGGATGCCATTTTTCAGACAAATTCTCTCATGGGCAAACGCCTTCAGAGTTCTGTGGCAAGCTGCTACTTAACTCCTTGCTTGTAAAGAGAGGTTAAGCTGGAAATAAACCATGAAAGGGAAGTTTGTAACTCGAAGTGACTTCTAGGCTGGATTTTTTCCATCTTCTGAGTCTCCAGGATTCTCAGGGCAGCTGAGGAGGCTCCAACGCATAATGGGCAAGCAGAGCATAAAAACTTGCATATTGTGTCTCAGGGTTTTGGTTCTGTTTCTTGTCCGTCGTGTGGGATCTCAACTTGCCTATTAAATGCATTTCAAAATGGGGTTTATTCTTCTCTGAAATATTTTGAAATTGAAGAATTCCATACATAAGATAGATCACTTAAGCATACTGTTAATTACTTATATAAAATGTATTTGTATTAGAGTATTTTGAAAAAAAAATAGTCCTTTTAGCTGTTTAATCCACAATAATATATATCAGAGAGAAGCAATTACATAACAAATTTTTCAAATTCAAGCTGTATCATTGCCTCTAATATTTCTAATATTTCATTGGCGAATCTGAATTTTATGTCCTCATGTGTCAATTTTGAAAGTTAATAAAAATATTGTGTTGAACATATATGTGTAGCCGTACAGTAATGAACCATTAAATTATATACATAGTTACACATAGTTAACTACATATTTACATTTTTGAATTGTTAGAATTTTAGCAGAAATGATAAATGTATTTTCTGAAACATGAAAAATATTTTGGGCTGAGTCCCAGTTCCTGGGTAATAGCTAAGAGTTCTTTGGAAGATAAAATGCTACCTCCATATTAGTAGATACAAGAATTATTCTTTTATGTTCAGTGTATGAAACAAGAACAAATGTCTATTAATCACAAGACAAAAGATTTGGGCGAAGTGTAAATAATTCCGTGACAGTTAACAATAAGTAAGCTGTCTTGTGGAATAAAAAGACAACTCAGATGAGCAATGAGAGAATTCAGGAACAAGATTAGTTCATTTATATTTACAGATTAAATGTCTTTTGTGCATCAGGGCCTGGGATAGGTGTAGGTATATTATACAAGGACCAGCCCCTGCAACTCCGTAATGCAACTCTCACTCATGAAGCAGGTTCTGTTTCCAATAAATGCAACTAGTCGTGTTTCTGTGAGGTGCTTTGAACAGACAGGGCCAACTATGTGTGGGCTGGACCGCACATGGAATAAAGGAAATGCGAGCTGTGAATGTTCTTTCTCAGAAGCTTACATTTCAATAGAAAAGAAAAGACAGTCACACATAACATAACGCTAACAGAGGTCAGTGCTTACGGTAGTCACCACATGATAAAAACGACAACTGCTTAGAAAGTACAGGAAAGAGGGGACATGATGTTAGTTGTGAAGGAACTAAACTTCTTTAAGGTTAAACAGATACTAGGTTAAAGTCTTTTGCAGATCGTGTCTTTCCCTTTGACCTCTAAGTGATCAGAATGGATTTTGTTTTGTCTTTATATTTTATCCATTGTGTGGAGATTATCCTCCAAGTACTGTCATTTAACAAATGATATGAACAATAACATCTGCTACAGGCATACCTCAGAGATACTGAGGGCATGGCCCCAGACCACCACAATAAAGCAAATCATAATCTTTTTGCTCATGGAGGGTCTTGCCTTCAATTTATTTAAAAAAAAAAAAATCTCTGAAGGACAATAAACTGCAATAAAATGAGATATGTGTGCATTATTATTTTAATAATATGGGATTTGGAATACCATAACTTATGCTCAGGACTGACTTGCCCTGAATTTAGCAGATAAATGCTGGGTTAACTCTTCAACATACCATATTCCTAAGTGTTGGCTTACCTCTATATTAGCCATTTCAAAATCTGTCCTAACTGCATATTTTAAATGGTGTTCCAACAGACTTATTTTTAAAAAGAGATAAAAATTATAAACACTAAAATCTTTTTTTGTAATTTTAACTCAAGATGAAAAAAGTTACATGATGCAAACTGTACCATCATTGTAAAAGTAGAGACTTCCGAGAAATTTCTCCCTTGAGGCAAATGCACAGGCTTCCACAGCCCCTTGGGGCTCTGTATGGAATGTTCCATCGTTTGTAGGTACTTGGGTAGAGAAGGCTGATAAGCACTCATTGACACATTAGGCTTCTTGAGGTACAAACAGTGTCTAATTCTCTCTGTATCCTCATGCTGAATTCAGGGCCAGCCTCAGACAGTGTGCCAAGAGATGCTTTGGTGTACCCTTCCATTGTCCCATCCAAGCATCCATCCTTGTCGAGGAATAAGCCAAATGGCGGCCTTATACTGGCGGAAAGAGCTCAGTTTCTGGAGACTTCAGACAGCTGTGGGTCTGAATTCTGACTCTGTCACTTATTAGCTGTGTGATCACTTCTCTGAGCCTCAGTTTTCTCAATTTTAAATGCATATAAAAGGACCACCATGACCAGCCCAGGCACAAAAGTGAGAGAGGGGGAGATGTCTGCTCCAGTCCAGAAGTCTGATTTTAGATGAAGCAGGCAGAAAGGATCTGAGGCCTCGGGAAGGAGCCCCTGGGCCTCTGGGATGAGAAGGGACCATGGTGAATTGTGACTCTGGAGATCCAGGGAGGTGGTGTGATGATGGCCAGAGGGTGACTTGGGTGGAGTGATCAGATGTGTCTCATACACCTCGGGTCTCCGACCAGATGTGTTGGCCTTCTCATGTCTTCCAGTGTGCCCCTTGGAAGCCCAGCTCACAGCAAGGTTCATTTGGCAGCGGGGGCTAAAGTACAAGCAGGCTACTAACACACTCTGTGACCTTGGGCAAGTGCCTTCTCCATAGCCTCTTTACCACACTCTTAGTTTAGCTGAGTAACAACACGTTCACTGCCTCTTGCTGCTCAACAAATGCAATGTGTCCCCCCCGAGCCAGGGCTAAGCAGAACTTCTTGGACTACACTTTCAAAAGCCTCTGCTTGGAATGGCCTGTCACTATTACTATGAATCTCTTTGTCTGTCTCTGGTCCTAAAACAATTTAGGCATAATTTCACATGATCAGTGCGAGTTCTACTCTTTCTAAGCCTTGGAAAAAGAAGTAAAATCTTTAACATATTTAATTCTAGTGGATGATACAACTTTCATTAAAAGCTTTCAAGTATAGCTGCTCTTTTACCATTGATTTGAATTTTGGTCACTTCTTTTGTCAATGATTTCACCAATAAAATACTATAAATAAATCCACCAACACAAAAGACTATATGGATTACATGAGATTAAAAAAATAAGAATAAGTTGGAAAACAAATGCTTCATGCCTTTATGTTGTATCTTTGACCAATTCTGATAAAGTTTAGCAAAACTGAAAATAGAAAAGTATGGCAATTATATCACAAACACTATAATTTTCTTTGCATAGAATCTATTGTTTCAGCTAATAGAGGTATTACTGTATTTCCAAAATATGTTCCTCTGAATGTTAATATATATTATTAGAGAAATGGATTACATATTTATAGAAATATGCTGACTACTGGCATAAACAAAAGTATGTAATTTTATATCAGGACTCCTAATGGCTCTTAATATGCTCATTAACATATTAATGACACTGATATATATTTTACATCTGTTTTAGTAATTTGGCCATATTTAAGGTCACAAGGAGTAGAAAACACAACTTAACATGGCTTATAAATTATGATAGGGGGACATCTGGTTTCTGGCTCTCTATATACAGAGCTTGGAAGCTGCCACGCTGTCCTAACAAGTAAAAAGCTGAATGGAGTGAAAAATCAAAATTCTCTTTGGATCACTAAGAGGAGGAGGGCACAGAACAAACCATTGTCCCCCCACCCAAGATTGGAGAGACAGACAGAAGAATTCAGGGACTCATGGCTTACCAGTACAGATACATACAATCAGAAATCAAGCTGAGAACTAATGCAGGAGTAGGAAAGCATAAAGTATAATTAATGAATTGCTGGAGAAAGACTCATTATGAACAAATGAGAGTTTAAAGTGTTAATAAAAAAATTAAAAAAAAAAAACAACAAAAAAACCAAGGTAGCTCATCATCTCAGTAAACAAAAAGTCCAAAGGCTGGTCAGTTATGTTTGAGTTTATGACTCAATTGTGTCATGGTGGAGTTTTTTATGGGTTTTTTTTTTGGGGGGGGGTGTTTTTTTTTACATGCAGTTTTCAGCTCTGATATCCTTAATGTGTCAGAATTTTCTGTTTTGATTCCAGTGTGAATTATTGTAGTTAGTGTTCTACATCTAAATTATAAACAAAATTATGTTCATCTTTTTTTCTAGCGTCTTACTCTCTTTTTTGTTGTTTTTATTTTTTTAGACTGAGAAAATCTCTCTGGATTTCACTAAGTTGATCTGTCCTCACTCATTGGCTCAAATTAGACCATATGGCCACCGGCAAGTAGGTAGAAATGTGCACAATAGGCTTACACGAAACTTCTGTGCTGTGATGAGGGCTTTGGTGTCAACCAGTTAACCACCCTCTACCCCTGAAAAAGACTCAAGTTCTGTGGAGATATTTGGGGAAATGATGATCAATGCAATGAATAACGAATAAGAATTCTACTCCTGTATTCTTGAGACTTGAGGGGAAAAGTCCCTTTGTGTTTTGAGACCTGGGATTTCATACTTGGCAATATCAAGTCCAAGAGTAAGCATCTGAGGGCATTCTAACTTCTCTAATCAAGGAAACCAACACAGGGACAACTTTGGGTTTTTCTCTTTAAAAGCACTATCTCTTTTTTCTTTCCTCTTTGTAAAGCTAAACATGATAACATCATATTTCTATTGAAACCATGGAAGAAAAAGGTAGCAAGGCAGAAAAATTATGAGTAAAAACAGAGATTCTGTTACTATTTTTTGTTATTTTGACTCCACTCAATATGATATAAACATTTAATGCAAATATCTGTAACATAGTAAATGTTTTCCTGGGAGATAAATTTTAAAACTTTAATCATTTATTTTGATGACTCTTCTAAAATTGAAATTCTATTCATATAGGAAGCACATGATTCAAACGTGTAAAATATATTAGGAAAAACACAATAATTTTAAAAGAGAGATTTACATAGAAAAATTTTATGAATAGCAATGTTTTAATATAATAAAAAGCACAGTGTTAAATAAATATGCAATACTGTATCTGAAATGTGGGGGTAATCTTGTAACAAAACGATCTGCATCTTAGATATTAGGTCCATCAAGTTATTCCAACTCTTTCTTCTCCCTTATTGCACAAATTACAAATTTATTTACTGATTAGTGTCAGGTTAAACATGGTGGTGTCTCTTCTTTAAACAGTACTCAATTCCCTTTGTCAAAGAATTGTTCCATCATCTGGAGTCACCATGTTTATTTAAAACATATAGTTAAACGTGGCAAATATTATTGCATTTTACATAAAATGTCTTGCATTAAAGTGATATTTTAGAATCCGTGCACTCATCTTTGTAATATTAGGTCTAATATGAAACAATGAATATAATAGTTATTTAAAAGATATTTGGTGAATTGAATTCATTCTATTTGCTTAAAATTTTGAAGACTTCACTTTACAGCTGAAAGAATTTATCTCATCTAGCTTCACACTATTTCTCTTGAAATATCAGTTACTTAATGTAATTTAACCATATTACAAACTTTAGCTTATACAATTACTTCAAAAAGTCTTCCCCTTAATTTATAGGAAGAGTGTCATTTTGCGCTACCGTCATTAAGACTTGAATCACAGAACATTGGATTGTGGGTGAGGGGAGGGTGCTTAGCAATTTTTGTGGGGATTAAGTATGTAACAGAATACTTAATTATGTTGGAGGACGCTTCCTTGTTGAAGTATGAGAATTTCCATAAACAACAAAAACATAAGTGGAGGTTATTCAGAGGTAAGATATGGGAGCAAGATAATTTTTTTCTGGGGAGGATAGTTCACTGCAGCACATGACATAAGACCTGGGTTGAAGGTGAGACTGTAAATGTTCAATGAGGTCAGGTTTTGATGACCATATATTAAGCATATTTGGCTTTCTTGATACCATTCCTACATAAATGCAAGCAATTAATTTGTTCTTCGTTATCTAGAAACTATTACTTATTGCTAACTTTTTTCAACCATTTTTTGATGAAGACAGTTTAAACACTGCTGTACAAGGTTCCTTCTTTTATAAACTTGAATATATCTCTTCTATCCTTCAAATCTAATTCCTTTCAGTGTATAAATTCCTCTGAGTGTATTTATACTTCTTGGTGTGAATAAAAATACTAGTAACAAAATGTTTGTGATTTTCTGAATTGTACACATAAAGTAGCCATCAAACATTTTAGTCAGAAACTAAACAAGTCTATTTTACACTTCTTTTTGCTTTTTTGTTCAAAAAATATTTCAACTTGAGGGAAGATTTACAGGCAAAATTTTCCTATAATCAATTGTTAAAGAAAAGATTTCCTGCTTTCTTTTTTTATAGGCCTTTGTGTACCTCTATTTAGGAGGGCAGATGATAAACAGGAAGACAGTTCAGGCATGAGGAAGAAACACTGGGGGGTTAAGAAAGAGGTTTAAATATAATTTCCTCTGGATCAAGTCTGGGACAAAATAATAAACTGCCATTTGCAATAAAAGAATGTAAAAATTATTTACTTGCAAATATTATAATAGAAAAATCTTTGATACAAGTGGCGACTTAGTTTATTGACTCACTGACTAAAACATACTTTAATTGGAATAGTTTGCCTTTCTTATGGCTGAACTGTAGTACTACATATTTTCTGCTTAAGTAATACTGTCACTTTTTATTTGCCAACTTATCCATTTACCTATAGTTTTTATGTATATCCTTTCATTTCTAGTGAACCAAATAATTTTTTTTTTTTTTGCTTTAATCTTAAAGCTATAAGATTTCTAAGATGGATACTTACATTCATAATAAAAGAAAACTAAACTGGAACGCTCAGTAACTAGATTAGAAGGTCTTTCATTATTTGAACATCATGAGTGACTCACATTTTTAAATCACACTTATCATGTTAAATATACATAAATAAGGTATATTTTTAATAAGTCACCTAGGACACAAATTTGCTTAGACATGCTTGGCCCTTAGAGTCTTCTTTTCAAAGACAATTATTCCTTCTTTTTCATTTTAACTGTTTGGCCCAATAGTCACACATTTGGGCATATATTTTAAAAATTTAAGAGTTATAAAAAGCTATATTTGTTTAAATATTTAATTCAGTGTTACCATAGTGAAAAATGAGAGTCCCTTGAAACATCCAATGATACAGTATGATAAATTAAAGTAGGGCACAATCCCAACTTCACTTATACTCTCAAACGTACATAGACTGTATGACAACACAGAAATAAATTTAAATTGGGTAAGATTTTGATATAAATTTTGACTACAATTGTATATATTCTGCTATAGAAAAATAGAAGAATGGTTTTAAAATGAATACACAATTATATAGAAATATAAAGACAGATAAAGAAAACAAAGATATATAAGAGCTGTGTTTAAAATTTTTCAACATTTATGTGATGTTGATATAACTATGTTAAAAGTAGCTAAAATTAGCTATTTTTATAGTTATTCATTGTTCTTTGCTGGGTATTTTTTTAAATTTGATGATATCGGAATTAAGGATTTGGTAAATAAAGTGGTTTCCATAAGCAAATCTCAAAAAAAAAAAAAAGTATTGAATGAGTTACAAAATATGACACACTGATTTTTCACCAAGAATTTTTTGATATGATAGCGTTAACATTGTTGAATATAATATTTGTCTTGAGGTTGGTATGAAGTGTTTTCATAACTTAAAGGATTATTAGGATGGGTTAATGGGAGGCACACAAAGTGATATAGCTAAGAAATGAGTAATATTTTAAAAAAAAATGTTAATTTAAACGAAGAGAACTACATTTCATCCTAAACAAGGCTATTTTCTGGAACAGTAACAATGTAGAGTACTTCCCCATTTGCATAGGACATACCAAATCAACACTAATTTTGAGGTATAAGTATTAACAGCATCATCTTTCTCTCTCAAAATGTACAAGTTTAAATGGTAAATTATATGGTCTATTTGTCATTCTGTTTAAGGGATTAAAGATAGTTTATCTCACCAAGCATGTTTGGATTTCTTCTGTGGAATGGAGCAGAAAATGATTTTGAAAGTTGCTGTGCAAGATCACGAGACGTACGAACTCAGTAGTTTGCTGCAGTTATGTCTGCAGGTCCATTTCAGATCCAGGCCTTGTTTATCTGATTTCTTACAACTTTATAATGGGGGTTACATGATGAGGATGCTGCTTTTTCGACACTAAGCTCTCTAACTATCTTTGAAGTTGCAATGTTTTGCTTTAATCTTGAAATCACTTTTCACAGTGTTTTGATGATTCCTAATGGTTAAAGTCACAAAGTCAGAACATGGCTTTACTCATTCTCTTTTGTAGGCTTAATGGGTATGTCATAGCTAAATCCTAAGTTCCTCTTTGATAATATATCCAGAGTTGTTTTTCTTTTTTTCAAGCTCGTTCTCCCATCTTACTGAAAATAAAAGAACAAAAAATATACACATTTGTGGGGGGGAAATAAAAGAATACCCAAACATGCTTTGAAAGTTTTGATTTTTCTCGGGTTTTGATTTTTCTTATGTTATGAAAACAAAGCATGCCCAGAAGGTGGACACATACGAAGAGACTAAACTATGTTTACCATGATTTTAGTTATTAGTTCTAGAGCCAGATTACAGAAAACTCCAAAATGATTCCAAATAAGAAGGCTGTGCATTTAAATCTAAGTTTGAAAAATCCTAGACTGTTCAGAAACTAACATCTCTTAGATTGAAGTTTCTAGATGGTCTGACAAAATAGTCCATTACATGTGCCCTGCCTTTGTTAAGGCAATTTTAAAATCTTTCCTGTATAAAAATGATAGGTCATCATCATCATCAAATGAAACATAAGTTCCCATGGAACTCATGAAACTGTGCTATGATCTGAGAGGTAGATTACATGGACATAGTCACTGGTCTAATAGTACTTTTGCTCCATGAGGTAATTATTGGCAAGTATTGGGACCGAGTGATGACATTCCACTAAAGAAGGAACAATAATGTAAGCAATAATTGTGTTTACTAGGTTTCTGGAAATGCCAAAGAAATTTCTTAGAGTTAAAAATTGTTTTTAATAGCTGAATAGTTACTTAATTGAAAAATCAGTATGGGAGAGATAAAATTTAAAAGAAAAGGCATTCTAAGCACACAAAAGCAGCAAGTGTATGGATTAAACATCAAGCTAAAAGTATGCAGAGGAGGACAATGTTGTGAAAATCAGTTACACAGGCTGTCTCTTTCAATAAGTAAGGCTGTTGTGACACCCAATATAGGTCACGGTTTCTGAACAGAAATACAGGTTAAAGATAATGGGACACAAAAGAACCCCCAGCAATTACGCTTCCGTTCGTAGCCAGCAATTCCACTCATGGCACTGATGGAATTACCTTTGCTCCCTTCTCTGACATGTGCCATCTCTTTCTTTCGGTTCCCTCTTGCTTCTTGCTTTCTTCTATAGACATTCTCAAGTCTATCCCATGTTTCAACCAAACAAAACAGGTCTGTCTTTTTCTCACCTTGAATTCTACCTTCCTTCCACCACCCCTCTAATTCCAGGACTTCCTGTTGTCACTACTTCTTGGTGGTCGGTCCAAACCTTCTAGGATAGACTAAGTGCCTTGCTTCTTTGTGATTTTATCTTATTTTACAGAAATTTTTGTAGTTTTGATTAGTTTCTTATTATCAAGCAATATATAATAAGGAGCAGATAAGGACAGGTACCCTGCCAACCACTTTACAGGTAATCTATTATTTAATTTTCATAATAACATGCTAAAGAAGATATTAGCCCCATTTTAAAGATGAGACTATTGAAGCACAGTTAAGCAACTTGCCTAGTTAGTAAACTGTAGGAGAGGAGCCCTTCTCAGCACTCCGGCTCCAGTGTCCCCGCTCTTAACAGTGATGCTATTATGTCACGTGCCTTAGAAACTGCCGGGCTGGCAGGAACTTGGAAGCACTGGTGAGGAGCAACATCGGTCGATGCCAGAGTTAGACAAGCCTGAACCACACTCATTTGGCTATTCAAAATCTATCCTTAAAGCCGTGAGAAGTACAGATGGGCTTTCAGGGCCCAGGGGTCTGCATTTAGAAATAACCGACACAATTTTGGAATGACATACATTTGAATGTCACTCTATGAAGAATGCCAGGGACGGTGTGCACGTAAAGTGGCATCTCTCTGCAGGTACACTTCTTCCACTAGGTTCCAGTAGGCTCTCACTGGATTTAAGAAAGGACAGGAAACTATGGTTTGGCAGCCCCATTTGAAAAATGGAATTTGCTAGGCATTCACTCATTCATTCATTCTTTTTCTTTTATTCATTGATTGGAGTTACTAAATACCTGATAAGAAGCAGTAACATGCTGGATTCACTCAGATTCATATGTCTATCGAAAAACACCCTAATATTCCAAAATCTAATTTAAAGGGAGAAAATAAAAAGGGAGAAAATTACATACTCCATCCCTCCCCTCTGACAACATGCTAACACATTTCTAGCCAAGGCCAAGGAGAAGCAACCCCAGCAATGTTCCTGCTCCTGGTTCTCCTGAGATGTTCAAATTAAATGCACCCTGCACTGAAATCCTTTTTTTTTTTTTTTTGGCTAATTTTTCCTCCACATCCCACATTTCAGCCAAGGTTCTATGATGTCTTTGTCTGTTGAACATGGATGTTGAATCCACCTCCCTAAGGATGACCTCCACCATTCTCCAGTTAACTGCTGAAGTCTCCTTAATGACGATGACTAGTGTCTCCTTGTTGATTGCTCCTGTTATTTACTATCGAAGTCTGATGTCCTTTCCATGGTTTGGATTTCTGTGACCATTACCTAATAAAAAGGAGTAGAGAAAACTGACTGCTTTTTACTTGCCCCCAAGACCCTGGCTGAGGATCCCAGGTTCACAGATGTGAATACACTACTCTTGATCTCATTGAGATTACAATCTTTTCTTGATTTGCTTCAGAAAGTGCAAAAAGTATAAGTCAATAAATGCATTATTAAGTCAACATATTTCCTTTTTAATCATATCATATATTTTCCTGAACTGACAAAAACGACATGTGGGCCCATAAAGTCTCAAACTCACAGTAGATATTTAGTAGATGCTAATGTACTGTGATAATAGAAAAAGTATATTATTTGTAAAAAGTAAACAAAAAAAAAAACTCCACCATTTTCAAGTAGGCATAGTTTTTCACTCAGAATTTTTATCTTGCTTCTCTTTATATAATAAAAAATTACAAACGACTCTTCAGAATGAACTCTTTATGCCAAAAAGTTTACCTTTTTAACCCACAACTAAACTCTGTTCTCTCTTCTTCCCGTTTATGACATTCGACCTTCTGAGAATCCCATTCTCTTCTCCTTTATGTTTGTTTAAGTTCTATCATTTCTTTTTTTTTTTTTTTTTTTCAAGGCTAAGCCAAAGTCTTCCTGCCTGGGCATCAAATTTTCCAGAAAGATTTAGTGGACCAGGGACCAAGATGTCAGAAACCTCAACATTTAATATCCAGGGCAAGAAGTCTGAAACATCAGTAACTAAGGTGATTGAAATTAAAGTGAGTGTTTCATCAAGAAAGGAATGGTCAATGGAAGTCAAATAAGATGAGTAGTGGAAAGTGACCTTTGGACTTAGAGACACAGCTCTTGTCAGTGATCTAAAATAAATCTTTTTATTTGAATAATGGGAATGAGAGCCAGTTTGAGGTGAGTGAAGGGGTAAAGAAATAAAAGGCAGGCACAGACAATCCTTAAAGTTTAAAGAAACATGAGAAAAAGGCAAGAATTTGGATATCTAAAGGAAGTCTTTAAACACAGGTACTACAGCAGCTGTGTGTGGGTGTTTACTAAAATAAAACTATTTTATTTCCCAATTAACTGCAACTCATCTTACATTATAGATAAATTCTTCAAAAGTGAGACTGTATCTAAATTTTGTTGAAATGTTTTATTTACAACAGAAGAATGACTGCAAATGTTTGACAAATTATTGATTACTTTTGAGTAATTTCTCACTTCTGAGAATATTTGAGAACTCTGTATCTTTACTTATCTGGCTTTCTTTAAATCGCTACACCTAACCACGTTCATGTGCATTGTGCAATTATTTAGCCTTGATAAATTCATATAACTTTTAGTGCTACCTTTCAAATCCTAGTGTTATCTGAATTTATTTGCTATTAAATTTGAACCCAATTCTATTATTGATTAGTGTTATGTTTTCATATTTCAGATAAGGGCTAATCAAATAATATTTTTAAATTTTTTAAAAAAGAAGACTTCGATCCCTTGAAAAATCACAGAGATATAACTGAACTTCTCTGGTGAAGGTAGTATAAAGGTATTAACTATTATTAATATCCTTATATTTAATCTTCCCACACACATTTTCTTAATGGTTTTTAATACTGAAACAAAAGGAATCCAATTTTTCACCCTAGAAACAGGCATGTAATCATGAACTACAACAGGGAATATGCTCAACCCTTAATAATGGAAAAGAATTTAAAGGCTAAATAAATCAAATCTTATATGCAGAATTTTGAGAACAGGTTTTAAAAAGAGGCAGGGATTCACTGATCACAGTAAAATACCATCAACAGAAATTGACACATGAGTACAAATTAGTTCTTGCTTATGAAAACCTGAACTCTCCCATAATTGCTACTCAACATCCCCTCGGGCAACAGAATAAGTCTACCTTACCTGTTGATTGGCTCATTGCGTATTTTAAGACAGTTTATGCTTCTCTACCCCTCGTATTCTATTTCTCTCAGCTTAATAGCCACTTCCCTTAAAAGAGCGTCCATTCTTCCTCATGTCTTGATCATTCATCTTCTGACAGGTTCCAGTTTGTTTTTATTCCAACTAAAATGTGATTCTTGGAACCTAATGTAGTATTCTATGAATTAATAATCATTTCTATAAACATTTATTGAGCACTTGCTAGGTATGCTCTAGGCACAAGGGAGAGTGAACAAAGAGGAGGGAAAATCCCTGTCTTCATTCACTTACATACCATAGGATATTTTTTAAATTTTAATTTAGGAAGAGACTTGACCATCTTCAGGCTCCTTACTGATCATTTTTCAAAGGAGTTCATAAACCACATAGGGAGATTTTCTTGGGCTTCCTTTTAATATGTATTTTTCCCCATCTCCATTTTCTCCCTCATGCAGAAATAGAGTATGTAAGAAAGAAAGACTACCGTACAGGGTATATTAACTAGTTCTTACTTCCACTTAAGCAATTTTGTGAGAATATAGCTACAATTGCTGGTTGGTATAAGCTACAGACGGGGTTAGTAGTTTCCACGTCCCCACTGCAACAACTTAAACAACAGAAAGTAAGATTATGTTTTGAAAATCAAACTATGTAAGTAACATATAGTGTGTAGAGTATACAGATATTTAATATAATGGGAAAAATGGGCCTTGGGAAAGCAAATCTGTTTTCTGATTGAACATATTAACAATTTAGAGAAAAACTATATTAATCAAAAGGGGCACAGAAGGAGTATTGTCAGGAAAGGAAATCAAAGGAAATTAAAAGGAAATCAAACCAAGAATCAGAGACATATCTTCAAGCAATACTCTAGGCAGAGAGCATCTGAGGTTGCTATGGATTCTATGTACACATATCTTTACAAGCATATAATTATCATGGAGATGAATACATCAGCCTCAGAGCTGTAACAATTATACATTCAAATCTCATAGCTAGTTCACTTTGTTGTTCGGGGTGTTTGCTAAGGTCCAATGTGATATGTTATTCCTGATCATTTTACATTAAAAAAGACCCAGGTTCTCCATATCTAACCAGACCTTCAAAAATGACCATCGCCATCCTCATAATTCATGTTGTCTCACCGAGAGAGAACTATGCTTAAAGGTTCTGTTCAGTTCCTGGGCTCCCTCTTCATGAAGCAGAATGTCTAAACCCCCTAAACACTTTCAGCAACACTTTCATGTCCAGCATTTGTCCACCAATGTTGAGTTAGCAAAGGCAAGATAAAGACAGGTTTCTTTTTTTAATTGACATAAACTAACATACAATAGTCTATTGTGTTCAGGTATACGTCACAGTGATTCAATATTTGTATACATTATGAAATGATCCTCAAATAGGTCTAGTTACTATCTCACCATACAAAGTTATTACAATATTATTGACTATATTCCCTACGTTGTACATTATTTCCTTATGACTTGCTTTTATAACAGGAAGTTTGTACCTCTTAAACCCTTTCACCTGTTTTGCCTGGCCCCCAACCTCTATCCTCTTTGGTAACCACCGGTTTGTTTCTCAGCAATTCCACTTCTTGGTATCGATCTGAAGAAAATGAAAACACTAATTTGAAGAAATAGCTGCACTCCCATGTTCACTGCAGCATTAATCACAGTAACCAAGATATGGAAGTAACCAACAAGTGTCCACCAACAGATGAACGGATAAAGATGTGGTACATATATACAAAGGGATATTACTCAGCCATTTTCAACAACATGGATAAACCTAGAGGGTATTATGCTAAGTGAATAAGTTAAATAGAATTGAAATCAGATACCATACGATTTCATTTATATGTGGAATCTAAAAACCAAAACAAACAAAACAAAGGGCACTACTTTTTATTGTTCCTTTCACTCTCCTCCTAAGCCCTCTTTTCAACTTCCACTTTGTTCTTTCTTTTTTGAGTTGCCCTCCATCCTTTTCCCTTCTCTTCCCCTGAGCCTCTCATCTAGACTCTTTAAGATTAAAAAAAAGAAGAAGAAGAAAAGAAAAGAATCAGTTCTTCCACTATGCTTTAAAGAAGATAGTTTTCCTTCAGTTCTCTTAAATATTTGGGCTTCACTAAAAGGTAGAGCCGGATGGAGCAAATAACCTTTAGAGTGTAAAAGTGTAGATGAAAGAAAACAGGTTAGATGATACATAACAAATAGATGGTCAACGCTTAGATAAAACTGAGGCCCTAAAGGATTAAACAGTTGGCTCCAGACAAGAAAATTAGTAAAAATATGTCTTAGTTTCCGAATAAGTTCCACTGATCCTTGCTGAAAGAGTTGTCCATTATTGGGTTGCTACATGTCCCAGCTCGCTAGCAAGATCCCCAAGGTCTGCCTCTGTCTTTCTGCCCCCTGTCACTCAAATGATCAATTCCACTTTCACTCTCAAAAGTGTCCCATGTGGACTGTTGTGTGGTCGTGTTCATCATGCTTGGAATAGTTATGGAGTGCTTCTTGTTTCTGGGTTTATTCATTGTGGCTAGCTTGTGTGGGTTTTTTGTTGTTGTTTATTTAATCTTATGTCCATTTAATATGCTGTCCATGCCCTCTTCAAACACACTGATTTGAGATAAGTATGCTACTGTCCATATTTGATGCATTAGTTTGGCTCATCCTTAATTATTTATCTGCTGTATTCACTAATGGGACTAAATAAATCTCTTGTCATTTTACCCTAGTTAAAATTAAGGATAAATTGTGACACCATTTGAAGTACTGTTGAACTTTAGCTCTCTTTCAGTAAAAAGATTTTTTTTAAATAAAAAGTGATTAATTCTGAATTTTAAAAATAAACACAAATCATTTTCTCTGTTGAGTAATGTGTAATTACATAATTACTTTATCGCATGGCTCTGATCAAATAATTATATGTGGCCTTTAAGTAAACTTTCTGTACTGAGAATTTCACATATGTGATTAAATGGTTAGAAATTTTTTTCTTAAAGGTAAGATTAACTATTAGGTTTTGTTATAACATTAAGTAACTGTATACTTAAATATGTATTTGATTACTGGTTCACTGAATGTAAAAATGGTGCCAATTCTCCATCCCTCCCTACACCACATACTTTGCAACGTGGTCTTGCCGATCTTCCCATCAAGAGGTAGAACCCAGATTCTCATTTCTTGAATCCAGGGCTGGTTTTAGGACCCAGTTTATCTAACAGAATATAGTAGAAGTAGTTTGCCAGATCTAAGGTTATGCTTCAAGAGGCTTTTCACACCTATACTTACTTTCTTGGAACACTGCTTACCTACCATGAAAACAAGAACAGGCTAACCTGATGAGCTAAGTCATCATCGTCATCTCTGTGCTAGTTAAATACCACAAATGTGAAGAAGACTATCCTAGGGAAACCATCCTTTAACTGATCTGTTAGTTAATCGCAAATGCATGTGAAAACCCACCTGGGCATGGCTCAGATCAGCAAAACTACCTGACTCATAGACTACTGATTAATAATAAATGTTTATGTTTTAAGACATTAAATTTTGGAGTAGGTTGTTACAAAGAGATACAATATCTTTCAGATATTCTTACTTCAATAAAAATATTTCAAAATAATATAAGCAATAAAATTTCCTATTATCAGCTAAACAATTCAATCTGAATATTCACATGGTACTTGAATTGAAGGTGGTGTCTAATAATATGTTAACCCCAAAATCTTTTCGTTTCTCCAAACTATGTCCCTATAATGTTTGATCAGTCTACTAAGCTAAGAAAATGTATTGATTATTTCTTACTCCATCTTCTAGATTCCCTCATTTGATTATTTATCCTGGCCAATGAATTCTCCATTTAAATGTTAAACAAATATAGTCCCAACTATTCATTCACAGAGCTACTGTTGGAATTCTGAACTCTAACATCTCTTTCCTGAATTAATTGCCTTGTCTTGAGTTTCTCTCTCTACAAAACAATTCTACCAGTGTTTCCTTTCCTATAACACACTTAATTGTATGTCTTCTTTTCTTAAAAAATGTTCTATGTAAAATTTAAATAACATACATCTTTCTGTCATAAAATATATTCTTTGTTTTTCTGCATAGTAAAAACACAAAGTTTCCTAATATAGATAAAAGAATATTCATTGCAGTACTATTAGCTTTTATATTCAAAGGAATCTGTCTGGGTAGTGAATTTACAGGCCATTTAAAAAACTCTTCTTTGTGCTTTGACATATTAAAGAACAATAATAATCACATGGTTAAATTATATGGTATGAGAAAACTAGGTTTTGGTGCTTTTTGCATAGAAATTGACATTCATATGTTTTTGCATTTCCAATATCAAATCCTGTCATTTGCATTCCAGTCTCATCCAGACACACCATCTCTCCTAAATTGTCTTTATCCCATTAGTCAATACTCTCCTTCTGCCTCAAATGTCCTTTCTTATTCTTCACTAGGGAAATTTAGCTTATCTTGTGAAACATAGTTTAAAGGACACCATCTTCATGACACCTTACTTGACAACACAGTCAGAATTTACCTCACATCTATGTGTTCTCATAGTACTTCTTGCTAATATTAATATGGTACTTAAACCATTGTAGTTAGTTGTATATAATCTGTCCTTCATGCTTGACTGTTAAACTCCTTGAAGGCAAATGATTATATATAATGTTCATATTTACATCCTTAGAATCTATTAATGTGTCTGGCAGTAGATAAAGCGACTACACATCAGTAACATGGGATGTAGAATGTGTGGAACTCTTCTTCACTGAGTCTTAGTACATGTACCTACAGTGGAATTAGAATAAGCAATTCATGAGCAGACTACGACATATAGAATTGTTTTCATAGTTCATATTATATTTTAGACTATAGCTATACTGATATAGGTATTATCATCCCCAGTTTATAAATGAAGAAACCTGGAGAGGTAAAGGGAGTTGACAAAAGTCACAGAAGTCCCTTAATTCTACAGTTCCGTATTTTTTTACTTGACTAGACTCTCATAAAGAAAACAATTTTACTACAATATAGCATGAATTAAAACCCCAAAAGTATCCAACTAGATTCATGGTTTATATATACTAAAAAATTAAAAGTGTGCGTAAATATTTTAAGGTACAATTTCTCTAGCATAGATTCATTAAACTGTTATTTTTCTCACATAAAGGTTCATTGTAATTCTAACATCTTACTAACCTAAAAAGAATTCTTGCTTGTAAAAAATCTGTGTTATGAATAACTGTGATGATTGTACATTACTTCATATTTTTCAAAACATAAGATGAGTTAAAAAACACCTGATTTTAAATATAATTCTCATAACACAACAACAAAACTTCAGTTTGAATTTGTAAGAATGTCTTCAGAAGTTTTATAAACGATCTTTACTGCATGGCTGTCATCCTCACTTCTTTTGAAAGAATACTTCCCTTGTGCTCATTGCTCATTGTGCCATCTGCACGTTTCCTGTCTTGAAGTCTGTCTTTCTTTGCCAATCAGCTCTGCTAATTCTGCAATGCCAGCATATTCTTTCCAGGCAATAAAAAGAAAATAACTAGAATAGTAATAACATGTACCAACAAAAACAATAATGACATTGATGATAAATTATATAATCTTCACTACATCAAAGATCCCTGTTGGTATGAAGAAATGAGTGATCTCGGTGATTCTGGTTTCTTGGCTTATTTAAATATTTTATGTTCTCTGATATCCTCATCCAGAACTCTTATCAGACAGTTAAGCTCACTCTTACGCAGCACTGTAGTTAGAACTCAAAACAAACTTAAATCAATTGTGCAATGCTACCATTGATAAGATACAAACAACTACCTAAAATTACCTCTTAGCTTCAGAACAGGATCACAGATAGGACAATCAGGCAATCAGGCATGGGGAAAGTCTACTTACAGACTAAACTTTCAGAGCACTTGCATGATATACCTTTAAACTACAAGGTCATCTCCTGCTTACTTGAGAACAAGGTATGTATGGTGTAGCAAATATACTTGAGATTATGGTATCTCAAAAGGAGCAGCTCAATTTTGTCTCCATGAGAAAGTGATCTTAGCCTACTATGGGGATCTCAGTCACTACTTGTCACTTGCTGTTTCCCACAAGGATATTTTATTGACATTTTAACAGTTCACCATGAGCATTATTGTTGGTTTCTACACAGTTTCGAGTGAATGATTTAAATTTCAGACTGATAGCATTATCTACTTAAAATATCTCTGATGAAAATTCACTTCACTAGCCTCTGAATATTCTCTTTCAGCATGAGATTTTTAATAAAATGTTTCACCTAACACTTTACCTAATTCATTCCCTCCCACTCTCTTTGAAGAGAGATAAAAGACTAGGCAAAAGGTAGAAGTTTCTCATAATATCCAGCTTTTCTCATGTTTAAGTTAAAACTGAAAATGTCATAAAAAGCAAGTTGAAGACTTCCTTCCTTAAATTTCATATAAACTAGATTATATGCAGCATTTTTTCCTCTCAGTTAAATGGTAGAATTCTGGGTGAATGTCTCAGTTATAGGTCTTTAAATAAAAGTAATAAAAATGGATTATAAATTATTCAGAAAAGAAAAATGGATCCTGAATAGTTTACAGCATCAAAGCGGAGATGAAAACCCCAGCCATGGGTTCAAACTGTTGAAAGAACAAACGTGATTTGCCTCGTGTGTGTTATTTGTTTGCCCTGAGAACTGCTGGCGCTGCCAGGTACTGGGGTTTCCCCAATTTGGGGGGAGGTGAGTCAAGGCTTATACCAGAACTAAAGGAAAGGGGGTTTTAGACAGACTTAAAAAAACAACAGATTCCACTGAGGTAATAAGTGACTCATTTGCCAATTTTATTCTTTCGTGATTATCATCCCACTTATTATATTTAGTTTTTATATTTAGCTCTCATAATGAGACAGTGAATTGTTATTAGCAAAACCAAAGGTATTATTACATGAGCCATGATTTGGTTTTCATCATTGGGTGGTTAAGAGTCAGGGGAGACTTGTGATGCCGATGAGGAAGTATTTCTCGGGTCCCCAATTGGGGTTTGATTCAAGAGAAGTAACTCCATGGTCATAGTGCTGATAATGTAAGATTTCCTCTCAGCATGTTGCAGAGTAAAAACATTTTCCACAGAATTAGAAAATCACATGCAAGTTCCAACTTTTACATCTCATCTCGTATGAACTTGAGCAAGACAATTCATCTCTCTAAGCTGTCACTTTATTAATCTGATAATGGGAGTAACTATCTGACCTAACCAATAGTATTACTGTGAGAATAAACAGATAATATATATGGCACAATTTCTGCAACACACAAGCAATACTCAACGAGTACAAGTTAGTAAGTTCAGTCTAAGTCAACATTTTTTGTCTCTGTTCTCATTACATTCTAAGTTTTAGAACTTGAATTCTTAGTAGTATTCCTTAAATCACTCATGTAACGTCACAACAACATTCTTAACCATTTCTACACTTCAAGGTTCAAGAGGGTAGTGATGACTTCTGATTCGTTTATAGCTCTAACTCCATGTTCTACAGGGCCTAGCATTTTGATGGTGCTAAATAAATTTCTTGAATCAATAAATCAGATTTAGTGCTCAAGAAATCCATTCTTATTCTGAAGATTAGAGTACCAAATATGTAGATACAAGAAGTTTCTGTTTGGGGAAAGTACAACCAACTTATTTTAACACATTTTACTAGGCTCTATTTTGTTTTTAATGTAATGGAGTGCCATGGGAATGGGGGGTGGAGTTCAGTTCAGAAATTAGGAAGTGTTCCATTAAATAATTTTTTTTTCCTATTCTCTGGAGTAGTGGCACCAATTCACTTTCACACAGTCTTTGTATTAAAACAAACAAACAAAACAAAACAAAACAAAACAAAACAAAAAAAACGATGCAAAGGAATGTTTAGTAACATAAAAGTAAAACAAGTACTGTATTCACCCATCTTTCCTGGAGAACAATGTAGAGAACACCATGTAGAGACCTAAACAGAGATGCTAGATGTTTTGTTGATAAATGTAAGTTGGGTATGTATTTAGCCAGTGTTACTTGGGTATGCATTTAGCCAGTGTCTCTGTCAGTTTAGGATGCTATAACAAATTACCCTAGGCTGGGTGCCTGAAACAACGTTTCCTTCTTTCTCATAGTTCTGGAAGCTGGAGAGTCCAAGATCAAGGTGCCAGAAAATGTAATATCTAGTGACAGCCTGCTTCCTGGTTTGCAAAAAGCTATCTTCTCCTTGTATCTTCACATGGCAGAAGGTAGAAACAGAGCAAACACTCACATTTCTTTTTATAAGGTCACTAATCCCATTCATGAGGGCTCCAACCTTATGACCTAACCACTTCCCAAAGGCCACACCTCCTAATACCACCATATTAGGGCTTAGAATTTCAACATGAAATTTGGGGGACACGAACACTCAGTTCACAGAAGCCAGATTGTGCTACAGTAGAGTTAAGATATATGTTTTTTTTAAGTAAGAATATAAACATGAATGCCTGTGAAAATGTGTTATTTTAACCAAGTGTTACCACATGTCATTTGGCAATCCAGAGAGCTAGTCTTTCTTTACCTTGTACAGGAAGGATATAATGTGATTCTTACCCTCTTGATATGATATCTATCTTCTTAGCAAATGTTTGAGTGTATAATACAGTATTTTTGACTATAAGTGCAATGTTGTAAAGCAGATCTCTAGAACTTATTCATCTTGTGTAACTGAAACTTTATGCCTGTTGATTATTAATTCCTTATTTCTCCCTCTTGCTCATCTCCAGAAACCACCATTCTCCTCTTTGATTCTAAGATTTTGATTATTTTAGATAACTCATATAAAATACCTCATGATATTATACCTCATGGGGTTATTCAGTATTTGTCTCAGTGACTGGCTTATTTCACTTAGCATAATGTTTTCAAGGTCCATCCATGCTGTGGCAATTTCCTTCTTTTTTAAAGCTGTATAATACTTCATGTATGTAGGTACCACATTTTCTTTATCTATTCATCTGTCAAAAGACATTTAGGTCATTTTTATATCTTGGTTATACCACAATGAACATGAGACAGCTATTCTATGTTCAAAATTCTGATTTCAATTTTTTTGGTTAAATATGGAGAAGTGGGATTGCTGGATCATATGATAGTTCTATTTTTTTATTTTTTGAGAAATCTCCATACAGTTTTCCATAGCAGTTGCACCATTTTTCATTTCCACTTACCATTTTTTAAAACAATTGGACTCTGGCATACACCCACATGCTTTTTCCCAATTGTTTCTTCATTTTAAAAGATATAATTCCTATTATTTTTGTATACATAAAAACTCAAACAAATATTTCTATATTTTTTATTTACCTTGGGAAAAGGTATATTGAAAATTTTGTTTGATGGGTGGGAAAATATTGATTGTTAATTTTTTTTTTTAAGGGAAGAAACCCTTGGTTGACCTCATAGATTGCAAGGACCTTGTCAGTTTACAATCCCTTATTTTTTAAATTTTTTACACCTACAGCATCTGGTCTTCTTAGGTGGTCTCTCATCCAAGTACTAACCAGGCCCAACCCTGCTTAGCTTCTGAGATCAGATGGGACCGGGCTTGTTCAGGGTGGCATATCCATAGACTGATTATTAATTTTATAGTTTGTGAAGGGGAAAAGGATTCTACATGAAAAACAAATTTACTTAGTTCTCATAAATCTTGAGTTTGGTTGGGAGAAATTAAATGCCATAGAAGTTAAATCAGAAAGATATTTTTTTCTCACCTTTTTATAATTAATAGAGGCAAAAGATTCTGCAAGAATTGCCCATTTTCATAGAATGTGATGAAGGTCTTGTAAAAACTCTAACAAAGCAAATTTTTATACTTGTTGGGACTTCCCAATGAGTACAAGTACTTGATAGAATACTTAACTATTTCCCATATAATTTTCTTGTCAAGGCTCATTTTCATCTCTCTATCTTTGCAGTGCATTAGTGTAAATTCTTGTTTACAATAACTTCAGAAAGAATAATGATATGGCTGTTTATAAAATTATATACAACGCAGCAATTCTCTCTCTCTCTTTTTTTTTTTTAATTAAAGAAAGAGGTAAGATGGAATCACAACCGGAAAGATGGTACAAAGAATTGTCCATTTTCTGGAGCATAAAATCAGGTTAGGAAGATAACATTCTCTTTCTGCCTTTGTTTCCTCCCTATTAATTAAAAGAACATAAGGGGTCACTTACTCGAGGGTTATGGGGGCCAAATATAAAATAAATGAGAAGAGAGTCATATATAATGTGATGGCAGTGGGGTGATCTGTGAACTATATGTCTTTTTTTTTTCTTTTTTTTTTAACAAGGTCAGCTGCTACTCTACTATAGGCTACTATAGAAAGATGGGCCCAGTATCAAGGATTTTCAAATTTGCCAAAAGAAGCAGCAAATTTTGTTTTTGTTTTTGTTTTTAGGTAAAATATCCTAGTTTTTAAATGTTGACAATTCGATTCACTTTTTGAACACTATATATCATAACACAACATATTCAGCATCCTGTTTTTGGCTTATAAGCTGCCAGTTGGCAACCTTCGGTGAAAGAATCTGTAGTTATTGTGCTAAAATGCCTTAATTGGATGTGTACTAAGCATTTAATCTCTCTCATGATTCAGAATAATTTGAGGACTTCTTAAGACCATGAGAATATCATTGTACTAGAAAATGTGGAAAAATCAGTAACTAATGCCAAAAACTGGTTAATAAAATATCAGTCACATTTATTTATGAGAATTCCCAATTATTTGGATACATATGTGGGACTAAAAGTCACTTATTTTCATGATTTTCTTTTAAAATCCTTCATGCCACTTGTAGTTAAAGACATGTAAATACAAGTACAATTTGAATTATACTTGATATAATTTGAACACACTACATATTGTTCCATGTTCTATATTTTGCTTTCAGATTAAAAGTTTTTGAAAAACTGAATTAGTATCCGAAGTATAGAGCCCAATGCACCTGCTAATAATGGCAGCTTCTACCAGAGACTTTGCCTACAGCCTCTTTGTCAGAAAAAGAAAAAGAAACATATTTTTAAAATATAATTATCATCATTTTCATTGATTATGATGTTTTTCAAAGCATTAGACTAAAACATAGTTGCTTATATGACAAGATCCAATCATGACAAAGGAATACATTCAAAGAGTATTTGATCTCAATGACAGATTAAACCTTCCAAATTGTTAGTTATTAAAATGACATATTGGGAAAGATTTTACATGGCACAGATTTAAAGCTTTAGCATGAAATTTGGATGAAAAACTAGGTTCCTCATGTCTATTTTTTTTGACAGACTAATTTACTTCAGAAAGTTGTCAATAAAAAGTATATTCCTATACCTGGATACCCTTTAAGTTTCTAGAAAAGATTATTAGCTCTGGAAATTGAAACTGTAGCTGATCTTTTATGTCAGTCATGGTATCCACCCCAGAAAGAAAGATTTATCTGATGAAATTCAAAACCAATGAAATATTTCTCCAAGTCACCCTTAGCCAGCCTTTACTTCAGCAACCAACTCCCATCTGGAAGCATTTTTTCCCTTTGTGTTAACATTTTCACAACACCATGTGTTAAAGATCAGACTCTGTTTCCTCTCCCTCAGCACTTACTTGACACAACAATTTGAAAACTGTCTGAGTTGATTTTCCTTTTACTAATAGATTATTTTTCTTTTCCATTTTTCCTGTTCTCACTTTCCGAAAATATGTTTTATATGGATCCTGTCTATCCTAGATAAGATTACCCATATATCCTAATTTTGCCTTCAAATTGTCCAACTTTTTCTCTTTGTCTTTGTTTTCTTCTCTCTCTTTTAAACTTTTCCACCATCATGGCGCTACCTCACCTAACATACTTCTTCCTTGAGATGTCCCTTTTAAACCAAACACACTCACTCACACACACAGAAAGAGGCACAGAAAGAGGCAGAGGAGAGGAAGAGAGTCTTCTATTTTTTTTTTTTTTTTAATGTCAGCAGTAATATTTTGAGTAGCTTATATTTTGTTCTTGTTTTAAGACTGCTTCTTTATTCTAGTAATTCTTTCTTGTTTTTTAGAAATTTGCTATCTTCTCTAGTCTTTGTGAGAATACTAGTAAGAAATTTAAAATTTATTTTTATATTTTCATATAGCAGAATTCTCTTTGTAGTTTACAGTTCCATGTATTCTGAAATATGACAGAGCTTTAGAATCACACCTACAGCCAGGATACAGAACAGTTTCATCGTCTCTCCAAAAATCCCATTTTGCTGCACCAACCACTGAGAACCACAAATATGTTCTCTGTTTCTATAGTTCTGCCTCTTCCAGAATATAATATAAATGAATTCATATGGTACATTGCTAATTGATTCTGGTCTCTTTACTTAGCAAAATGCATTTGAGCTTCATCTATGCTACTGTATATATCAACAGTTCTTCTAATTATAATGTTTATTTAATTTTTTTTTTTACCAAAATCATGTTTGATCTTACTGAGATCAATTGTTCTATTACTTTTTAACTTTTTGTTATGTGGTAATAGTTTACATAAATGTCTGTCGGTCCTTAATTGTTGTTTATTTTTAAAAATAAAGAGATATGTTGTTAATAAAAGTCATTGGCAAGCTTTCCTTCCTGGGTTCAGGTAGATAATGGTTACTTATAAAACAAAAGAAAAACTTATAGTTAATATAAGATATAGATTACAGGTTAGTGGATATATGGAGTACAGTTTAGTGAGTATAATCAGAAATGTCAATAATGGGACTTCTTAAATATAAAAATATACTTAAGGTTTTCAAAATGGCCTATTTCTTAGCTTATAACCTGTTTCCACCTAAATTATATATAAAACTCTAGTGCTGAATTTTGGAGAGCTCATATATTAAAAGTTTTAAGGAAATAATTGTTGAACCATCCACTGAATTTATGTTACACAAGAGTTCAATAATTCTGGAAAGAAAGCAAATAAAGTTATCATATTAATAAATTTGAGGATAATACTGATAAAAGAGAAAATATAAGGAACTCCATATGCATTCCTTAAAACTAATGAAGCTTTATGTCACTCTCTAAGGTATAGTTTTCTAAATTTATTTTCCTGTTCTATCATGTTTTTATATTTAGTATTACCTCTATTTTAATCTCACCTCATGGTACTATAATCATTTTTTTTATTCCCTCACTGAAAAGTGAATAGCTTGGGAATAGCATCTATCCACAAAATCTATGTATCAATATACTTTTGTGAAAAAAATAACATTATTTGGTTATTGCAAGGTGATACAGAATTACCTTAATATCAATAAATATGTAAAGATTTAGCTATCTAAAACTAAATACTTTTAGTAGTTACCGACACCACTAGTGATAAAACAGAATTGCAGTAAGAATATATATTTACCTGTTTTTGGAATGAGTACATCCCCACAAAATTACTCGCCTCACTCACTACTGACTGCTCCACACTGGTAAGGATTTTACAGAGAATAACTGATCGCTATACACTCCTGAGCTGAAGCCAGGAAAATAACTTTTTATTTGTGCTTCTTTTAATATTTTCTCTTAGTTACACGTACAGACACATAGAGAGAGCTAAAAATAATATGTGCAACCCTGCATGGAATGTTAGAAAATTATAAATGATGGATAAGATAAAAAAAAAGTACCCTATCTAAAAACCAACACACAGAAAGTACAAATGTTCTTGAACTGCTCTTTGTTAGATTAAGCTCTGACAACTGGTCTCCTTTAAATAATGGATGATGTTAACTTTTTAAAAAAGGAAAGCCAAGAAGAAGAAGAGGGAGAAACTTTCTAGTTTCTTTAGAAGTTGGCTTTTGTTATGTTCTAGACAAGAACTCCATACCCCTCTCGGTGGAAATATCATACCTCAGCTGCACTAATCAATATTGCAAGCTAAATATTGGATGGAGAGATCGATTTCTTTTGCTTTTAATCTATTCAAATGCTAGAGAGTAAATTATCCTATGAAACTTTTTAAGTTTAGTGTGAGACCAAGACTATACTACACCTAACCCATATATAGCAGCAACTTTTATATATAAACTTTTCTTCTTTGGTGTGTACACACACACACACACACACACACACACACACACACTCTGACTTAACTGCCATAATTTGCAAATATTCATATACATAATCTATAAATGTGCTATCTACATATGGAAAGTTTTGTGGGGTTTTTTTGTACAGTTATGCACATTTTTGTACAAACTCGCCAATAGTACACAAGGGTTCCAACAAAGTTTTAAAAAGGAAATGTCCTCTAATGACAGGAGTCCTAACCCCTAATCTGCAGACCAATACTGTGGCCTTTTAGGATCCAGGCCTCATGGCAGGAGAGCTGCTGGTGAGCAAGCGAAGCTTCATCTGTATTTGCAGCCGCTCCCCAGCACCAGCATCACCGCCTCAGCTCCGCCTCAGATCATCGGGCATTAGATCCTCATAAGAGCCCCAGTCCCTGGTGCCAGAAAGGTTGAGGACCACGGCCCTAAAGGAAGTCCCATAGAAAAATAATCCTGCTACTTTCTATTAACTCTTCATATATTTCAGAATACTATTTAAAAATTTAAAAAGATTTTAATAATGTCTCAAAAATGTTTGAAGATCTTGTAGACAAATAAAAGAGATAAAAAGCACATCAATAAAAATCACGGAATTTTAAATTAAAAGCACATGATCTCTGGAGTCACACAGGAATGTTGCTAATTTGTGCTCTTCCGTCTATTAGCTGGATGAATTTCAACAACTTAATTAGTTTGTCTGTTGCTTCATCTATAAATGAAGATAATATTACTATCAAAAGAAAGTTATAAGATCAAGTGAGATAATGTAGAATTCTAGCACACTATCTGACAGAGAGTGATCATTTCAAATTTGAACTCCTTACTTCTAACTTATTTTGCACTTTCTCCACTAGTGCTTTAAGAATGACTTTTATTTTTGTAATTGTGGGGATTAGCCAGTTTCATGATGCAGGGCCTTTGATTTAGAGACCATTATTGCTGAGTAGTGTTATTTATTAAGCATCCTTGATCTACTAGAAGGAAGACTGACATCTGTTTTGTCCTGGTAAACCAGTTGACTCAACTACAGAAAACTGACAAGGAAACCATCAGAAGACTTTGATTGATTGCTCAATAAACATACTGTTGGTCAAAATTCATCCACCTGATACTTTTAGATTTATTAGTTATTTGCAGCTCACAAAGGTATTGTTTGTGACTAGGCAGAAGTTTAGTTTGTGTCACTACCAAGAATACAGGAGCAGGTCATTTATTGAACCCTAAAATCTCTGTAATATCAATACCTATATATAGCAGATTCTCATTATTCAGGTAATTATGTCCTATTAAGTCACCACAAACACCGAATTAGTAAATATTAAACCACTGCTCCTAGGGGAAATATGGGGTTAGGTTCCTATAATCCTCTGGTCATAACAGTTTCATCAACCAATCAAAACACAATCTAGTTTTATGTGTGTTTTGGTTTAAAGATATGTAATTTAATATATATTGATAATTCATTAATAGGGCAACAGCACTATAACTCATGCCTGAACAAAGCTTATCTAACACATGCATTTTCTCTGCAAAGCGCATCACAAACTTTTTGTGCTTAGGACCCCTGGACCAAACTTCAGCACTATGATTGGAGGCCTCATTAGACAATGAAGTCACTAAAGGCATAAAAAAAGTATGGCACACTAAAGATTATAGAAAGGACACTTGTTTACAGTGCTGGAGCTGTAATAAGGCAGTGTCATCTTGTTCCTCTTCAGCCTGGCACATGTATGCCCGATGACTCAAATTTTTTGCCCTACTGTGCGTGTCCTTGAATTACAAAAGCATTATGAGTATGCATTTGAGTTACAAATAAATTTTAGAATGTAGAGAAATTTGCAAATAAGGAATCCACCAATCATGAGAATTCGATGTAATTTTAGATGGTATAATTCTTGAAAACCTGCTTCTGAATTTATTTTGTCTTCGCACATGTTCTTTTGAATTAAATGTGATATTTTAATTTTAAAACTGGTAATTTATTACAATAAACATTTTCAAGATTTATGAAATGTCTCGGGGTCAACCACGATATGGGTGCTTTGTCTGGATCACCAGAAATTCTTGAAACTGATAGCAATGACTTAAATTTATTTCAGTCCCAGTTAAAAAAAAAAAAAAATCATTAGCCTAGTGCTCCACATGGGGTTCCAGAAAGAAAGTTGAGAAAAGTGGTAAATATATGGAAGATATTACTGCGATATATTGGAAAGAATGACAACAAGAGTAAATACCTTGAATCTGAAGTGGCTCCAGATCCTTTATCCCATAACTTTCTCCTACAGAACTAGTAGTCCAGGTGTAAGATAAGAAGTGCTGAATGGCTACACTGATCTAAGGGAAGAGGTTACAATAAGTACATTAGAGAACAGGGTACAAAGTAATTGAATATGTGACAAGAGAACAGGCTAGTTACTGCATGATGTCTATACTAGTTAGGAAGTTGATAGGGACAAGAGTGAGTTAGATTGGAGAAACTTAAGCCTTCAGTGACATCAAAGAGATTTACTTAGAAAATGAATTGAAAGAGATGATGATAAATTTAGCTGTGATCAGAGATTATATGTGAGAGTTTAAATTTACAGAGGTATAATAGTTTGGGCTGCTGACAAAACCCAGGACTCCCCAAAAGACAAGAGGATGAGGGGGTTAAATTGATTGATTCCTGGTAAAGAATGTTTCAGTGTGGAGGATTAGATTGTTCACATTTATTCTGGCGAATCAAGTCCTTGGAGTAGAGAATAATGTGAATTAGATGCTAACACTCATCGCAAAGAAGGGATGGGAACTATGTAGAAGTTACAAGTAGCGAGAGAAGAAACTGCAGTGTGATGTCATGAACCTCAGGAGGCAAGCGCTTATATGGGAGGGATGCAGAATAACCACCTGACATTGGAAATAAGGAACTGGGAGGACAGAATAACCACCTGAAATTGGAAATAAGGAACTGGGAGGACAGGACGCCAGTGTCATCTCAGCCTCCCGTGTCCTCTCTAGGGTAGGCAGATAAGAGAATACCATGTTCCCTTTAAGAGAGCTGCAGGGGAGATTAGCATGCTGAGGCTGAGAGCCAAAGGTAAATTATGTCAACTACGTTCAGAGAAAGCTGTGTGCAGAGGCTTAGGATTCCAGGTGTATGTTTATAATGAAAGGCAAATTCTAGAGAACAGGGTAAAAAAAAAAAATGGGAGAATGTGGGAGTGGCAGAGTAAATAGGAAGCAGAGGACAGGGAGAAGGCTGGGCAAGGAGGAGAAGGAGAAGGTAGGTCGAGTTTGTGTATTTAGCTGTGTGTGAGGATGATAAACTGGAGTTAAGGATTTGATGTGCTTTAACAGGGAACATAACCCTCAGTAGAAGCAGGTGGGAAATTCAGGTCGTGGTAGAAGTCGGCAGTCTGTGGTCCCGCTTCACCAGTCTGCTCCTCCCCACACACATGGCTGCCGTGCGGCCAGCTGTTGTGCATGTGTGTTCAACAAGAAATCTGTGCACGTGCGTTCATTGAACTAGGAATAAACTACTGATCCAAGAAGGGATAGTGACCTCTTCCTTGAAGATTTTGGCGCTGGTGATGAAGACAGCCAGCGTCCCTTGTGGGTAAAGCTGTGAGACGTGATGATCCTCAGAAGCTGGTAGCAGTCACGTGTCCTGTCATATAGATCAAAGGAGGGGGAATTTTACTTATTTTAAAAGAGAATAGGCAGTTTCGTCTCTGGAGGAGAATGATTCCTCTAAGGTTAAGAGAATAAATATCAAAAGCCTTAAGGACCTGTAATTATGTGTTTCTTTTATATGCTGTATTAATTTTAAATAATCAATTAATTTCTTGCTCTAAAAGGAAATGAACAACTTTATTACTGACTTTATTGTGTTTGTATGTGTATCTACTGTGCGTATGTACACACTAAGTGTGTGCGCATATATATGTGTGCACATATATGAGCACAGGTATATTGTGTGTATATATCTCTTGTATACCGCCTCATGCTGTTGTTTTACCTTATCTTTGGAATGTTATTGTTAATTCATGGTTTTGTTACATTTTCTTCTGTTTCTTGACTGTTTTATTTTTCCCTAGACTATTGATTCCCTTTTTCTCCTCTTCTTTACCTTCTCTTCTATACCTTTTATAAATAAGGGATGCCCTTATCTTTTACTTGGTGTATTAAAATTTGATTGGTTTCTCCTTGACTTTTCCCACCTTATCAGAATGTTTTTCTTTCTTTCTCACCTGTAACTAGAAATCTGTTCTAGCTTCTTGTCTTTCTGTAATCTGAGGGAATGGGAAGAGTAGGCATAGAGAATGGTGAGCTAAGGCTATGTATAGCCCTTTTTTTTGGAGAATAAAGCCTCATATTTTTTTTTTTTAGGATGCTGCTAAATATTCTAAAAGAGTGCTAACAAAACATAGAAGTATATACATTTTCTAAGGAGACTACTCCTCCACCTAGACTCTCTCCAGCGTGGAGCCCTGGAGATGGCAAGCTCCAGTACTTTGCCCTGCACCTACTTCTGAAACACTAAGTTACTGAGATACTACATCCTCAGTATTTAGTAGGATATTCTATTTTTAAGTGATTTTCCATCTGCTTCTTTAGTCCATTTCTCTTCTGATTGATTACATTTGCTGGGGAGAGGAGTGTATTAGTGATGATTGTGAGGATTTTTTCTGTTTTACTCCTTTCCTCGGTACAGCATCTGGAGATTAAGACGAAGAGTTGAGATCCAATCTGACCAGTAGTTTCTTTTTCTTTGCTTATCCACCATTTTAGGGAAAATAATCATAGTTCAATAATTTAAAAAAAAAAAAGAAAGAAACTTTTGCTAATTTCCACTCTGATAGATCTGTCAGAATTTGATGAAGTATCTTCCGTGATCTGGTTTTGTTTTGCCAGCTTTACCGAGGACACTCAACATTCATTTTTAATAGAGAAAAAAAATGAAGACTAAGGTGTTACATCGTTCACCCAAGTTTACTCAGTAAATAAGAGTGGTTTTAATTGACTGAAATTGTAGACCTTTTTAATGAATACATTTTAATTAAATATTTTAGTGAATACATTTAAGAAAAACATGACCAGGGTCATTTTAAAAAATATATATAAATTTACTGGTAAATACCCTTGGAACTTCTTGAGTGTTATTTTTTATGTGTCTGATTTTTTTAAAGAAATCAAATTAACTATGAATCTAAATATGAAAGGTCAACATTATTAAATTCATGTCATATGAAATGCAGACATTCTAAACTTAATTCCTATTTTTATGCTATCACTAAGCCAAAAATCTAAGAACTATAATCTTTACCTAGATTGACCAACACAAAACAATCACTAGCACCTTACCCAATAATTTATTAAGCTACAGCAATGTAACTAAAAAAAAAAAAAAAAAAAAAATTAAAGCAAATAAGGCAACAACTTTTAGAGTTATCAACTGTCAAAGAAACGTCTAAAGCATTTTTTCTTGCAGAACATACTAAATATTTCATTATCCTCTTCACAAATATCGAACAAGGCTCACTAAATCTAACCACAAGTCTTCAGCACCTCATTTGTCAAGATGTTTTCCTTTACACTGTTCTGATATGGAAACACTCTAAAGGTCATCTTGACTGGAAAAATCCCTTTAGCCTTACGAGCTGTCGTCATGTTTAAGGTCTTAGAGTCTCTCTCTCTTTCTCTCTCTTTTTTTTTTTTTTTTAATCTCTTTCTCTCTCTTTAACTTGGTTTTTTTTTTTTTTTTTTTTTGTGGGGTTTTTTGATTTTTATTGTTGATGTTGTTATTTTTTATTCAGACCATTAGACCAGTATTACTATGTTCCCTATTTTGCTCCCAACTGAACTTTCTATTTGTAAACAATGGGCTGGCTGGTTCTTTCTTTCTTTCTTTCTTTTTTTTAACTTTTGGAAAAACAAAAAAAATGAACTTTTCCTTACTTCACTGTTTTGGCTCAGCTGGTCTGCTGTCTGCCAGCATTTAGAGATGACTGCCTCCATTATTATTTTATGTGCACTGGAGTCGGCAACTAGCCTAACTACAACTGTTGCCTATATTGAGTTCTTCTATTTCACTGACAAGAAGCTATTATATCATCCACAGCTGAAATATTCATCTATGGCTCACAATTCCTCTTCACTGAGTTGTATTTTTTGTGGAGAAAAAAACAACTTTTATCACAATTCTTTTCTATATTTCTTACACAGCTGTTATGTTATTAAAGAAAACACTAATACATTTTTAAAACATTTCCAAGAATTCTAAGTCATCTACTTCTATACAACAGGGCCTAAACATGCAGGTGAATACAAATGGGAGAAAGGTAAAGTCTAAGAACAGAGTGAACATGTTACGAAAGTACTGAAACAGACTCCAGACAATTAATAAAGTGTCCACTCAGTGAGGTAACCACAGCTGGGACCAGAGGTGACGTGGTTTGCACACTGGCCTGTGCAGTCTTGTTTGTGCATGGATCCAGCTACTGCCGATGAGCCACCAATCACTGGTGTCCTATATGAACAATAGCGGCATGTCTGCTCTTGTGGTTCCCCACACGGGAAGGCACACTGGGAGTCCTTAGGCAGTCTGCATGGAGGACAGCTCATCCACCAAAACTCAGCTCAACCACTAATTCCGCCATAAAGCTTCCTTCAGACCGAAGGCAAACAAAGGTGATCCTGTCTCAGGTTCACAGAAGCTGAGGTGTATTGCTATGCTGACGCCTATAATATACTATTGCCATTATCTCTCCACTGGTCAGCGCCACCCACAAGACTTAGTTGGAAGTGGATGGAGAAGAGAGCTGTCAAAATCTCCTGTGAATTTTTCAAGCCATAAACACCTGTGCAACTGCAGCAAGAACTTTTTTCTTGGTCTCTCTGAATTTTACCTGCCAAGACCCCCCTACTTTCCCACCTACACATGATTTTTATTTTTAACTGCCCTTTCTAAGTATATTGGTTCAATAGTTTACCTTTGCTGTCACACTACATAATTGAAGCCCTACATAATTGCTCTACATAATTGAAGCCCTGGGTTTTGTTATTATGACAAAAACAGTCTACATTTTCTCAGATATATGGATCTTTTCTCCTCAATAAGAATGAGTACACATCTGATATTGTGCATGCAAACACGCACATCACAATCCTTTATCTATACTCCTGAGATCTGAATTATGAAAAAAAAAAAAAAAAGCTGTGGGATTTTTTTGCTACTTTAAAAAAAACAAAAAAACATTTGGCAGCATGATCTAACTTCATCGGAACTCATTCACCAGCAAAACTGAATCAAAACTTATATGTGACTCATTATGGTCTTTATTCCATGGTATTTGAAAAAGCAAATGTTATATGAATAAGTAATAACATGCTTAGTTATGAGATGCTGCTTCAGTTCCCACTGAGATGTTATATATCATGAAATTTATCTTCCATGTTATCTTGATAAAATCTGAAAGGGTCAAAATTTCCACATGCATCTTGCCCCAACTGTTCAAATTGCAGACCTAAAGTTTTTTTTGTTAAATTAGTTACTTCTATTCACGTTCACCTCAGAACTCGAAACTGTTTCGTATACTAAGTGATGCTACCTGCAGTATGCAAACACCTTTCTGAATCTCTTCCCCTCCACTCTCTCACCTGCTTCCCCTTCCTCACTTATTTCAAATTGACTGATTATTTAGATACTATGTAATATGGAATAAGCTCTGCTTTCACTCCTCTTTGTGGTTTCCATTTATATTTAAAATAGCACAAAGTAATTTTTAATGTACAAGTTGACTACTTGTAATTCAATTTCTCCAAGAATCTGAAGAATAAAATGGGACAATTTTCATAAGCAGCTCATAGATTTTTCACAGAGGCTCTGGAAAGTTGGCCTAATAGTTTTATGCAAATTATCACAACATGCCACAAACTTTGGAAGAGTAAATCTAAGAATACAGAGGATTTAATCTATTCACAGACTTTCATCAAACAGGATATTTTCTAAAAGCAATTAGCTAAATTATGCATAGGTGCTCAAAAACTTAATGTTTACATATTTTAATTAAAACATTTTTTTCAGTGTATTTTTAAAAAGTGTTTAAGGATTCTAAATAATAAAAGTAAATAGATGAAACAATTATTTCTATGACCAATATATTTAAAATTAACTTTCATAATTAAAAACTTTACAGAAAATTTATGATAAATAATATGTACTTTTACTAGTATATATTATATGGGAAACTATGTTAAAATGGACATTTTTAAATGTTAGATTATTTATAATTGGACACTGAAACTCATATAAAGAAAAAGAAAAACTTTAATAGATAGTCGAATTCCTTCCTATGATTTTGGTGTTATTACTGTTTAATTTGGGGGGAGGGTCTTTTAATGTCTTTTTATTTTACAGTACAAAGTTACCTAGAAATGATATACATTGCTGTCTATTCAAAAACATTTTTAAATGATAGAATGGTTTGTGAAGTACAAACCTATAAACTATAAAAATGTAAGTTTGATGTCTGCTTTAAAACGATGAATTAGTTTTACATTTTGACCTTTAGAAGAGAGTTAGCAGGTGAACTAATAATATATATTCATTCTTTTATGTATTCATCAAAGGTACTTATATATACCAGATCTCTTTCTAGAAATGCAGGACGTGGAATTAATCAGACAAGATTTCTGTTATTCAAAATTAAAATCAAGTATAATGAAATTGACATAAATTATTAAGTAAAGGGTTTGAGGTAGTAAATGGTTAAGAGGCTGAATAGAAACAAGCAGTGGGCTTGAGAGGCAAAAAAGGGTGGAGAGTGAAATAAAAGCTTTAAAGTGGCAGGTTATTGTATGTCTGATAAAAGGCATATTGGCAAAATGAAGGAACTATACGTACTCGTTGGGGTTGGTTGGTGGAGTAGGTCAGGGCAGTGGGTATTTAATACAATAGCAAGGGCGAATACTTACACTGAAGGCTATAAGACATTGCACGTAAGTTGCTCTGTTATGGTAGAGAATAGAATGAGTAAGACTGCGAAGTGATCCACGCAGCTGACGAGGGTGCAGCTGAAGCTGATGGGGGCCAGACCAGGCAAGATTTGGCAACTTCGCTAAGTAATTTGGGGTTTGTGGTGTAGAAATATGGGGCCATTTAAGGGATTTTGGCCCAAGGAGAATTAGGATCAGACATATTAAAGAAAGATCTATGCAGATGTGCAGCACACAATAAAGTTGAGTCCTTGAAGGCTAGAATCAAAGAAGACTGCCTCAAGAGTTCGTGTGAGCTATAAGGACAGTCCAGGAGAAGGCAACAGAGTAGGCTGGAAAGGCTGAAACTGAAGTATGGATAGAACGATAAGTGGTTCACGCTTTTGCCCTCTAGCAGATCTGTGTTTGAGTACTGGCTGTATCTGCTGGTTATCGTATGACGTTTGGAAATGATTTAACATGTCTACTCTTAGATCTCCATTTGCCAAATGAGATAATTATAGTACATGTTTATAAAATCACTGTGATGATTATGTAAAATATGCTTGTAAAATATGTACGTAAATATGTCATGTAAAATATGGCAAACCTGATGCATTGTAAGTAAGCCCCAACAAATGTTAACAATTTTTGTTATTAGGAACACCCTAATGAATAAATGGACAAAATGGAAACAAAAATGGCAACTGAGTGCACATTTGGCAAATGTTTCAACTGCACAAGTGTTCAAAGATACGCAAAGTAAATTGACACCAAGGGATAATTTACATCTAGCAGACTGGCCAACATTAAAAGAAGGGTAATGCCAGGGAGGGTGGACAGGTGAAACCATGAACACTAAAGCTTCAGGTAAACCACGTGCTTGTTCTGATGGGGACATAAAAGCTTGAAAACCAAATATCCTTTGACCCAGCCATTCCAAATCTAAAATTTCGTACTGTAGAACTAAACAGATAAATGTAAAACTATAAATAAATAAAGATGTCATTTATGCCACTGTTTATGGAAACAAAATATTGGAAACAACCTAAATATTCAACGACTAGGAAATGTTTAAATATTTTATGTTGTAATTTATAGAGCGAAATGGTGTTCAGACTTTAAAACGATAAAATAAATATTTATTGCTGTGTAAATATCTACATGGCATTTAGTTTTTTAAAAAGCTGGTACAGTGTAAGCTAATTCTTAATTGAACTCATAAACATAAAATCACATATGGCAAATTGGATAGATCTGACTGAATTTATAGACTTATTAAATTTGTTAGAGTGAGAGAATGAGAGTTACAAATAGAGAAATGTGAAGGGAAAATCGATTAATAAAATTCCCTCTGGAAACAAAAGCTCTTTTCATGATATTAGTGTGATAAAAAGGAAACATTTTCCTCGCAAATTGAAATAAAGGAGGTGAGGATATATCATGTGATCCAATCACACTCCTAACTCCAGAATAAACAACTTTAGTTTTTTGTGTGTCTTTGTTTTCTTTCCAGCCCAGACTACACCTCTACTCTTCTTTCCTGTTTTTCTTTTTCCCTTTCTGCCACACATACCCTGGAGGCCCTAAACACTTATTTTCTAATTGCATGTTTGGGCCAAGGGGTAAGAGATAGCTTGCTTTATCATCTCAGCTGTTTTTGTTAAATCTTCAGTAAGATCCCTTACTAAGAGAGAGGCAGCTAGCACTGTGAGAGTGCTTTAAGCGCACAGCAAAGAGATGTGAAATCCTCTGATAGGGCCTCAGCCTAACCCCACAACCTCTCTTTGGGGGTTCTCTCCTTTCCTGGTCCTTAGTCATATATGTCAGCTTGTTTACCTACAGTAAAGCTGACTCCCTCCAGTTGTTTTTTGTTTGTTTGTTTGTTTGTTTTTGCCCCTGGGACTTTCACAGTTGTTATGGAGAAAGTTTTTTTTTTTTCCTTTTAGGTGTATGAGTTAAAAAAAAAAAAAGTACATTTAATTTTGCAGCTACCATTCTGTTGATACCATTTTTTCTGTCATAGGACAAGACATTGCCTGAACCATGAAGCCAACACAGAGTAATAAAGAGAGTAAGAGCAAAAATAGTTATATTCTTATGATGTCTTTAAGCACTGTATCCTAACATGTTTAAAGAGAATTCTGTTTCTAGATTAGTGATTCTCAAAGTGTGATCCTTAGCCCTGGGATCTTGTTGGAAAATCACATTATCAGCCCCCATTTTGGACCTACTAAATCAGAAATTCTGGGGTGGGGCCCAGCAATTTTAACAAGCCCTGTAGGGAATTCTCAGAATTCTAAAGAATGAGAGTCACTGCCCAGACTTTTCAAATACACCAGTTATTAGATACCTTACTTCTGTCTCTTTCTAATGGAAAGCTCTAACTAATTCAGCTACTTGGATAAATAGAGTGGATTGGGCTGTGATAGCTGATCAATATTGTAGATCCAAAGGAAACTGATATTATTTTTTAGTGGCACTAAAATGAACAGTTATGAACAGTGATTTCATGAGGCAACTTTCAGCTGTCTGGATGTACGAATAGACACGGCAAATGGTGAGAGTTTTCAGGGAAGCTATCTCAGAAAAACAAGATCAAGAAGTGAGACATTAGCTGAATGATCAAGAAGGAAACAAAGTCATAAAGGAGGTAATCAATGAGAAACAATGTTGATATCAAGAGACAAGATATCAGAATGACATCAGTGAATTGTACAGAAGAACAAGGGAACAAACAAGACAGAGGGAAGGAGGCTGTGGTTAGACAGCTTTATGTCTAAATTCAAGTTAGAGCAGTTTTAAGGGATGACAGTGCCCAGGGTGAGGACATAGGAAAAGATGGCAAGGGTCGCTGGTGTTGCAAAGGTTGAACAATTCTGGATTCCTGGGTTAAACATGTGGATGTCCATAGCAGTGCAGCCAAGTGCCAGATTCCATAACTAACAAGGGAATGGTCAGGATACTGGCAAATAAGAGCAATAAGGAATTTTAAGAGTGTCACAGAAGATGAAAAGAGATGCAGAAATGGAAGCAGTTTTATAAAAGTGGGAAGTTTGGGTCAAGAAGTAACATGGGCAGGTAGGAGAACTGTAACGTGGTTTGTGGAACATAGCACAAGGAACACAGGGAATTCAACCTCCACCAAAGAAAACTAAGAAGCAAAGCATCCACTGTCTGGAAAAGTGTTATGCTTTGAAAAGATGACAGAAAAGAAGCAGAAATAAGCATGCTCTACTTAGCTTCCATTTTCTCCACTAAGAATAATATCGTGAATGGAAGCAAGTTAAAGAGGAAATTGAAGATGAAGATCACTTTATACTCTGTTATTGTGCATTAACATTTACCTTAGTCAATCTAAGATTGTAGCTGGCCTGTTTCTATAAATAATTTGTAGGAACTCTTCGCAGAGGGCTCATTTTTTTCTGTGAATAATGGGGCGCGTTTACTTGCCATTTAGACAAATGAGCCTTGGTGTTTCGTGCGTGGTGAACGTGGTCTGGCACTTCCATCAGTTCTTCCTCTGCGATCACCTTTCCCATGGCGCTACACTGACTGCAAGTAGGAAGCTTGGTTTTTAAACAGCGCCCGTCACGACTGACAGCAGCGCATCACTCAGTGTTTGGAACTTGCTTCATGTTGTCAGTGAAAGTGCTCATTCAAGTGCGGCGAAGACACCGGAAATCTGTGCGTTTGTAAACGTGTCAAACTGTTCTCTGGGTGTGCAGCCATTTCTCCAGGAAAAAAAAAAAAAAAAGAAAGAAAGAAAATTCTATAAAACATCCTCGGTCAATGAAACAAACACCTTAGCAAAAAAAAAAAAAAAGTATTTTATTTTCAAGAATGGATCAGATCTTCTCGATTTCACATTCTTTAAAAAATGAGAAAGAAAAAGTAGAAAATACAGATCACAAAAATACGGTTTTCCGTTTTCTCTTCATAATGTTGTATGTCATATGTTCGGTGATGTTCGCTTTTGTTTTTGTTTACTTTTGACAGTAATGGATAGTTCCATTATTAGGCTTTAGTTCCACAGTACTAGGCCAATAAGTGAAGTAATCAAGTGCATTTTCTACTGAAAGTTGTATTTGAGATTGATTCGTTTCTGCTGCTCATTCTTGGAAGGCTACCTGTCATTAAGCTACGATGTTTTCCTTCACATCCATACATTAAGAATACTGAGCATTCTCTATACATCAAAAAATAAAAATAAAAAAACACTTCTGAGTGGTTCCCAGCAGAGCATGTCTGTCACTAGTTAATGAGTTTTAATGTATGGTTTTCTTGTACCTCGCCTTTCTTTACACATCAATCTGTTCATGGCATCTGTCATGCAAACAGGAATGGGGAAACCGCTGGGGCTGTCAAGGAAATGACACCTTTCTCCTTTACCAGAGTCAGAAAATGATGCCCAGATTTCTCTGAAATTCTCCAGGCAAACTATGTCTTTCTTTTAAAACCAACACCATCTGCCCAGGCAGACATTTGTGAGCCAATTGTCATATAAAAGATTTTAGCTGATTTCTGATGCTCAAGTTTGTTACATTAGGATATCAAGTTTTCAACTAACTAGGTGATTTACCTTACACATATCAAATTGAATAACATGAGTTTATGTTAGTCAAACTATCGAGTGGTAACAGAAGCAGCCTTGACTTATATTTAAAAATAAAGGTACTCAATACTTTTTTTTATTTAATTATATATAAACATATTTACTTATATATATATGTATATGTATTTACTTACATATACACACACCTATATTATGATTTCTGAATTAAGATTTTTCTTTCAGAATGAAAGTTTAAAGCATGTAAAACTATACACAATAATTGGTTACAAATAAGTGATGTTAATTTTCATGCTTATTGATTAAATTTTTATTCAGATATAAATTTAACCAATATAACTAAGTGTAATCTCAATAAAACACTGAGCTACCACAAAAAGATACCCTTTTGATAATTTCTAATGCACAGCTAAATGTATTCGGCAGGTAATTCATTCACAAGAGTATTGTTTTAAACCTAGTTCAGCTAGTTAATTCAATTGCCTAAGTAGTTTTCCTAATCCATAAAATTCTTTAAATATTTATCATCTTAGGAAAAAATATAAATATATAAGTTCCCTACATGTATATGTGTACATATGTACATTACACATAATCCAGTAATTTTTTTTTTCACTTAAAAATCAATGGCATAAATAAATATATGTGCATAGCATAAATTGTAATGTTGGATTTCACTGTGTGCATGTGTCACACATGCAATGCCTCTGAGGGACTGTTACAAAGTCATAGTGTTTGCTAATGCTAAAAGCATATTGGTGAACATTTTATAAATATATAGGTATAGGTATATTTTTAGGTATAGGTATATTTTTATAAACTTGCACAATTCTATTTATTTTTATAATTAAGTGTTAATAAATGATCATTAAAAAGGTATGAATGTTTTCAAGATTTTGATATATATTATGTTATTCTAAGTAATTGTAACATTAAGCTTTTCTCAGCCTTGTGGGAATGTTCCCATTTCACCAAAACATTGTTGCCACCATATTAGATCTTTGAATTAATTACTTCCTGATAATCGAAAAATATTCTCATTGTTTCTATCTTTGATAACTAGTAATGTTTAACATTTTTCCTTAAGTTTCTAGAACAGTCTATCTATTCTTATGTGAGTCATGTCCTTGGCCATTACTCTATAAGAATATGGATCTTTTTGTCATTCATTTGCAATAACTGTTCATTCTTTACAGATATAAATCCTTTATATAGTACATAAATTACATGGCTTTTCCAGATTTCCAGTTGCATGTTAGTAAGGTTTATGGGTCATTTTTCACTTGCTACAACTGTCAGTCATTTACATAGTCTTTAAAACTTGTATAGTTTTATTTTATATGCCTAATTTTTAATAAATATTACTTAATTTTGACTCTTTCAACTACTTATTTGAAATATAATCTTTATCATATGCTGTAATTTTATAAATCATACTATATAAATCTCTGTATTATATCCTTTAGGCTATTTGTCTATTTCTATTTTAGCAACATTTCTTCTATTTCATACACTGAAATCTATTTCAGGAAAAATTATTTTCCTGATATCCCCCCAACTCTATTACTCTTTGTTTTCAGAATTCTATAACTATTTTCAAATGTTTCTTATTTCAGATCAATTTTAGAATAATTTGGTTAAGTTGTTAAAAAAGAAAGTTTACATTAGTTTTTTTTTTTTTTTTTAACCAGGATACTATGAAAACTTCTAACAATCTCCTATTATCTTCTTCGTTTATTCTTTCCTGTGTAATAGAATACCCAAAATGTTAGCTGAACACAGGCTGCCTAGCCTTACAAATTACTATGACCATGTGATTTTATTAGTGCTCAAGTAAGTGAGTAGAAGTGATGAGGGCAATTTCTGAGTCATTTCCTTAAAATCTGTTGCCCTAGACCATTCATTTTTGAATCGAAAACATGAGGGGGTAAAAAAAAAAATCTTATCTTTCATTTACGACAGTGCATGGTAGAATAAACAGATTGCCTCCTGGGATGTGGGATATTGACAAAAAAAACTAGAATTGACGGATTGTCTTAGCAATTGTTTAATAACTATGAAGAACACATATATCATTGCAGTTCTACAATCTAGTCACGCATTGTATGGCAAGGTAAAGCATTCAACAGAACTTCTGCTGTAGTAACACGGAAGTTAGCTTCATTATCTATCAAGGCTATAAGCACATATAGGAACTGCTGAGAAAATGTAGAATGCTAGTTGGTGATGGCTGTTCCTGGTTGCTTTTAGCAATACACAGTGAGACAGACATTCAGCTAAAAAGTGGCCAGTTTGCAAGCAGAGACGAAAAGTAAACAAGCTCTGCTTAAGGGGGGCTCTATCTGCCAGTGGCCTGAAATTTAAATTGAATGAATAACCAGAAAGGTGAAGCCTTAATAGGCTGGAAGTTCCAACTGCTCCTGTGTGGAAACAGCAGAAAGTAATGAGACTGCCTAAGAGCAGACTGCAAGCAAAACTCAGACTAAGGGTGTCGCCTTCCCACATGAACTCCTGGCTGCAAATCCCTTAAGGGAGCCTCCATTACAGGGCAGAGAGGAATGAGCAAATAAGTTCAGAAGCCATCCCAAAAAAACAGCAAGTTTAGAAACTGTAACCAGGAGAGAGCTTTGTGCATGGTTATTTCATATAGAACTGACAGGAAGCAAGCAGACCAGAGACGACTATATTTTGGAGGGAACTGTATTGTCAGTTAAATTACAAACCTAACCACAGAACCCACGAATGTTTCAGCTCCAGGACAGCGCTCAGAGGATCTGAGCTCTACATTCTTCCAAACCCACTGACAGAGTGGCCATGGGGCACTAGGTCTAGAGAACCTGCAAACGGCTAAGTAGGGGCTCTGGACTGTGGAGAAAGAAGTCTCTTCTGTAGAGCAGAGCGGGACAGGATTATCCAAGGAAATCACCCTGTCGGGGCAAGGAGCCTTTCTCAAGCAGGATTTGATATCTGTTATGGACAATTGCATGTTCCCAAACCTTCTCTTTCCCAAACAGTAGCTTACTTAAGCTCTCCTGCTCCCAATCTTCCGTGAGTATTGCTGTTACTGGTCTTTGACAGCATTAGTTTCCCAACCCCTAGAACTCGTTCTTAGAATTAATGCAAACAAAAGAGCGCTAGATTTTTAGGTTTGAGGTAGTTGCAGAAAGTGAATGGGACCTTGGGTTTACTTCCTAAATAAAGTGTGTGTGTGTGTGTGTGTGTGTGTGTGTGTGTGTGTGTGTGTGTGTGTGACTGTCTGTCTACGGGACAGAGATACCTGGACAGAGACTAAAAAGTATTTCCCATTCTTCCTTTTATTAGGCATGACAAACATTTTAAAATTTGGCCTCAAATTTTTGACACTCATTCACCAGAAGATGGGTTCTATGCGTTCTCATCAATCTGGTGGGTTTTATCTGTGTCCAGCAAAACAATGGACATCACTAGGTGATTTCTTGAGGCTTCTTAAAGTGATTTCCTAATGAATTCCTGGCCTCATTCCCTGGACAGCTCTCCCTAAGGAGTACTGACTGGCCATGGAAACAGTCCAGCTGCCCACAGGACGCCATGTTGGAGAAAGCACCAGCTGGTCCACGTGAACGGACCACATGGGAAAATTCTGAGATAACAAGAGAGGGAAATGTCTGACCAGCCACCAGCTGTTCCATCACCCCACAGCTCTACTCCAACTCCCATTCTTTCTCAGCACAACTGCAGGAGAGTCACTGAACCAAAACCACCAGTTGAACTATTTCTAAGTCCCTGAGCCTCTGAAAGTTTGAGAAATCATCCCTACGCTTGTTGTTGTTTCAAGCCACTAAGTTTTAAGTAGATTTGTTACTAGGCAGAGATTCTGCCATGTTTTAGAAGAGCTACTGATTTAGTTTCCTGGGTAGCCAGATGTGGCAAGGTGACAAAGTTCCTGCCAATGAGATACACACAAATCCAGGACAGCTCCTTAAAGATTTCCTGTCCTAGTATCTCTATTTCCTCCTTCTAGCTTAATGAGAAACAAAACACTGGAGCAAATTTGGAAGTCACATGCTAAAAAATGACAGAAGCACCCTGACATCCCTGGGCCTCTCACCTCTGGACTGTTAGATTAAGGAGAAATACATTTCTTTCATACTTAAGTCATTACATTTTGATGTTTGTTAGAGAGCTTTAGCCTGTACTGAAACAAATACAATGATACTGCTATAAAAGTGGACATATTTTCAATATTGAGAAAAGTCATTAATATATATTTTCTCAGAAATATATATATCAATCTCCATTTATACAATTTATCTTTTCTTTCTCCTGGGAAGTTTTGTGGGGTTTTTTTGTTGTTGTTTTTTTTTTTTGTTTTTTGTTGTTTTTTGTTTTTTGGTTTTTTGGTTTTTGTTTTTGTATAGCTATTATGCATATTTTGGTACATTTATCCTAGAGTGTTTTAAAAATTTTGGTGTTATGGGGGAGATTGTTTTTACATTTTTTCATTCTATTTTCTAACTAATTATTGTTATACTATAAGTTCACAAAGACTTTCAGTTATTGATATATATAATCAATCAGCCCTATTACTCCATCCCAAATGTTTAACTGTTTCTCCTTGCTTTTATCAGCATCACGAGATACTGCTCACTGTCACTCTCTGGCTCACTTTGTTATTGAAACGTAGGACTCAGATAAGCCTTCCCTTTTGTTAATGTGATAAAGAAAAACACGTAACATGAAATCTACCCTCTTCATACATGTTTAAGTATATAGCGCTGCGTTGCTTACTGTCATACAGCAGATCCTCCGATTTCTTCATCTTGTGTAACTGAAACTCTATAGCCCTCAACTAGCAATTCCCCATCTCCCTCTCCCACCCAGCCCTAAGCAACCACCATTTGTCTTTCTGTTTCTATGAGTCTACGATAGATACCTCATATCAGTGCAATTATGGACTATTTGTCCTTCTGAGACTGGCACGGTTCACTTAGCGTAGTGTCTTTGAGGTTCATCTATGTTGTAGCATATGACTGGATTACCTTCGTTTTTAAAGCTGAGTAATATTTTATGGAATGCATATACCATAGTTTCTTTTCCCATTCATCTGTTGATTCTACCTTTTGCTTATTGTGAATAGTTAATGGTTAATGCTGCAATAACGTGGATGTGTAAAATCCTCTTCAAGATCCTGTTTTCATTTATTTTATGTAAGTATCCAGAGTGGAATTGTTGTATCTTATGCTAGTTCTATTTGTTCATTTATTCTGAGGAAACTCCATTCTGTATTCCTGACTGAAAACATATTACAAAGCTACTGCAATCAAAATCGGTATGGTAGAATATAAAGACAGATGTATAGATCAGTGGAAGAAAAGAGAGAACCCAGAGATAAATCCATGTATACATGGTCAAATCTTTAACAAGGGTGGCCGAAACTGCAAATGAGTAAGGGGTGGTCTCCTTAACAAACAATATTGGGAAACGTGGGCATTCGTGTTGAAGAAAATGAAATTAGACCCTCATGTTATACCATACACTAAAAATAAATCAAAACAAATTACACTTTAAAAATAGAACTGAAACTATAAAAGTCCTAGAAGAAAATTGAGATAGTTAATTTTATGTATCAACTTGACTGAGCTAGGGGATGTACAGATAGCTGGTAAAACATTATTTATGAGTGTATCTGGAGGGCTTCTCTGGAATAGGTTAGCATTTGAATCAGCAGACTGAAGAAAAATGATTGCTCTACTAATGCAAGTGGGTTTCATCAAATCTGTTGAGGGCGTGCATAGGACAAGTAGACAGAGGAAGGGCAAATTTGCTATCTCTGTGTAAGCTGAGACATCCATCTTCTCCTATCCTCGAACACTGGCAGTCCTAAGGTTTTTGAAATCAGATTGTGATGTATGGCTTTCCTGGTTCTGCAGTTTGCAAATGGCAGATTTGGGGACTTCCCAGCCTCCATATCCTGTGAGCCAATTCCTAAAGTAAATATCCCTCTCTGTCTGCCTATCTATCTATCTATCCAACTCTCTATCATCTATCCTGTTGATACTGTTTCTCTGGAGAACTCTGATACAAAAACATAGGGGGAAAACTTGATAACATTGGTCTTGGCGATAATTTTGTAATATGACATCAAAAGCACAGACAAGTGGGACAACATCAAACTAAAATCTTCTATGAACCAAAGGAAATAATAGAATGGAAAGGCAGACTGTGTAATGACACAAAATATTTGTAACATGCATCTGATAAGGAGTTAATTTCCAAAATATGTAAGGAACTCCTACAACCCAATGGCAGAATCTGAACTAACCCAATTTAAAAAATGGGCAAATAACTTGAATAGACATTTCTCCAAAAAAGACATGCAAATGGTCAATAGGCATATGAAAAGATTCTCAACATCACTAATTATCAGGGAAACGTTAATCAAAATCACAATGAGACATCAACTCACACTTGTTAAAATGGCCATTAACAAACAACAACAACAACGACAACAACAACAACAAAACAGAAATGAAAAGTATGGATATGAAAGATGCAAAAAAATTGAAACCCTTGTGCACTGCCGGTGAAAATATAAAATGGCACATCTGCTATGAATAATCCTTTCTTTTGATTGTGATGTTGATTTAATGTCTCAGGTGTGGGCATTTCCCTGATGATGGGGCAAAGTAGATGACATGTGAAATGGAGTGTATCTTAGCAAATTTGGTCTGGAAAAAAGCAAGCAAAATTAGCTTAGGAAAACAAGGGTTTTGGAGATGTTTTCATGACCCATGGCCTGAATTAAGGTTTGGAACCCAAGCCTCAGCTAAGTATAAAATATTACAGTCATTATTCCTCTTCAATGTCACAGCAGGGACCTTGTGAAGACAGGTTACAGATGTTAATCACATCCGAATATCAACTCTTCTTTCTAGGTTTCATTTATGATTTTCATGAATGCTTACATTTGATTGACTAATATTTTGCTCTGAATTTTTACATCTTCATTCATGTGATATTTGTTCCTAGCAATTCCTTACATTGCTAATTTCTGTATGTTAGACTTTGTTTAAAGTTAGGGCCGTTAGGCAAAGACAATTTTTTTAAATGCCAGAATATTCTGAATGACAAAAATAAAAAAGTCTGATTCTCGAAAGCTTGAATGAACATATATATGGAATTTTCTGCACTAAATGTGATTCTGAATAATTTCACAGTTTTCTTAATGTTTTTAGGTATAGTGGTTACTTTGAGTTTTCTATATCCTCTTAAGTAATTCACGTCATTTTTTTTTTCAAAAGCCCCCATTTCTTTGAAATTTCTTTACAGAAATTTTTGAAAAGGGATAATTATGGTCAATCTTTAAAATGCTTTTATTCAGAGAAAAAAATAGCAGAAATAACACATCTTTTAGAAAGTGACATTAAAACTTCTCAGTATGGCCAAATCTATAGAAAAATTATTTAACATATATATATATATATATAAAGTTATATATATATAAAGTTATATATATATAAAGTTATATATATAAAGTTACATATATATATATAAAGTTATATATATATTATGTACATATATGTATATGTATATATATGTAATTTTTAATAATTCTACACAGAACACTTACATGTCTAAGAAAATCTGGGGCTTTCTTATTATTTGCCAGTCTGAATTCTCAGTATGTGTATATCCTCAACTCACATGTTATCCTTGTGTTATCAACAGTATAGATTTTGTTGTATCATCTCAATTTGTTGTCATAGGATGCCATAAAACATACTATAAGTGAGATAGTCCATTTGCACTGCCATCTATAATATACCTGGCCAATGGATGGCCAATGGCTTAGACACATAATTTAAAACTAAATTACTGGCCATGAGAATGTGTGAAATAAGAGGACAGAGTGGCTACAATTTTCTTATGTATGTTTGTTTCAAATTGTCTGAGTGCTGCCTTTTATTTTCCTCTCAAATTTGAATTCTCCATGTTCCTCTGGACACCGTCCGTGCTAATAGTTATACAACATTAACCCTGCCCTTATAACTTCCCTATATCTTTAACCATTGCTAAGATAAATGTTATACAAGGGAGTTTTGACTCAGTCTCTGGTATCGCCCTCTCACAATTTCAAACTGTAAGAGATTATACTTCTTATGAGAATTAATGTATACCAAAAAATACAAGAAGTACCAGTGCCATAATTACAAGGAAAAACGTTTACCTAAAGAAGAGTATACATTTTTCCCTGTTTTTCTCCCGAGCATTAGTAATAACAATAAAAATTTACAATCTTGTCATTCCTTTTAGAGGTTTTTTGTTGTTGTTGTTTTTGTTTTTTTGGTAAAACATCGATTAGTTAATAATATCCTTCTGCAGTCTGCTTCTAAGAGTCAGTATCATATTATAGAAAAGTAACTGAAACCAAGGAGTAAGTTAGTGGCAGAAACATGCTCTGAAGCATCTTCCAGGGTAAACAGACTCATCCTAACCGTTTTCTACAGGTGAAATCTAAGTTATCTTGGTGAGGATGATGGGTGTGATCTCATCCAAGCAACTATTAGAACGGTTCTTTTGAGAGCTGATTTTGAAGAAATGTTTTAAAGCGAGAAGGAGGCAAGGTTCTAAGCAAGCAAAGCTGGGATCCATTTTTAATCTTGTTGCAGAGTTAAAGTCAGTCAGTGCGTTCTTTTGTGCCGAAGGAGGTATGTTTCTCATAGTTTCGGCAATTATCTGCTTTAAATGGTTTGCTTATTTTAGAGCCCAGGAGTTTAAATCAAAAGTCTTCTGGGGTAAAGAAAAGCAGTCCTGAATACACACGCCGTTTGCTTTTGTTGATTTTTTTTTCCTTTAAACAATATGAAGAAAAGTTTACTTTAGTCCCCTAGATTTGTTTTCATGGGAACGTTTGCTTTACATATGCAGAAGCATCTCCCTATAGCATTAATATGGCATGTTAACCTTCAAAGAAACTATGCTTTTAAATGCACCGTAACAGCCAAGTCTAAAATGAAAGCTTTCAAGTTTATTGACTCTGGAGCTATTTTGATATTTTTTTTTCCCCACACTGCCATAAATGCCCTTTTTCTGATTCAACACTGGGAATAAAAAAGCAAATTCTGTCAGCATAAGTCACCTAAGAAACAACATCTGTGCTTGTCTAGCTCATAGTTTTCTAGCACTTGAGATATTCAGAAAGACTGAACTTACTGGACCCCTACCAAGTTATCTATCTCCGATTGCTGCTGTGCTGTAAATTCATACCGAAAACTATTACATCCTCTTGAATTGCTGCAGCTCCCCAGATAAAATGGGAACTTTTCCACAGATTTTCCTGTCAACTTCCACCTGGAGGAAGGATTTAGGAAGCTTGCAGATGGCTTTGTCTACTGACAGAGACTGATGCACTCGCTGTCTTCGGAGCGCCCTTCCTTGAACTCAGAATTTACACACATATTCTGGGAATAAGGCTTTGCTACAACAGGTTCAGAAAGGTTGTCTTTAGGCTCTTTCATTTTGTAAAGTCCTGATAAGGACTCATGGAGGTTTCTTGTTAAGTAGCCTTCTAGCATGCTATCTAATGATTTGGCACCTGTCTTCTCCCAGACTCATCAGTTTATACTCTAAGTTGTTCATTTGTAGATTTAAGTTGGAGCTTCTCAGGATGAAAAGCAGCTTCTAGGTTATTCTTGAGAAAGGTCAACATCTCTTTGAACTGATATGTCAAAGGGTCTTAGCAAATGAGTATCACACCATACTCTCAATGCAGATGTTCAAAAACAAATCCAGTTCAATCAGGTATTTAGTGATTGATTAAAATGGAGTGTTAAGAACTTTATAAAAAAGAGGTCAAAGCAGAGAAGAGGAAGGGAAATAGAAACAGGAGACAGATCTTCACATTTTGCTCAGGACTGAGGGGTTCCCAGATGTGGTCCTTTTAATGCTAGAGGTGGGAAAGTCCTGGGCAAAATAAATGAGCTGGTTACTCTAAGTCTTTTATTTTACCTTTAAAATTTAATTTATTTGTTTATTTTATTTTATTCTTGCATTACTGAGTTATGATTGACAAAAAAAATGTATTTAAGGTGTATAATGTAATGTTTTGATACATATGTATATTTTGAAATGATTACTATAATCAAGCTAATTAATATATCTGCCACCTCCAATAATTTCCATGTTTTGTATTGTGCATTTAAAATGGGTTACTCTAATTCTTACGTGCCCTCAAAATAAACTCTACCCCTACTTTTTAGAATCCACTTATAGGAAAAAAAAATGTCATTTGTCCCTTTAGCAAATAAACCGCCTAGAATGAAATAAAATGCTTCCTTCTACCAATTCTACTATTAACATACATTGTTAAACCTTGTTTGTCTTTTTTAAAATTTAATGTTCTCAAAAATAATTTTTCAAATAAAATTGTTGCTAAGTATATAAAGCACATTCTAGCTGATCCTGGTTTAAATTCTAACTGCTTTAATATCTAACAGTTTGACTTAAAACATACTGGCCATTCCTGTCTACTCTATCATGTCCCTGACTCCATGGTAGAGAAGACATGGATTTGCCTGTCACTTCAAGAGGAAAAAAAAAAAAAAACCTAGATATTTTATAGGCTATCAGTTTTGTCAGTAAAAAATAAAGATTTAATTCTCCCTGTTGCTATGGCCTCAAGGTATATTTGTAGAAAATAAACAAAAATAGTTTCCACAGGTAAGCTTAGGCAATAAAAAACAAAACAACATCTGCTTCAAAGGAAACTCTAAGGAAGTTAAGTCTGCATTGTTTGACCTGAAAATTACCACAGTTCCTTCAAATTACAAGGCCACCTGTCACAACTGTGCTTGAGATTCTTCTAAACAGTAGGAGTTTGAGGTATAAATGGAATGAGCAAGATTGAAATTTTGGAGACCATGAGGCCATCCCAATGCATGTGAAAAATTTCAAAACACAAATGACAGGGCTCAGTGTCTCCTAAAGTCATGTAACATTCCTTGTTGACAGCTGCCTAGAGTTTCTTTAGCAAGATTAAATATTAAAATGACAATATCATCACTGGATTTCTAACAGTTAACTGGTCAACTAAGTAATAAGATTAAATTCTGAATTATCCACTTTGCAGATATCTAAATCAGTTGCCAATGGTACATAAAGATCATCGAGTCCGTTTTTAGCGTGGGCATGGCAGGTGATCAACCGGATAGTGCAACAAGAGGTATTGCTTAAGACCTCTCCTTAAATATATTAGTTGTCTTTCTGGAACCACTAGTGGACACCGAAATGCCACAGTACACGAAACCATCCCTTGGTTAAAACGCCGCCTCATCCTATGTGTCTCTTTCAAAATAACCTCAGAAAAGTGACAAAGCCACTCGCTCAGGGTGAATTGGTTTTAGAAAGTGCTTGCTTTTTTGTTCTCCATCCCTTTTGCTGTCATCACAAACACTTCACGGTACCTGGGGATGATAAAACTAAACCTAAGGAGCAGAGCATGAGCGAGAAGGAGGATCTCTAGTTAACTCGGTCTGAGGAAGCTGTTGGTGAAACCTCTCGTCACTCCCCATCCTTAATGCGACTGCTTTACAGAGACACGCTCACCACCAATGCGATAAACGATGATATATTACAGAATTGTACACTTGAAACCTATGAAATTGTATGAAACAACATCATCCAAATAAATTTACTTAAAGAAATTAAAACAAAAGTTCAAAGGAAGAAAAGAAACACTCCAAGGCCCTTTCCAGTCTCTACTTTGGCTCCCTCCCGTGCTGGGCATTTGTCACTACAGTGCGTTGTACATGGGATATCTTGGCCTGTTTTTAATCGCACCTATTTTACATTTTATCTTGGCCCAGACTTTTATTTCCTGAAATGCTCTTTCCTTTATTTCTTTACCTCCAAATCTACTTTTGTTTCTTTAAAAACCAAGCTCAGTATTCCCTATGGTATTTATTTCCTTTCCAATCTGAGCTCTTTGATTATACTTATTAATTCACCTCTGATTGTTAAATGTAATAAATTATCAATTCAGAATATTAAGAAAACACAATAAAATACATTTAATTTTATTATGCACATACTCCATATATATACACATAATCTGAAATCTGTAAATACACCACCCAAGGAATGACACTGTTTACATTTAATTTATATCCCCCAACATACTTCTTTTTTTTTTTTTTTCTTTTAGGCTCCTTGACAGTATTCAGGCTGATTGCAGACATATTGTCAACACTCATCTAATTCATCTATGCTTTGAAATGCTTTGTGACTCATACAAGTTAAGCTAGAAGAAGCTTTGGGAATAAAAGACTCCAACTACTTATTTTACAGATGAGTAAAGCGAGGATGAGAGATACTTGTCACCTCACACTAGATCACACAGCCTGTAAGTAGCAGAGTTAGAATTTGATTCGGATCAGGAAAGCATGTTCAGTTTCATAGATTGTGCAATACACAAGGGAGCCTGAATATTAACCAAGCTGAGCGCCAAGGCTCAGATCTGCATCATCTGGAGAAAGGGGCACAAAAGCTCCATCCACTTACGATGCACTTGTAGGTCTTCAAGTGCTAGTGGCAGCAGGAGGTGGAGAGGAAGATGGGAATGAGAACGTGTTTCTAATTCAACTGATGGCACTATGTAGGCTAGCAATGGGCTTGAATCCAGGCTTATTATTTCCCAAGCTGATGCTTTTTCAGAACTCTTTCTCATTGCATCTTTCTTCCTAACGACATATTAAAAAAAAAAATTATTCCCAGTTAGATATTACCCTGAATTCATATTTTCACACACATATATACTACCTCCCAAATCCCATGATTATTAATTTCTATAATCCTAGTCTGCAAAGAGGGTGTAATCAATAGGCGACAGACTGCACTGATTGATTACTGAAGTACACACTTGGAAAGAAGACATAAGCAGCAGGTCGACGATGAGCTGTTATACTTATTGGCCGAGACAATGATCTTCCTGTCTCCTCTTGAAAAGCCAGCAAATTGCCTTACACTCTGCTCATGTTTGTTTAATTCCTATACCACATAATAGCAAATGCCAGTGTTTGAGATGACATAAAAGCAACGGTATAATTGGTTGCACCCTGTATTAAGAATAATTTTGATCAATCAAACTATAGAGTAAAGGAAACATTTATGCATGTTAGAGAAAATGATAGCATGGGATTGAAAGCAAAAATCTTGCAATTAGCAGTTCTTTATCCAAGTCTGGACTCTGCTATTGATATTTCCTAATTAATTCTGAGAAAATTCATCTGTATAATTGGAAAGATAATAGTACTTCCTAGGGCTTTTCTAAAATTTGCAAAAAGTAATGCACAGTGTGGCATACAGCAAACAACAAACATTAGCAATGATCATTATTGAAGTTCTATACCCATAATTTACATGTAATTTTTATTTTCCCTATAAATGATGACTCTGATGACTACTGATAACCAGGAAACTTTTTTAAGACTCTTATAAATAACTGAGGAGAAATGATCTTTCCCAAAGCCTTATTCCAAGAGGTTTACCCAGAGCTTTCTATTTCCATAGATGACTGATAAAATCTCTGAAAGTTGTAAACTAGACTTTGATTTAGAAAATAAGAGAAATATATATTTGTCTTCAAGATAATTTAAATATTAAAATATAAATATCACCGTGAAATTGTTTCTGTAACTTTCTGCTCCTCAAAATAAAATAATTTACTCTTTTTCCAAAAAAAAAAAAAAAAAAAAAGTATGACCTGTTCAATCTGTATTACTACATCTTCTGTAGAGGGCAACAAAAAAAAAATGTAATAATTCATGGGAGATTTCATCTGGACTTGGGGAAGCGTCATCCAACCATGTCAACAGCGTAACTGCTTTGCGAAGAGGCACAAGGATGAGTGAGAGGATCGATGTGGACACGGCAGCAGCACTACCCCTGACATAACAGGTTGAGATGGAAAAGCTCAGCATCCTCTCCCCTCCCCAAACCTAGACCTTGGATAACGAATGGCCCCGATGTGTACTGAGTACAGAACTGGCTTTCTTGGGGTGATCGACAAATTTGCAAATTGTTACTCCTCTTTTGAGGTGATGTGAGTTGAAAGGTTAGCGAGGAAACACACACACACACACAAACAGAAGTATTCCATTTACAAGGCAAATAAAATTATTGACCCTTCCTGACCTGGACTGTGCTGTAGCCTTTACAAAGGAAGGAAACATTTTCTGTTATACTATGGAATGACACTTTTGTGTAAAATAGGAGGGATAAAAATAACAGAAGCAGATTTGCTTGTATAAGTATACAGTATCTCCAGAGAATCGTACGAGGAACTAGTGATACTGGTTGTTCCCTTGGACGAAGAGTGAGTGGTTGGGGTACAGGTACGGTAGGAAGACTTTTCACTGAGTATCTTTCAAATTCTGAACAATGAGACAGCCCTGCTTAATCAAAAATAAATAAATTTAAAGTGACAGTGAAAGATCCTTTTGTACTTTTTCTGATGTAGCCAATGCCTATTGTTTTCTTCTAAATATCTTAGTAAATGGCGTATGTCTCATGGGATTTCTGTCATTATCTTACATCGTAGTATCCCCTTCTAGAAAAAAATGTCACATTTCATACCGATGCCTCTGAAAGCTATATATAATTCAAGCACTAAAGTTGCATCAACATTCCATATCATATACCTGATATTTACCTATACCTTTCAGCCTGATGTTTTTATGAAACATTCTCCTTTTCTGAAGACACAGAGCCGAGGTCCTCTTAGACCTTGCATTGTGATTTATTTTCTCTGTCCTGGTCTGACCCACTTCTGCATGTTGGAGACTGCTAACTCTACACCTCTGAGGATGAGAATAAATAAAACCTTGCAGGCTTTTGGAATATAAATTACAAGAAGTGAACAAGATAAGTGTGGTGTAGGGAACCGACTTCCCTTTTCATGATGTGAGCTTTCTGAAGTCTTCCCTTTGTTTTTTTCTAATCTACAAATCAAAGTATTGAGAAATTAAGGCAACTTTTCAACTAGTGTGTTATTTATTTGTTTCATAACATTTTAGGTAATTATTTTAAACTTTTCCCACCAAAGTCCTATTTAGAATAGGAGAGAATAAATTTATAATTTAGGGCATCTGGGAATGTGAGAAAAACTCCAGTTGTTTGCTGTCAAAAAAATAATAATAATATATGTATATATATATATGTGTGTGTATATATATATATATGTATATGTGTGTGTGTGTGTGTGTGTGTGTGTGTGTGTGTAAGTTAACATGAATGTGTATAGAAATGTTGCCATCTTCATCACAAGAATGTGCACCAGCATTGTCTCTTGGTTCCCTTGGCCTGTAACTTACAATACTATACACTTTAGTCCCAGGAATTCACATATGTCAGCATGATTTTGCATCAGAAATAACATATCAGAAAATAATAGCTACTCATATACTACTTCACTTGTAAAGGCCTTAGACATAATGTTCTTACCTGATGAAACCACATACGAGATAGACATGATGACAGGTACCATTTACCAAATATCTACTGGATTAGTTATTTTCTACTTTTCTAGTACATAATCCTCACAATGAAATCGATAAATCATTATTAGTACTCCCATTTCATAGTGAAGAAATTAAAGCCACAATAAGTAAGTCACGATTCCAGTTTGGGGGATGAGGAATTCTACTGGCCCATAGTGGATATGGATACCCCCGGTCCGATTAACTGTTGGGAGGTTGGGGCAAGACCCTGTATTAAACACGTGTCTGCTGCAATGGCAGAACTTGACAGCTGGTTCACAGAAAAGGTGAGACGGCTGAAGCTCAGCTGGTTCCATAAAATGTGTGTAGTGTGATGTATAAGAACATACAGTTGTGAAACTTGGCAACCAAGGCCTTACCCTTTCAGCTCCACCTTTAAATCTAAGTTTGTTATAAATTAGTACAAACACTGCCTGGAGACAAAAATGAGTATGGAGAAATACTCACTAGGGAGACGATGCTTCCACTCAGGTTTAAAGAATGAGAACTTGTCAGTCAGGCAAAAGACACAGTGCACACTGCAGAATGAAGAGCATATGAAAGGCATGCGGTGATGAGAGAATAAGTTCAATAAGCGGCGAGTGAATGAGTTCCCTAATCAGGATGGCAATGCAGAAATGCCAATGTCACTGGAGGAAGGCTGGAGTGTGGTGCACAGGGAAACAGAGGGAGGAGGTACTGAACGTGGGCTTCTACCTGGCTCAGCCACCATGTTTGCAGTAGAAGCCGAAGGCAGTGGGGGCCACTGTCAGCCTTGCAGCAGAGAGAATAAACATTCAGATTTGTCTTTTTGAAAGATTATTCTGAAATAAGTGTGAAAATCTGATTGCACAGGAGTAAAAGAGAGACAAAAGACCACTGGGAATTTATTAGAATAATTCAGGCAAGAAGAGTTGAGGATGAGTGAGGAAAGTTACGGTTGACGAGGAGGATGGGTAACTCCACACACAGGTAAAGGCAGAGTGGGCGGGCTTGATAACTTGTACCATTAAGGACAGAAAGACATTACTTGCCTAGAAAACAGCTAATTCTCTCACTGTGAATAAGGTAAAGGGGAATAATTATCCCCTTCAGAGAATGTAAATCCTTGGTATTGTAAACAAATTGTTATTTACAAAGGAGCATCACTGACATTTGAGAAAGCCGTTTGGAATTTCACATTTGAAATTTAATTTTAGCTGATGAGAATTATTGTATTTATCAGTTCTAATCAATTTTAAATGTAATGAATTATTTTTACTTTGCTCGCTCCAAAGGCTGAATCTAAAATCATATTCACATCTACTTAAGTGAAGAATACATTCTTCTAAGTTTAAGGTTGAAAAATACTAAGTAACTCAGCTCCTTTTGTTCCCCAGGATAAATTTTAAAAAAGAGGAGAAAGTCTTTCCTAAAGTTGTCTGAAAGAAAAACAACTTCACAGATTAAATTGTGCCTTCATTTAGATCTAAGAAAAAAGTTATGATAATTTGTCTCCATGGAGGCAGAGCACATCTCTGGGACTTATGCTTTGTTAGCTTGTTTGCTGGACGTTTTTTTTCCCATCTGCTCATTTGCTTTCCTTATTTTATTTATCTGTCTGTGAATAATTATCTCCCCACCTTTTTTGTCTCCTCACTGTTGATGTTCTGTTTTTGTCAAATTTGTTTTCCCTTGATTGTTTTCTTACTGCAACCATCATGCAAAAGGGTGATACATTTTTCATTTAATTATAATTTTCTTTATCATGCAAATTTCAAGATTAATAATGGCACAAGCAGATAAGAAAAAGTCTCTTTAGAGTTTCTGTAGTTTTACCACGTAATAACACATTATTTAGTCCAAATCACTCAATTCTTTTATGGATACATATTGAAATCATCAAAAAGAAGTTCAATTATCATTTTGGTTAAAAAAAAAAAAAACACATCAGTATGGGTAAACATCAGCACCCAAGTGCCAGGTAGCAGTAAAAGTTAGGATGTTTCAATGAGAGAGATTTCTCTAGTGAATTAAGATCCTTAAATATTATTCAATTTCTTTTTCATGTCTGAAAAAATGCTTCTCTGTTGTTGAGATATCAATGAAACTAAATCAATAATAACTCTAAAACCTATGTTTTCTTTTTAAACACTTCAGTTATTAAAACTGTTGCTCCCTGAAACTAACAGAAGGTCTTTAGGCATTTCTGAAACAACTAGTTTTCAGATATCCAAAGGCTCAAAGGGAATAATTTAAATCCTGTGATAGGTGATCAACGACTATTATTTAATTTTAACAGGAGAATATTTGGAGATCAATTGAAAGAGCTAGTTTTCCAACAATCCAAAATGAAGCTGATGTAACATGTTGATAATTTGGGTTTGAAAAGACCTATTTGTACACTACTCCTTCCACGCGGACAATGCATATTACCTGTCATGGAGATCTTTGTCACAGACAGATATAAAAATCACAGACACACGCATAATATCTCATGAAGCACATCGCATTCATTTTCTAATGCTGGTGTCACCAATTTCCACAATTTATTAGCTTAACAAAGAAAAATATATTATATTACATTTCTGTAGGCCAGAAATCCAACAACGCTCCCACAGGACTAATTCAAGTCATCAGCAGGGCTGAGCTCCTCTCTTGGAGGGTCTACGCAAGAATAAATTTCCTTGCCTTCCCAGCTTCTAGAAGCTGCCCACAGCCCTGGCTCACAGTTACTCTCCTCCACCTCCAAAATCAATGGCAGAGTGAGTCTTTCTCACATGGCATCACTCTGACCACTTCCGCCTCCCTATTCCTCATTCAAGGTCTCTCATGTTGACTGGTGTGTCCAGCGGGAATAATCTAGAACACTCTCCCCATTGAAGCCAGCTGGTTCACAGCCTTAATTCCATATGCCAACTTAATGCCCCTTTGCCATGTAACTTAAGAAATTCACAGGTCACAGGAATTAGGACACAGGCATTTTTGAGGGGAGTGGGGGTGTCATGCTGTCTGAAACACACATTTTTTTTATTTTTCAAATTGTCAGTTTTGTAATTACGTGCAAATAGCACAAAGGGTCGTTTAATTTTTATCAAGTTACAAAGTATTTCAAACTCATAAATTTGGCTGTCTTTAGGTAAATGTTATAGGATTAGTGGAAATTACCAGCATTCTTCAAATAATTAATAGTAATAGGGAGGTGTCATGTTTATACTCATGTAGTTAATGACTTTATATTTGAATAAATATCTATATGGAATGAAATCTTTAATGACAACTTCTCCAGTCATTAAACCAAGATAAAAATTTTTTTTTTTGGTCAAAAGTTATTTAGTGTAGTTCTAGGATTTGATTTAGAATTCCATATTCTATATGTTTTTTATCTATATCTATATTTGATATCTATATCAAATATCACTTCACACATCCTTAGAGAAGATTATGTCATGCAGATTAGTACCTTGTTAATCATCTTTTGATTTTAACCATTCTGGTTTTAATATAAGAAATTTTCATGAATAAGTATGTGTGTAAGAGTGTATAATTGGTATCTTCTTTTCTTCAAAATAGCTGAAATAACATCTTCGATAAATAGCGTCTTTGAAACTATTAAGTGGCATTACTATTTAACTGGGCCATCATGAGCCAAGTCTACATTTTAGGTGCAATGAGACCTAGAAAATTTGAGACTTGTTACAATCTATAGTTGTATGTTTTTCTTTATAGAGATTTTGCTGAATATATTTTTGTGGCTCTTGCTCAGTATCATATTTATGAAAAACTCAAGCTTTCATTCCTTTAATTCTCAATTCCAAAAAGAAAGTTTTACCTCTCATGAGTCATTGCTATAGTTTTGTTTTTACTGACATTGAATCTTGTGGCTGTTCGAGTTTCCTTCTTTCCTTGGCAGCCAGGGATCAGAGAATCAAACTTGATGTTGACCCCTAGCAACTGAATAAAACATTGTGTCATGAACAGCTCTAATTTATCCTGGTTTAGGTTAACTCTCATTTTCATTTTTTTCTACTTCTTTATTTTTATGTCATACCATAACATATGTATCTGTATAAGTCACGCCAAATTATCTGAGGAATAAATATGTCTCCTTAAAATAAGACTGGAATTGAATATGCTGACAACTCAGCTGAAAGATTTAGGATAAAGGTAAATTAAGGATCCAAAGTTAAAACGTCAAAGCTTTTGTTTCAATTAGTTTATCCATAATTTATAAACAATAAATTTGTTGGAGGGGCGCAGATTTTATAGATCTGGAAGCAGAATAAGGATGAAAAGGTGTAGGAATTCTCTTTCTTATAGAATACAAGACTTTGATGGTCAGAATAGTCTGACTTAATATAGTGAATTCATGGAAGTATTAATTATCTTAAATCAATGCTTTGGATAAAATGGTCTGAAGAAATTAAAAATGTTCATCTTTCACCTATTATGACTCTTTGTTGACTTTATAGTTTTAATATTGGTGGAATATTTCATCAGGTGTGTGAAAAATAGATTTTATAGTCCACTCCCAGAAAATAACTCCTAGCAAGTTATATACCTTTTGAAATAATAAGCAAAACTTAGAATTGACTGGCAATCTCACATATACATCCTTATTACATGACTATTCATCCTGGAGGATAATATTTCAAAGTACTGACAAAGAGAATAATGATTAACCACAGAGCACTTAAAGATACTCCTTGGTTTAACAGTTAAAGATTTTCCTTTTGAGAGACATACATCTTATTTTCAACTCCATTATTAACTGACAGATCCAACATTAGCAACGAATCTTGAACAAAGAGTCTCACTAGGCTTCTTTTGGGCACCCACGCTATGTCTTGGCTCCCCAAATTTCTTAGTATATAAATTAAGCAGATCCTACGTAAAAAAAAAAAGTTTCAAGTTTCTCAAAGAAAGATGTTTGGTGAGGGCAAAATGTGATATAAAACATATGATTAAACAACAACAACAAAAAAGATTGATGTTGCCATGTGGTAGAAATAAATAAGAATTTTCAACTTCTCAGCAGACAAGCTGGTATGATTTCTCAAAGTCAACCAATGCCCATACACTATATTTTCATAAACTATTTTCACTATATTTTCAGTGATCAGGTTTCTCTATCACTGACCAGGCTTGAAGATCAGAGAATTTGCTTATTTTTCCTTTATTTTATTTACTTTATTTGTATCTTATCAGAATTGATTTAAAAACTAAATTATTTCACATTTGCTTAATCATAGTCTAGTAGCTATCTTTGAAAGCTTCACCAATTACTCCTCCAAAAATTGCAAAGCCTCAACACAATAAAACATTCAATAGGAAACTTTGCTTAGCACATTTTTCTCTTTTAATGTAAATTGAATGGGCCAAATTTTATGGTCTAATTTGATTTTTCCACGCTCTCATAGACACAGTCACAGTCTCAAAGGGTTTCATCACATTGAATTAGTACAAACCAAAGTGCATTAAATGATAGGCATTGCAGAAACTCTACTTCGGAGAAAAATACAGAATTTTCAATAAAAGGATATCTACTTTCTTGCCTAGTATGTTCACTGAGACACAAATAGTAGGCTTTTGGCATTACACCTTTAGGTCTTAAAGTCAAAAGCTCCGTTCCTGTTCAGTGATAACTTTTAAAATGAAAGAAGAGGGTTTTGATTTTCAATGACTATTGTCATAGGATATTAGAAGTCCTTGAAAACCCAGAGATAGGCATCCTTACCTGTCTTATAACATAACACAAGTAGCATCAGATCTGATAACTCAGGCCTTAGCTTAAGGCCTAATGACAACTGTCACAAAGATTCTTATTCAGATCTTTAAGGCAAGAATACCTACAATCTGGTTATTATATGGTAGATATTTTTTTAAAATCCACACTATTTGAGTAATAAAGTTCTGTTTGAAAGGTGAAGCCAGGTATCAGTGTGACAGATAGGTGAGTAAAATCTATGACAGAGATGGATCTAGTGAATCCAGGGTAGATAACCACAAGCCTTTTATTATTTTTATTTTTCTATTTTTATAGGGAACCTTATCTTTTTCATGGTGTGAGATACAAAATTAATTTTATTTTCTTCATACTGATAATTATAAGTTAATCAGTTTCTCCATTTTCCCAAATAATGCAGAAATCTTAACAGGTTTATATTTACTTCAAAACTACCTTTTCCCAGTATCCATTATTTTATTCTGAAATTATACAACTATTACATTTGTATGTATGTGTATGTGTGTACACACACACACACACACACACACACACACACACAATAAGCCAAGTTTATCAGTATGACTTATTGATTCTTCCATCAATTAATTTCTTTTAGTTTTTTTTTTCCTTGAAGAAATTCATTCTTTAGTATTTCTAAAGGCTGAAGTCTGTGGTTGATAATTTATGAATTTTTGTATGCCTGAAAGCATATTTATTTCACCTTCACCTTCGAAGTTCATTAGTTGTGGCTAATAGAGTTCAGGTTAAAAGTTATTTTTCCTTAGTGCTTTAAAGATATTATTTCCTACGTCTTCTTGTATCTATTGTTTCCGCTATCGTTTTGTTTTTTATTTCCTTATGGTGATTTACCTCCCCTGTGATACCTTGTAGCATTTCATCTTTATTTTGGATGCACTGAAGTTTCATCAAGCTGGGGTTAAGTTGTGGGCTTTCTTTTATCCATCCTGCCTTGGATCTCATGCCTTGCTTACATTCTTAAAATTCCTGGTACTTATTTTGTCAAATACAGTATTTTATCCTTACCTTCTCTCTACTCCCTCGAATTTCTTTAAAAGATTCAGAACATTTGGAGCACTTCTCTATTCCTTTCACTTTTTTTTCATATTTCCCTCTCAGCTTCTTGACAGGAAGGTGGACTGAGCAGATGGGAAACCCCCACTTGTACCTCAAACATACGAACGCACTGGATGGAATACTTTAAAATATGGAAGAGGAAGGGCAATTTTTCATAGTCCAGAATCAAAGATCAAACATATAGACAAACAGGTAAGCAGGAGCTATAGCCACACACCTGGCAGGACCGGCCAGGCAGCTTACATATGCTGGTTCTAGAATTTTACTGCCCGTATCGTGTTACAAATGCAAGAATAGTAGAAAATTAAAAGTGGTCCCCTACATTAAAAAGCAGTCAGGAAAAGAGTGTGTAAACCATAGGCGAGAATTGAAAATGTTATCCCCAATAGTCCAAATTTAACACACATATTAAAAGAGAGAACCTTCTAAACCCAGAATACAGTGCTTACTCACGGAATCTGATAATGTGTTACCTACATGTCAGAAAACATGGGTACTCAGAAACAGACATCAACACTGGTGCATAGTCATTAAACAACCATAAAGCCATCCACAATCAAGGCTCTTTAAGCTGAGAGTTGCCTGAGACTCCCTGCAAAAAAAGCTCCTACAAACAGGGAGCTGAGAGGCAAACGATAATCACTTCAAGAAGGTAAAATGCTGAGAAAGTGCGCAGACTGAATGACTTACGGCATCTGAAACCCACTGTAGCTGTAGGGTTCAGCCCAGGTTTCTATCAAAAAGAGAAACTAAAAATGCAGTGCTTCAAAACCCAAAGCGAGAAATCCACACCACCAAGATGATCGTGCCATATACACGTTGAGATTCCAGGGCTCCTTCCACCTTGTTACTCAGTGGTGGGTCTCTGGTTTTGAGAGACCATTTCCTACAAGGGTGTACTTGTTGGATTTAGAGATCAAATAATCACAGGCTTTCCCAGCCAGGCTAGTTACTTATTAAATAGTAAAGTTCCTGAAGATGGTCATAATTTACTGTTGCTTTTGCCATCTATGTCCATGCCATATATTTTAGATATTTCTCAGGGATCCCTCATTTAGGTAAAAAAAAAAAAAAAAAAACCACACACACACACACACACACACACACACACACACACACACACAAAGAATGTATGATACAGGTAAAGTTGCTGTAATAAAAATATCAAAAATACAATAACTTAAATAGTATAAAATATAAAATTGTATCTCTCTTTCTAACTATTGAATATTCCAGTTTGCCAGGGTCTCTGCTCCACATGGTCATTCAGAGACTCTGGTAACTATCATTTGTTTTTCCGTCATTTACTAAGGTGTTTGCACTTACCTGATTTGTCAAAACTGGGTCATCATTGCATCTAGTTTCTAGACTGTGGTGTCTAAAGGCCAAAACCAAGAAACACACATCACTTTTTTTTACATTCCATCGACAGGAATTCAATTCAGTTACATGGTTATTCTTAAATGAAAGGAAGGCTGAGATACATTGTCTCTAGCTAGACACTCATGTTCCTGCTTATGTGAGTGGCTTTATCAACAAAAAAGAAGGGGAAGATTGATACTGGGGCACTGTGACCTGTCGCCACCTAAAATCTAATGAAATAAAGTACCTGAGAATAAGTATGCTTAAAATGTTGAAATAAGTAAAATAAGACACATATAAAATGTTGAGATAAGTAAATATATAAAACCAGAAAATTAAAAAACAACACCATCCAATATGAAAAAAAAATTGACTTGATCCAATATGGAAAAAAAAATCAAGCAGAAAGCCCATGAATGTAAATTTAAGACACTTAAATTTAAAAAGATACTCAATAGAGAAATTAAACAAAAACAATCATTGTAATGTGGAACACATGTGCTGTGCTTACTACTGTCTGTCGTTGTTTTAAGTGTTTTACATATACTAACCTGGGAAACAGACTAGATCAGAAACAGCTAAAAAGGTCAGTGAACTGAAAGTCATAAAAAATATAGTATTGGGAATAGAACAGATGGAGAATAAAGAAGATATACTAGTAAAATTTAAAAAGGTAGTAACAAGTAATAACAAGAGTGGCATTAAAACTCAAGTGATTCATGGATTTAATTGTGGGCAAACCAGGAAACAATATTTCATGAAGGTAACAAACACCTCTTCCATAAAAATTCTGGTACTAATGCTAGCTTTTTCCTCCTCCTTCCCTGACTCCTCTTCAAACTCCCACCCCTCCCATCTGAGTTTTCCCTGAGCATGAAACTCATTCTTCTGTTTTCTCTCCCTTGCCAATTTCAACTATTTTTAGTATTTCAACTGCCATTTTATGTAAATAATTGACAAATACATATATCTAGTCCTAATTTTATAATTAAGTTCCTGGTGTGATTTCAAACTTTTCTTCAAGAATTTTTAATATATTTTCCTAATAAACATAAAATCTGTTATGCTGCAAACGAGGGTAACCTTTTCCCTAGAAAGTATATTCAGTTGCTCAGTCATTTCTGTCCCTCCATTATATGAGCCACAACATTCTTCAGTAAGCCAACCATGAAATCTTTCACTCATTCACTTATTTATCAAATATATATTTAACAGCTACTGTTGAGATAGGCACTGGTAGCTAAATGGAAAATAAGACAGTTAGCATCCCTGTGCATGGACTTAACATTTATATCTAATAGAACAACACGTCACATCATTCTAGATCATGTGTGTTTGTGATTCTGTGTGTGTGTATGTGTGTGTGTGTGTGTGTGTGTGAGCACACGCTATGTAGAAATAAACAGTGTGTTGTGATTAGACCACCATGGACAACCACAGGGGCTGCCATGGAAATCTGCTATTTAAGGAGAAGATTTAAACTCGTATGACCCACCGTAGAAAGACCCCAGGAAGCATGTTGGTGGCAAAGTCAGTATGATGTTCTGACATGGGAGAGAGCATTTTACTCTGTTCTAGGGAAGGAAAGAATAACTGTAGTGAGAGAAAGAACGGCCTGGGATAAGTTAGGAAGTCTGGTGGGGTCTAAGGCATGCACGAATACCTTAAAAGAAGAGTTTGGATTCAATTCTAAGTACAAAAACAAGTCTTCTCTGGAGATAGAATTTGTGAATTATCATCACCCAACACGTGATAATAAGTGAAGTTGACTTGGGAAATTATAGATAGGTTATAGTTTAGGACAGATACCCCACTTTCCTTAACATTTAGTGGTCAAAGTGCAGGCCCTCCCATTGGGTGGGGATGGGGAGCTGAAAGAATGTTCAGAAGAGCTAAAGGGTAACAGGGAGAATTCTACTACAAGGCATTTGAAGGAGAAAGAACCAGCTGAATCTGATGCTACCAAAGAGTGAATTATGGTGAAGCTAAAATACTGTCAACTGGATCTGACAAAAAGAGAGGTCACTGATGACCTGGGCAAAATCATACTAGACAGAGGGAGGGAGACTTGAACTACAGCATTCAAATTTTATCTTTAATAACTATTTATACAAAAATCTTCCTAAAATATGACTTTACTCTTTTCTTAAATCAAGACATAATTTTATCTTTCCCTAAAGGCTCAATCATTAGGCATATTAGGTATATTACCCCTTATGTTGTTGTAATCTGATGTTATGGAGAAATGTGGGGCTCTTGGTCCCCACTCTGTCTCTAGATGGGTGTGTGTGTATCTGTGTGTCTGCTTGTGTCTGTGACGATTGTTTGGTTTTTAAAATATCTAAGCTTCTAAGCTTTTTCATTCTCCTCTCTTAATATTGGGCTACATAGGCTACCTAGCATGACTTCTTGCTTTGCTGGCCTAGTTAAATAAATATATATTTGATTAAAAACCAATAAAAAATACTGGGTTCAAGTTTCAGTTAATATGTATATAATTTGTATAATTTTTTGAAATAAGAGGTTAAGGCAAATTATCTCATCAATAAAAATCCCATCCCTGCTTTTCACAAAGTGGTGGTAGAAAGCAAATGATGTCCATGAAAGCGGCAGTAAAACCATAAAACATTATGCAATTATAGACACTGATATTATTAGATACTAAATATTCTAATTCTAGAAAGTCCATCTATTTTTAATTAATTTACTCTTTGTACTCTTCTCTGAGCTAGAAAGTTTGGTGAAGATTTTAATTGTGGGTAGTCTAAAATGGGAGAAATGATTTTACGTCAGAGCAGCCTTTGCTTTGTGTTAAATACAAAGGTTATTTTGGGCCACATCCCCTGTTCTTCCACTTTATGGCAGTGCTGTTAGGTGGCTAAGGGCATCTCTAAGTGACATTTAGAAGGAGGGGGTTACTTCACTCAGGCTTTGCTGAATATTATGTAATGAGATTTACAAATTTACAAATATGCACAGCGTTTTTGCTTTTCATTGCATTACCATGTCTTCTCATTTAATTCCCAAGATCATAGTACAATAAAGAACAAATAAGCTATATCAGTGGCAGCTACTGTTGAAATACTGATTTTTTTTTTTAATTGAAAATGCCCATCTCATGGGCCAAGGAGCTCTGGAGGACAGTTTGCTACTCAAGAAAATAATTGTTCAACATGCTAAAAGGGCAAAATTGAATTATCTAAATAATTATCAGAGTGGCATGTAATAGCAGATTTCGTTCTCATTTGTTTATTTGCATAAAACTTTAGGTAAGTGCTCCTGTAAAATGGATATTTTAAGGTGTTGAAATCTTACTATAAGCCAGTATTTAGAAATGAATTTCAATTTTAATTAAGTGGGGAGAATAAATATCTGTTGAGTGACGTCCTGATACGGACATAATAAAGTAGGCCAGAGTTAAAGTTCAGAGTGTGGCCAAGTCCAAGTGCCTTCTTTCTCAGCTTGACTTCATGGTACAGAAGTATCTTTAGAGACTTATATTTCGGAGGAAAACGATCTAAGGCCTTATATTCTAAAATGACCGAAGCCACTTGTTTATTGACTATAGTATCAGGTCTGTAGACAGACAGTAAATGCCAAAAGACGGTAATCATTCTGAAATCATTACTATAAGCAATGTTGTTGGAAAGGAACTGTATATGAGACATTAAGACCGTAGTTCTTCATCTACGTAAACATGGCCACATCTTGGCATAACAATGTCTACAAAGTCATGTTAATCTTAGGGAACTAATATGCTCCCCTAGAGAGGGGTTTTGTTTTCCTTTGTTTTTGTTTTCTTTACACTATCAGAGGATTCCCTTAAAATTACACTTTGGAAATTTCTACCACAACTGAATTAACATTGAGAGAATGGGTAGGAGCATATGGCAATCTGTGCAAGCTAACGAAAGTCAAGTTTGTGAAGAAAATCGGACTGGTAGCTCTTTTATTCTAAACTTAATCAATTCCTCAAATTCTCACTGAGAAATGACTGTGATATGTGTGAAGATCGTATCACTGACTAGCAGAAATTCTACCTCTCATGTATCTGTTTTTGTTTGTTTGATTTGTTAAACAGAAGAAAAAAGACATAAGAATGGGTAGAGACAGTCTTTGTTTTGAGAACAGCTTAGGGAGTATGAAACCAAACTTTAAGTTAAGATCATGATATTTTAGAAAGAAATGGAGAAGGATTGTGGAGAGGTAACAGTAAATGCTGATTTTATCTTTCTAGCGTTAAATACAAATATTGATAATGCACTAAAGAATTCATATTCTCTGATATACCCTCTAAAGTTTTGGTGTGTTGTCCATTTTAAAAAGTATGAGATCAAAGCCAGATTTCAGAACATCTGAGGAAACACACACAACTGACACCATTTACTTTAATTCACTAGAAAAGACATGTATAAAAAGTATTATAAAACATCTGTGAACATTTTCTTGTCTTTCTTCAAATCTAGGATTGATCAAGTAAATTTACACATGTAATTATTAGTTTTCATATTTAGTTTTTTGCAATCATCAATTTTCTATATAGATACAGTATACAACGATGTTTTAATAGAAATGAGAATGTATATTGTATTCCCCTAAGTTTAAATGGAGCTTAACAACTCTTGTGAGTTTTACATCACTAATTTTCCTCTCAATTCTAAATATTACTAATATGAACACTCATTACTTACTTTCATTGTAAGAAGGGGGAAATTAAGTCATGAAGAATAGTTACTTTTACAAGATGAGTTTGGCAGGTAGAAAATACCTGAAGGACACTTCTTACATAATTTATATACAGCCATCACTCCTTAGTTGCTATAACACTTGAGTGAAATTTTCCCTTAAACCCTATTGTTCTTCAAGGGGTAGAATGGGGCATTCTACACACTGAAGCAGATTTGTAGTTATTTCCCAAAGGTAAAGTCAGGTCAATGTCTAACAGGGCTATTTAGGTTGAAAATGAAAGACAAATAGCAAATAATTCATAATTGGGAGAACAATAGAAAAAATAAGCCCAGTAATACATTTGCTTCTTGTCTTAAAATTCTAAAATCCTAAGAAATACAGACAATGACGGAATTAAAATTGGGTGAATACTTTCAAGGTAAACCATGTAAAATGCTTGTGCATAAATTATTTTTCATACTTTAATTGCTTATTTAAAATAAAGCCAAAGCCTAGTCAAAAATTTGAGATTTTAATAGATTGGAGTAAAATAAACTTTAAATAATTACCTTTTCTAATTCACATTTAATTCTCCGATAAACATATTAGAGACCTATAATATCACTATTTACAAAAGAGAAAACAGAGCCCTTAAGAAGATTAAGTCATTCATTCAAGGCTACAAATTTACTAATATGATTGAGGTAAGAGCGTTCCGAGTCTTAAAGCACTATAAATTCAAATTCCATTCATGTTCCATTGCTCTTTCCAGTACATCAGATAGACTCTTACTCACAAAAATTTTCTCCCTGAAAAGACTTTTTCATTCATGATTGAAAGCAAGCAATATGTACCAAAAGGAAAAGGTTGGCAAATCTTCTCCCCGAAGCACAAGTATAATAAAACTTGACCATATTCTCAAAAACAACCATTTTAAGGCTCTGAAAACTGAACAAATGCAAACAACAAATTGAGTAGTGTGTACACACGAAACAGCTGCTGGAACTTCAGGTGAGAAAGGAAGATGTCAGTGTCCTCTCTGTGTCAAGCTGCTCCCAGCCTTCAATACCCAGATCGGCTGGCCCTGAGAACTGCACAAAAGGACTCCATCCATGTCTCTAAACTGAGAGACTTGACCAGACTTTAGAATGGCCTCTAGCAGCTCAAGGCCTCATCAAAAGGGTGGCCCTTAATCCTCCTCAAAAAACCTTCCTCAGAAAGCCGCCTTTGTAACACCTGTCTCCACCTCTGAGATATGAATCGTCTACTACCCAAAGCTGCGTCCTCAAGGACCTAGGTAGGGGCTTCAGCCCCTTCAAAATGCTAACACCCAGGAAGATAGCTCACTCTTTCTTACCACCTAGCTGGGGAGGGGAGGGGAAAGAGTGCTAACTTATTTGGGTGCCTTGCTTCAACTCGCACAACTGCCTCCGTTCATAAAAATACAAGCAGTTTGTTTCTCCTCTGCGAAGTGCCAATTAACAAGCCTAGACGGCTTAGTCACATGGGCCAAGACCCATCCCACCATTAAAGCCCTTCAGGGTCCTTCCTTGAGCACAGCTCAGTGTTTAAAAGGCCTGCTGCCCTTTGTTTGGGTGGAACCGAGCTCAGTTCTAGACTGAAGTCTTTTTCCTAATAGAGTAGAATCTGAATAAAACCAGTCTTTAGGGGCTTGACCTGGGATCTGGCTTCGTTTCCCTTTAAAGCACAGTAGATTCATCAGACTCTAATTCCTTTTAACAGCAGAACAGATTTATCCAAATGTGGCTAGCTCTAAAAATCAGCAGCTTTGCGGCCAGAAGAGGATGAACTGACTTGGAGCAAAGAACAAAAACCTAGAGCCAGCAGCATTGTCAGTAAAAGTAGCAAATCTGGTAAGAAACAAATAGGGGTTCTAGTTGGGTTGAGTGCTAGAGAATCCAGAAATTCAAAAAATCTCCAGTTAATGAGCAATCCATAAAAGGGTTAAATAAGCTCTTCACCTATGCCTGAGTAACTCGAAAATGACAGGTGTGCGCTAGGAAGAACTGAGAGACCAGTGCAAGGCAGACCCTGGCACAGTTATTAAAATTGCCTAAACTTTGTTTGTTTGTTTGTTTTTAGGCGAGGCACCCCTTGGTTGACCTCACAGATTGCAAGGATCTTGTCAGCTTACAATCCCTTATTTTTTTATTTTTCATGCCTACAGCACCTGGTCTTTCTAGGTGGTCTCTCATCCAAGTACCAACCAGGCCCGACCCAGCTTAGCTTCTGAGCTCAGACAGGATCGGGCTTGTTCAGGGTGTCATGGCCGTAGAAAATTGTTTAAACTTTAAATGCACTCTCCAACCCACACACTGATCTATCGTGGGAGAGTATCTTGGCAAGAGTAAAGCTATTGCCCTGCCTAATCATTGGCTAACCATTAAGCTATCTATACACATACAGGAGCAATCCCTAGGAATTCATGATTAAAAATAAACATGAGACTAAAAAGTACTGATAAGAGACATCTGTGAATATACATTACAGATTAAATACAGGCTTTTTTTTATTTCAAGAAAAAAAATCAGAATCTTGAGCTCCTACTTTATAATGTGGATGCCTGTCAATAAAAGTTAGGAGAGTGAAAAAAATTAGAAAAGTGAGACCCATCTTCAGAATAACAAAAGCAATCAATAGAAGTGGACTCTAAGTGGAACTAGATTTTGGATTTAGTAAACAATGACTTCAAATCAGCTATAGCTATGGTCAAAGAATAAAAGAAAATCAAGATTCAGGTATCATAAAATATGATTAAAATAACAAAAATGAAATTTCAATAAAAATAGGAAGTACAAAAATGCAATTTTTAGAGTTGAAAATTAAAATCACAAAAATGGAATATATAGATCAGTTTAACAGAAATTGAATAGGCAGAAGAAAGAATCAGTGAAACTGAAGATATAGCAATAGAAATCATCCAATTGAAAGAACACAGAGAAAAATAATAGATGCTATAACGACTGTAAATATATACATACCTAACAAAAATTCCACAAAATACATGAGGCAAACTTGACAGAACTAAAAGACAAATAAGGGATCACCAATTATATTTGGAGATTCAGTATAACCTTCTCAATAAGTGAAAGAACAGCAAACCAGTAAATCAGCAAAGATAAAGATTTTCTCAACACTGTTAACTAACTTAATCAAACTGACATAAATAGAACATTCCACTCACTGACTATAGACTATAACCTTAGCATAATATAAACTAAGTGTGGCAGACAGGAAGGAACCTGCAAAGTCTGTTTGGTGACTCTTCAAGGTGCCCCACTATTTCTGAGTGGCCCAGCAGGAAATCCTTTACCAAATGTTTGCTCTTTCTCATCTACCTGTGGATTGCCTACTTACTCTTTGAACTCCAGACCCTTGCCTCCCTCTCCTTAGTCCAGAATGACATATAAGCCTCAACCCCTCAATGTGTCCTCAGGTTTCATATTCTTACAGAACCCCATATGCACATACAGAGTAAATTTGGTTATTTTCTCCTGTTAATCTGTGTCATGTTAATTTGGTTATTAGTCCAGCCAGAAGAATTTGGAAAGGTAGAAATAAAAACTATTTTTCCACTCCCACATAATTATACCCCCCAAAAGCCAAAAACATTAGGTTGATATAACAATCTGAAGATGCAATTTTAAAAAAGAAGAAAAGGCCCATACACACACCAAAAAATATTATTAAGAGAAAATAGAGTAAACGAATGGTACGATATCTCATACTCATCAATATTTCTAAGATGACGGTGCCATACTTCCCAAAATAAACTACAGATTCAACATAATTCCTATTAAAATTATATACAGCTTTATGCATAGACATTGGTAAGTCATTTCTAATATATATAGAATCTGATTCTTAGTAATTTACCTGCTTCACCTGTGGCCACTTTTTCCTAGACTCTGCACTCCTGCCATTTTAGTTTTTTAAGTCTCTTCTATGCTTCCTCCTAAGGCGGGCTTTTTTGTACCTGCCGTTTCCTTACCAAGGGTTGCTCACCCACACCGCCCCCTAACTACCTTCTTCAGAGGAGATGGCTTTCCCTTAGTGATATTGCCCTAGGCCACTCCCTCTCTGCCGTGTGCTCTCTTTTTAACACCCATCTCTGCTCTGGAGTGCTTACAGCCATCGTACTTATGCAATTAATTGAATGACTTGTTGTTTAGTGTCAATTTCTCCTACTAAAATGCAAGCGTCTTCAGAAAGCCTTCATAATAACTTCCAAGGTTCCATTCCCAGGTGCAAGTGGTGCTGTTGGCTGTGATGGGAAGCTGACAGGGGCTTTCACTTGGAGTTGGGTGTTAGTCAGATGGCATTGTACCCCAGACCTTCGGTTCAGTGGTACCTTCCCTACGTGCCTGCATTTTAAGCCCGAGTTTATTACCCAGAGAGTATACATACATTTCTTACATGGTTGATTACAAAAAGCAAAATCTACGAATGATCTCTATTTACAGCTGACTGCTTAATATTCAGGATGATTTCACTGATATCAAATTAAAAATAATAGAGGACAACATTACATCACTTTTAGTATAACAAATGTACATAGCAGAAAATAGCTTTATTATTAGATCAGGAACTTCAAAACATCTTATATCTATTTTAACTAAATATGATTAGTTTCCCATAGTGAAAAAAAATTATAGATTTGGAAATAAGAAACTTGGCCCCTACTATTATATCCCATCTGTAAAATATATTATATCTTTAAAAGTCCTTCCTCACAGGTTTATAGTTAGAATTAAATGGGATAACATATTTGAAATCTCTTTATAAACTCTAAAATACCATACAGATGTTAGTCACTGAGTGTGAGTCCATTAAAGAGAGGAGGTGAAATCATTCTATTTTATGTTCCCAGTGGATATAGACTTGAAACACATTTACTAGACTGTCAGTGTCTTCCCTGGGAGTTTTGCTAGCATAAGGAGTGCAGCAGAACTGCATTATTAGACCCAGAGGAAATATTTTATTCTCGAAGATCATGTGCATGCAGCAACTACAAGTGTACTTGACTTTCTCATGCAGAACGTATACATGTACACATCCACAGCATGACACATTCAATTAAATTATGAAACCTTTATACGACACATTGAAATGTCTCCCTCACACACACACACACACACACACACACACACACTTGACTGATTCAAGATATTTTTCTTCTTCAAGCCAGAGAGGATACTGATTGGACTATCTATAAACTTCAAGTTTTCAGTTGCCCCATTTAAATTGCCTGGTTAATGAGGGAGGAACATCTATTAGTGCAGAATCTAATGTTTCTAACTATTAATATGGACTGCTGCATCATATTCGGGGGTATAGGAACAGCTAAGTTAATCACCTACACCATGTCCTTTGAGGACCTGGAAAATTTGTTCTCCAGTCTACTCCAGGAGCGTATTACAGTGATATGAGGGGTGTTATGTCCTTTTCCTCAGAAAATGCCTGAGCTAGTTCATTTTTATCTGAGCAATGATGCAAGACCAAGGCACTGGCCAGTCTCATGGCAAACAGAATCACTTCACTTCACATACCTGTGCTCTGTTTCCGATTCGTTATTTAAAAGGCATCCATTCATTTTATATAAATATTGGTGATCAGCTAAACTTCAGCAGTTACTCTGGGGAAAGAAGATGAAGGTTTGGAATAGCCCAGATGAGTTTAATGAATATCTACCCTGTGAGCAGCAATATCAGAGCTGACAGCAGCAAAATTACAGAATCAGAGAAGCCAAAAACATTAAGGCGCAACTAGATGACATCCTTAGGCCCACGACTTTAAAGGGTGGCATGGAATCTTGTGCACATCAAATTAGTCATAAGGTCGAATTGCAAGTGAATTCACCTTCTGTGTAAAACTTTGGAATTCCCACAGAGAGGACTTGGAAGGCAAACATATCCCTAGGTGAGCCGTCAGAGCACCTGATCCTGTATAATTACATGGAATGAGAATTTGATACATGACAGTAATTACCTAGCTGAAGGTGCAATTAGCCATTTGTGACCTCATTCTGAGTGGCAACTAATTAACCCTTAATGTCAAAAATGTCAACCTTCATCAAGACACCAAAGAGAAGTACTACATGATCAGCTAATACTTGTTCCAACCTATTAACGGTTGGATCTGTCATTAGAAATGTGAATATATCATTTTTACATCAGAATGTATGTTAAGGTCTGGAATTTGCTTCATTTCTTTTATTTCCAGGCTACATTTTCTTTTTCTTTATGTGGTAAAAATCCTTTTCTGAAATAAGCTTTCATATACATATAAAATAATCATCTCTCAGTGAGATAAAACATAATCGGGAGGTATATAGTGAACTATTACTTGTCATTGGCATGCTTATAGAAATGGCAAAGAATGTGAAAAGAGTTGAAACTGTGCTATCATTATCATCATCAACACCTCTCAAATACTGGCGTCATTGGAAATTGATTCTGGTACCTTTTATTTTCTCGTAAAATGCTGACAACGTAAGAAACGGCCTCTGGGATTATATAGGGAAGCCTAAAACCATGATTCTTTTTAAACCACTAAATACTAGCCTACAATTAACAGTAGTCTATCATTTCTACTTGTTATTTACTGTCAATAAAAACAAAATTAGAAAGTCTACACAACGTACATGAGTTTGGCTCAAATAAGGAAAAGTGCTATATGTGTTCTTCACAATACATGGGTTCATGAGAGTAATCTCAAATATAATCTTTCAAATAATCAGCAAGGACCTATAGCCATTTGCTCTGAAATTAGTCCAATTATTAAATAAGGTAAATGTATGGAATATATGTTAAAAATATTTATATTACAGATTGAAAACAAAATCTAGCACTGATATTTCATTGTTTTGGATTCATTACTGGAAAAGTATGGTATGTGCTGCTGAAATTCTATAGGCTATTCAATTTGGTTCTTCTGCCTCATCCAGGTTGTTTCAAGGGTCTAAATTTCATTTAGGTAATTTTATTATTTTTTTTAACAGGGAAGCAAACTATTTTCTCAAGCACCTTAGAAACTCGTATTTCTGGAGCAGAACAAGTACATAAGTCTAACACGTACTTTAACTTGTACATGTGGCAAAAAGTCCTGATCACTTTATCTAGAAGTTCAGAAAGGGTAACTGATTAGAACTTGTACAAGATTATATTGACAATTTTTACTATTTAAAATTACTCTCATCTACGGACATGTCACCCTGAGCAAGCCCGATCCCATATGATCTCAGAATTTAAGCAGGGTCAGGCCTGGTTAGTACTTGGATGGGAGACCACCTAGGAAGACCAGGTGCTGTAGGTGTAAAAAATAAAAAATAAGGGAATGTAAGCTGACAAGATCCTTGCAATCTGTGAGGTCAACCAAGGGGTGCCTCACCTAAAAAATAATTAAATAAATAAAAATAAAAATAATAAAATTACTCTAAAGTCCTATTTTATCCTTAAAAATAAGAGCAAAGACATATCACTTAAATTCCCTTAAATAACTATGATAAAGTTTATCTTTGTATTTACTACATTTAGAAAGATATTCCACGATGTTACTATTCCCCTGAAGCCGCCAGAAGAAGCTGCAGATGAAAGATGCCAAGTTCAATTCAAGATGAGAAACACCTCTACCTATTCAATACTCTTTCAGACCAGAAAGGAGGTAAAAGCTCTTGGACAGAGAGTGAAGTTAGGAGTAAAAACAGAACAAAAGCCAACTACTATTCACTTATTAAAGGGAAAGCAAAACAGCCGCTTGGTAATGAGATGCAAAGTCGCGTGGTTACAGGAGGTGGCCTGCTTCCAAGGGGTTACTGCATTTGTTCTGTCTTTCCATTTGTTCAGACTGGAAATTAAAACTACACAAGACAGATGATAAGCTCGGCAGCCAAAGTGGCACACTGAACCCACCATGTTCACTGTTCTGGCTCTCACGTCCACGGCTCCGAGGCCCATGTGAAGTGGGTCTGCTGCTGCACCTTTTCAATGGTGGTGGGCTGCTCCAGGCTCTCTGAATGAGGCCAAAAGTCTGCCATTCAATGGATGTGGCAAACTGATTATTCAAAATTACAATGTTTACTCAAAAAGATATATTTCCATGAAACAGTGTGTATGCCAAGGGAGAAATTTACATGCGAAGCATGCCTCTTAGCAGTTGATCTTGGCTTTTCTGATTGAAACACATAAAATAAAGTCTGGGAAGCCTGTCCATAGTCACACGTTTTATACGTGTGAATATAAGTCACCTTTTCATCAACAAAGTTTTCAGTGTTATTGCATTCCATCTTGATGCTTTTTATAATTGTTAACTGGGTAAATATTTTAAGAATAAAATATTTCAAACATTTGGCTCAATATTTCCAAACACTGTGAACTGGTTTTAATGCTGAACATATTTTAATTAAAAGGATAAAACTTTGTCATTGGGAAGAAATTATAAATTATTTTAAGGTAATATAATGAAAGAGCTTTTAAGCTATAAGAGCTTACAAATTTTCAAAATATATAGCAACATTTTTTAAATTGATAGTTTAGCTATTTCTGCTCCTTAAAAAATAATGTTCACTCTTATTCATGGGATTAAATTTTTAAATTCAGAAAATACAATTTATACTCTTAAAGTATATATTTTAGTAAGCAAAAGAACTGGAATTCAAATGCAGGTGGCTATGATTATCTCATTCGCAAATGATAACTACATTTTAAAAGAACTGAAAACTTAATAAAAAGAAAAAAGGTGCCCCTATAATTAAAATGGAGAATTTGTTATATTGTTGTTATATTATTTGTTATATTGCTATGGGATATGTAGAATATCCCATAGCAATCTGCCTTTCTGTAATACTTGTCAGACAAACCAAAGTAGCATAGAGACAATTTTACACAAAAATTATATAGAGATGTAAGTGGATACATACTGCTGTCTAAGAATTTCTCATCGGTTACCTTCTAGGTAGTCATATTCAGAAGGGTGAGAATGTTTACTATTAGGCAATGTATGATAATTGTCTTCCAAATGGTCGGAGGGAAAGCTTCAGTGAGAAAGTTGCCTGTGAGAAAATTCTGATTTTGAAGATTTTCTCGTTGTACTTAGATTAGAGGCATGGAAAATAAATGTCCCTAAAGGAAAAATGATGTGAATGCACGTTTGTGCACTGCGTGTCTGTGTGTGTACAGGCATGGAGAGAATAAGGGGGTGAAGTGCAGAAGAGGCAAATTCACAGAGCCAGAAAACAAATTAATGGAATGGTGGGAGAAGAGAATAAGGATTTTTTTTGCTAATAAATAGGGAGCTTCTTTTTGGCAGGATGAAATTGTTAGGATTTAGATAGTGGCAATGGTTGCATGACCTTGGGAATATACTAAAAACCACTGAATTGCATACTTTGAAAGTATAAATTTTATGTGAATTTTATTTCAAAAATACAAATATTTATTATGTATTAATGTAAATACATAATTACATAACTTAATTCGTGGAGAAGAGAACGCTCTTTGCTTTAGTGTAATTCCAATTAATAAACATAGACATGGAAATAGAGAATCACCATTTGACAAACATCATGGTAATAAAAGTTTCAGGTAATATCAAAAGATGTCAACAATAAAGAGCAATTCTGTGATTAGAAACATGATATTTGCACTGTTGAAAGTATCTACCCACCAAACAAATCCAAAAGCAAAAAAAATTTAAAAAAAAAATAATTTTTTAAATGTATAAAGGCCCATCTTCTCATTTTTATATATATATATATATATATATATATATATATATATATACACATATACATATACATATACATATATATATAAAAGAGTCCTATTTATAGAGTAGTTGAAACAATAACTAATACTTAAGCTAGGTCCATCATATGTCACAGCTAAAGAGATCACCAAATTTAATATTTATTATATTTCATTAATTATAAAATTATACTTATTCACACTATAAGTATTCTTATCTTACTCTGTGATGGTGCAATTCGGGTTTTCAGTCCCATAGATGTGGTGGTGTGTCCTCATATTTTTTAATCACCACAGGCATCATGTTCTCTTGTCTTCAATTTCCTACTAACAAGTGTCCAAAAAATATTCTGCTTATATTGAAATGGAACCCAGTACCCCCATTTGCTTAAGTGATTTTGAAATAAAAAATCCTCAGTACCAGTTTGAAGAATATCACATTCTCTTTCACCTGGGTATTTTTTACAATTTCTTTATAATGTAAAAATAAAACACATTTAAAGTACTTTCAGCTACATCATGCAGTATCTATGATATAAGAGGAAAGCATTATGAACAATCTTTTAGGTTCTGTCCTCAATGGTATTTATGGAAGTAAAAAAAAAAAAAAAAAAAAAACCAAACAACTCATATATCAAATAAAAATTCTATTTCTGTTGTATATTTTATTTCACATTTATGTAATTTTAAATAATTTTTTCATTTGAATTTTTATTTCATTTTATAAATAAGCCAGTATACTATCATCTACCTGAGATTTTAATTATAAAAAATTACTCATAATACAAAAGCAATAGCAAAATTTGAATATAGTGATTAAATCATTCAGTTACGAGCACTTCCACAATTCAACTTGATTCCATTTATTTTAACTCCATATATTTTGTACTTACAATATGTTTTACAAATCTGTTGGAGGGAGAAAAAAGATGAATGAGATACTATTGATGATTTCAAGGATTTTTTGATCTAATCAGGTGAGATATGAGATAAGTAACTGAAATACACTTGCCCAGCAAGCCGTCAGTAAGGCAGGAACTGATAGTGATGTGTCATTTTTAGCTCTAATTCATAAGCAAGAGAAACAATCTTGTCATTGTTTTATCACTGAAGATAGGCAACTACCTACAAGTGAGTTCTGGTTATGACTAACCTTCAGTTGGGTACATATTTGGATGGCATACAATAGATAAAACACATTTTTAAGTAAAAAAAAAATTATGCACATTCTGACAAGGGGTTCACATTTAATTTCAAGTATGCTACAGCATTCAAAATGTCTAAGAATATCAACTGCTGAGGCACACAAGTCTTTCTTATAGGGTACTTATCCAAATATTGATCATACCTAACAATGCTTAGTTTATGTGACAATATGTGACAATATTACAGCTCAAGGCACTATAGCTCAAGGCAAAATAAAAATATAGAAAAGTAATTGAAAATTAAAAAAAAAAACAATAAAGTTTAACAGCTTCAGATTTTTAAATAGAAACTTTCAAGAAAAAATTCAAAGCATAAAAATCACTAGAATTATATATATAGACACACGTGTATCTGTATATATTTATATATAAATTCTATATAAAAGTTTACGGGGGGGGGATGGGCAGGCATATTTATATGTTTCCCAGGCTTTTAAAATCCCTGAATTCCTGTTGCAAGTCACCTCGCCAATCATGTCACCTCCTGCTCACAACGGGAACCTCCATTCTAGCCCGCTTCATCATTCATTCATTCTGCAACAAACTCTGCTCTTCTCTACCCTTGTAATATTGTTCACAGAGTCCTCTTCAGACCTCCCTTCCTATTTCCTGTATCTCTCCAATGTTTTTGACCATATACCAAATAGACCCCCACCATCTCCTGCAATCATTCTCTAAGGATGCCAACCAATAGTGATTTAATTGTTGATTTCCCATGAAAATAATTAAATACATTTTAATTATTTAGTTAATTATATAGATAGCTATCTTTTATATTTATTTAATTTGTAAGGTTTATGTCTTATATCCAAAACATATTTTAAATTCTTCAAGAATAGTGAATATGCTCTATTTTATTTTCCATATTCCGTACAAGGGCATACTAAGTAATGCCAAGCACAAAGATTTGCAAAATGAGTGAATAAATAGGTGAATGAATGACTACAAATAGTTAAAGTATGGAAGGAATGTCATTTGAAAAATGCTTTATTTGATACCACTAAACTATTACCAAACCATAAAGACAAAGAAATAGCAGAAATTGTATCGAGACCTAACAATTTCCTACATTTTTTCATGTGGCGTATCAGTGTACCATGTTTTCCTACAACCTGAAACAGAGTATAACACATAGCATCACTATAAGCCATGCAAAGTGAGTTTTCAGGCCTGTTACTCATAATTTATTTAAGAAGCTGACCTTTATGACAAATTATATTTTGGGAATGCATTGGTCTTGATGTTCAAATATTTATTTTAAACATGCAACCAACATCTATAGTTTAATGTAACAGAAATTAGGCGTGATCAATTCAACATCTGTCCAACTGTGCTAAATCACAAAAATGTATGGTGACCATATCATCGAGCATCATGCAGGCAATCAGTGTAACTACATTTTATTTAGTCATATGATGTTTACTTGGTCTCTTAGTACCATGTAGGAAAAAAGAGAAATTAGTATACGTCAGATAATTTTACTGTTTGTAGGCTCAGCAGTCTATAAGAAAATGTAAATGTTCAACAATAAACACATTATAAGGAAGAACTCTAGCCTACTTATTCTCTTGTGTCTATTACACATTTAGTAAACTTCAACACGCAACAATGAAGTTTCAGAAATAAATGAAAGGGGTTAGAAGGCTAAAGGAATTTAATATCAAGATTTTTCTTTTCTTTACTATAGAGTAATTTAACAGAATTAGAAAGTTAAACTATTAAAAGAATATATATGTGTGTGAGTTTAAAAGAAAAAAGGAATATCAAAAATTAACTAAAACTCAGAAAATAATGTAATCAAACTGCAATTGATACCTTTAAGGATAAGACATACTTTGGTTGGGGGGTAGTTTTCCCTTTAATAGTCTACGTATTAAAACATTCAATCTAGGCAACGCTGCATGGTGATTAAGACCACAGTCTTGGGATCCATGCCATAACCTTGGATAAATTCCAGCTCTACCACTCATAGGTGTTAAGACCATTTCATCAGTTTCTTCATCTGCAAAATGAGCTAACAAAATTAGTGACCTGTGGCAAAACCTCGTTTCACGATATCCATTTTCTCTTTCTTCCTCTTAGTAGCAGAAACCTTCGGGTTTCGATGGGTCACAGGGCACCCTACAGAGTTCAACTCCAAGCCCCCCTTGCAACCAGTTGTGGCCGACAGCATATGAGAGTGCTGGGTCACCCCGTAAGGACAAACAGCTCACCCGGTTTCTTTTTCGACCCTTATCACTAGTTAGAAATTGTCAGTAACTGAAGTAACTGGGACACAGAGGTGGAAACTGCCTTTTGAGGATGACAGAGCCATTGTGCTAGTCTAAATCCCTGGATAATGACATAGAACAAAGCCTATAATGCCACCAAGAACTATTGAACAAGAGGGAAATAAATTTCTATCTTCTTTAAGCACTATAATTCTGTTATCTTTCTTTTAGTTCCTTAACCTGTGTTTCTATCATAACTAATACACTATTTCATAGTGTTGTAATGAGATTTAAATGACCTAATATGTGTAAAGCATAAAGAACAGTACCTGACAAATGCTAAATTCTATAAAATGTTTGCTATTATCATTTCAATTATTGGTATTAATTTTTTTAACTATAAAGCAATCAGAAAATACTACTGTACTAGGAGCTCAGAATAATTAATAAAATTAAATAGAACCTCAACACCTAAGATTAGCTATTCACTCTTAACTCATATAACATTGACAGATGCATTTTATACCTCACCACCATGACACAAAAGGCAGAGGAACTAGGTGTGATACTTAGAAAACCACATAACGTTTAATTTATTTTGTCATTCTCTTTTCTAATTAATGCATAAAGAGAAAATGAAAATAAAGAGAGACTTGATTAATAGTGTGGTCTTTGGAGTCTTTGTTTCATGTCCCAGCCCTGAACTTTACTATCTGGGAAAATCATTTGAATGTGCTAACCTTCAGATCCTCATCGATGAAATGATAGTACTAACAGTGTGTACATAGCTGGCATTTGGCTGCTTACTTGCATACTTTAAGTTCCTCCCTAGTGTGTACCAGCCACACAAGGTGGATTGGATTGACTCTCTCTCCATTCCAATGGTGAGACCAACTGGTCTGAACCAGTATGAGTTACCATTATTCCCTTGCTACAATGATTGGTTCATGTAACCTAAGCCAACAAGCATATGGCATCCCTTTGCCAGTGGAGGGGTGTGTGTGTGTGTGTGTGTGTGTGTCTGTTTCTGTCTTTAGAGTGAGTAAAATCAATGATACCTGGTACTGTATGATGGTGCGCAGAGAACCACTCTCTTTACCCTTGTGGCTAAGGAAATTAGAGCTCCAGTGATGTCTTAACACTATTTTTCAAAGTTATTGCAAAATTAAAATGCACACAAAACCAGGGTCGAGACAGCCTTAGAAAAAGATGGCCAGGATCTTACTGACCCAATCAATCTCCGGACTTTACAGTCATATCAATCGCTTTTAAGGTTCGAGCCAGTTCAATCTGGGCTTTTTTTATTGGATACAATCGGAAGCAGCTTAACTGTCTTATAATGTTTACTGTGTATAAAACTGTTATAGGAAACACAGTGATCTGCATATTGTAGAAACCCAATTACTACTAGTTTTATAATGAAAAACAAGAGTAGTCATGTTTATATGCGTTAAGATATTTTTGGAATATTCTTAGAATGCTCACCAAGTGTTTATATAGAATGAAGCTGTTAAATGCTTCATTTAAAAATTAGCATATGTACTTTCTAAAATACAATATATTACATTAGATCCATTATATGACTTCTGAAAGGAATTTCATATACCGCCTAGAACACAGGAAGAGTTCACTAAGTTGTATTTCTTCTATTTTAAACATCAAACACCACTGAATCCTAACTCAAACTAAATCTAATTTTAGTTTGCCCATTTTTAGCGGTTATCAGCATCTATGCGTAGCTCAGGAAACCTCCTGCCAAAACATGGAAGGCTTGAAAATGGCCAGTTAGGAACTTTACATCTGAAATCGCTCAGAAAGAACTCACCGGGTAAGCAAAGCACAGGATGAAATTAAATGCATTCCAGGTAATGGTAAAAATGCAAGATGAAAGGCACGGGGATACTGGGAGAAAGTACATTTGGCTCTAATTAAAATGGAGCCTTGGGAGTTAAAATGGTGCCATTTTTGAAAAGACAAATCCAGAGGGTGAAATTTCAACGAGGTATAATCACAACCTTTGCTGAACGGCACACGAGGAGAACGCACGGGTGGACGCGGCCTGATGGCTAACACGTGCCTATCACACACAGAGTACATCGCATCGCATGTACTGTCTTCCTGGCGTCCCTTAAATGTCCACAGCAGAAAAATACATACATTGTGTTGGCTGTGCTTCTGTTACCTTTTCTTCTTTGATGAACTGACCAACCTTGTCGACTGCCACAGGCTATTATGTAAAGGTGGCATAGGGCTTATAGACAGTAAGTTCCACTATTAAGACTATGTCAGCGGAGGAAATCCAAGTACAACATATGAATATAGAAATATTACTTCACTTAATGAGTTAAAATGATCAAAAATCTAAGTAAACGCTGCAATTCAAGCATATAGAAAAGTTGAGCTAGAATGGGTAAATGACACATTACGGAGGTAAAAACGGTACAAGAAACTGATATATCTTGAAAGAAATGAAAAACAAGTAAAATTTTTAATTTGGACTTTTTTTTTGGTAGAATCAATCACAACTATGTTCGGAGCAATACTAGAAACATCGTGGGCTTTGGGTTCAGACCTAAATTCCCTTCTATGCCTGCCGTCTTCTGGCTCTGTGATAAGATCTCTCATCGTGTGTTCATGGTACACTAAAGATCTCTCTTTCAGGCTTGCTATGAAGATTAAGAAGATGTGACTAAAATGGTTTGGAAATTAAAAGTCACTTACTGTCCATGTAAAACCCTCATTCATCGACCAGGAAAAGGAGTCATTACAGTTACATCAGTTAGGGAAGGGCGGGCTCCAGCAATAAGCAATCCAAACACGGCAGCGGTTAACACAGCAGGATTTTTCCAACTCATTTACAGCCTGCAGTGGGTGTTCAGGTTAACAGGGCAGCTAGCTCTCCTCCATAAAACGAACTACTCAGGATCTATGCTCATAGCGGCTCTATGGTGTTCGACAATTGGTTTGCAAGGAATTTCAAGTATCCACAACTCAGTAAGGTACAAGAAAATAAAAAATGTGAAGGAGCAACTTCCTAGGGAGGATATCATGGCCTGGGCAGTTCTCACTCCATTCTGAAGGGGAATACTCCCCACAGCCCCACTGCGAGCAGCCTGGCAGTCTAGCTGTGTATCCAGAAGAAAGAGGATCCCGATGTTGCTGGACAGCTAGCGGTCTTTGTCACAGGCAGCCCCTCAAACCCTTCTTTCTATAAAGAGCACAGCTCATCTGGAAGTCCCTTCCAGTACCTCCATCCATATGAGATGCTAGAGTCTCTGGGTGATTCACAATCTTTTCCATCGGGTCTGGTTGTGGTTCCTCATGATGCAACCATTTATAATATAAAACACAAGCTTTTCATTTTCCCCCTATCCAAAGAATGAAGGAAGAATACAGCAAGAATAGTTAAAATGTCCATTCTGCAACAGGAAAATCGGAAAAACTTAGCAGTTACTAGACTCAACACACATGGACTCCCACTGAGTAGTTCCGAGATAAATCCTGTCCCTGGCAGTGGAATGATCCTCGATTCAATGCAAATTCTACTCCATGCTTCACTGTTGTTTCTCTCTCAATTTATTCAGCCATGGCTAACTTGAGGATGTCTGAGAAGTGGGTGTGAAAGGAAAACCTTTATTATTACCTACTCTTTTGCTTGCTACAACTCTGTCTCCTTTCAAACTGAGAGTTCCTCAGAGGCCTTTATTTCTCAAGCATTTTTTTCTCTTTTATTTCCTGACATTTAAGGGTCCACTGGTCAACAGCTTTTCTAATGATTTGGAACTCTTGGCTTCAAGAATGTTGTACGCTCTTGAATCTTTGCATGAAAATCAACCGATTACTAGCTGAGCCTACCTTTTTTTTTCAGTCCCCTGCCAAAAGCTGCAAGTTATCAATCCACAATAGTCTCCTAGGTTTTTCCAACCTCCTTTCATAGAGCTACCATCGCAAAAAAATAGTTAGATCACCCTCCGAGTTGCCACAGACTCAATTTTACCAAATATTTTGCCACAGCACATAGGTCACTGGGTTTCTAGCCTGCTAGATATGCTTGTTTACTAACCACTCTGCATGACCACTATGTTCATGGAGTGCGTCTTAGCACTCTGCATTTTTTACTACAATAAAAAGTGTACCCTACTTCACATAATTAATAGCATTATAACAGTTAGGGTTTACTAGCTTCTAATCTTCAGTAGACTCCAAAATTTCAGTGTCTTAATACATTAGAAGTTTATTTCATTCTTAGTCCTAGTGTTGATTGAAGACGATGAGAAACCTTTCTTACTGTGGAGGAAAAAGACCAGAATGCAGTCTGAACTTGATTCAGCTGAAACAAAAGGTGTTTTAAGAACTGGATGAGGGGGAGAACATCAGCCATTGGTGCCTGCTAATGGACTTTATATCTGCAAAAAGTAAACTTGTTCTTATCTTCAGGACAGGAGGCAGTTTGACAATTTGGAGGAAGAGACCTTATCCAATAGGGCTCCCATCCTCCCATAGAGACTAGGAGATAGTAAGTAGTGTTCTCTACCTCTAAGATTCCATTTCAGAAGGACTGCCCCCCAGGTCCTTGAGAAAGACATTCCTGGGTGTAAAACTGGCAAGAATCTTTTGAAAGGGTTTACATCTCAAAGGTACAGAGAAAGAATTTGTAATTACAAGTTTTCTAAAGTAAATGCCCTAAGAAAAGGAAGGTCAGGAGCCCAGAGCCTGGAAGAAGACCATTGAAAGTTTAGTTAAGCTGAAGAGAACTTTAAAGTTTTCTTGATCACCAATCACTCAGGTCACCAGGTTGATGGCCATTCTATCACCTTTAATACAAGGCTTCCAAGGTCACCCGGAAGGTCAACAGAAAGGACAAACAGCATAAGGAAGTCGGTTAAGAACTTTTCAGCTCTTCCATCCACATATCATTAAATATTTATCTATATATTTCATTAGAGAGAATTTAGTAACTTCTTATACCTGACTGCAAAGGAGTCTGGGAAATGAGGCTGTGTGCACAAATGATAAGATTTTGATAGTGCATATTCTCTGCCACCATAAAGAAAAAAAAAAGCCATTAAAATATAGAAATATTTAAAAAACCCTTCCTCCCTCACAGGAAGCAGCAGCCAGGCTGGGGTGGGAAACGATGACAAGTCAAGTCAGGACTACTGAGTGGCTTTAACTGCCATCGAAAGACATATCAAGATGGCACGAAGCCTTACAGACAGGAGACTTTCGGGGGACGCTGCAGAAAACTGCATATACTAAGATTAAGTATCTTAATTTTCAAGAAAAGAAATCAAGTTTAGGTAACCTAAACAGAAAGGGAAACCATTTTTTTTTT
>CM053508.1:4188582-4206956 GCA_028627145.1 Eidolon dupreanum | reverse complement strand
AATGGAATGACGTAAAGCAAGAGATGTTTTAGACCAAACCAACTAGAGTTAGTGATTTCGTGGGAAAGACTGGTTTTTAATAACAGAAATAGGGCGAGAAATTAGCAACCTATTTCCTGACTACCTACAACAAGTGACACCCAGGACCATTCAATTGTAGAATTTGGGGACATCATCTGACAATGTAATAATAATAATAATAATAATAATAATGAATAATAAATATTTCCCCATAATTTTTAAATAAACTTTTTATTTTGGAATAATTTTAGTTCAGAATTCCTATGTACTTGTCATGTAGTCATCTCTAATCTTAACATCTTAGATAACTGATACATTTGTCACAATTAAGAAAATAACATTGGCGCATTACTATAAACTAGACTATGGATTTTATCATCAGTTTTTTCACTAATGCCCTTTCACTGTTAAAAGAGTCAATCCATAGTAGTACACAGCATTTAATATGATTTTTTTTAAATTACAGATTAGTTCAAAATACATATTGTGTACCTAAATAGCGTGCAAAACAAAAACCTCTGCTTTCAAGGATATTACAGTCTGATAAGAAAAATAAGCAAAAAGGCAGCAGCTGTAGTATCTTACGATAAATGCTCTGATGGGAGGAGGCTCAGCGGCCTGTGGAAGCACACAAAGAAAGCTGTGACAGCTTGGAGGAGGTGACATTTATGCCGAGACCCTCAAAGTAGGTAGAAGTTCGCAGGGAGTTCACTAAAGGTGGAGGAAGCTGTTGCAGGCAGAGGAGACACATTTCAGATGAGGAAGTCTTAAATTTCACTAAACTGTATACACAAATGGCTTCAAAAAAAGTGCTTTTGCTCAATTTTTCATAAAACATTATTTTGAATCCTATTATAATTCTGAAAACACTTAAAAAAGTAAATCATTAAATCTCGCATAGGTGGTTCTTGGTAAGTTCATAGGCTTTGACATTTTTTAATCTAGCTTATTCTTACTGTTGGATGCATAAACCTATGGTGCTGACTCAGCACTCTAATAAAATGTATGTTTGTGCATTCTTTTAGTGCTAATATTTTATTACAATGATTTTAAACTGTCAACCCCCTGTTCTCTATCTCCAAGTGTCTGATTTAATTCCATTTACCAATGGGCCTTAAGTAAGCACTGTTAAAACGATTTTTTTTATCCCCCTTGGTAGATTTGGGAAACAGGTATCAGTTTTGAAGAAAGACAAAAATAAAGGAGAGTGTATATGAAATCTTTGATATCACTATACATTCACCTCAACTCTGAGACCAAGACAATGTAACCACAAATCCAGACCACATCTCCCCACTGCAGTGACCCAAGAGAGGAAGGACCAAATCCTGCTTCAGAACAAAGCACTGAATCCAGAATGCCGGCTTGAATCTAGAACTTGCCAGTCATTGCAACGTGCTGGGTCTTCCTGTCCTCATACACAAAACAGCCATAATCGTACACGCTTCATTGGAATACTGGGAGGATAAAATGAACTAATGAAGGAAATGTGGTTTGAACCACACCTGCAGAATAAATGCTGAAGACATGTTAACTAATTATCTTCTGGAACAGCCAGTATAATCACATTTTCTCCATTATTCCTACATCATCTAACTACTCCATCCCTACCTTCCCAGTAAATCTTCCAGTATTTATTCTAACATTACAAATTCTCAGTAGATAGTGTGTCTTGTGACTTAACAATCTTTGAAGATTTGTACCTTGAATGCATCAAGTATACTGAAAAGGGTAAAAAATGTCTGCGATGTCTAGTGGGTTTTAATGCAATATGACCAGTCCTAACTAAAAGAGAAACATAATTTGTTTAATTTGTATTTAAAAACTCAATCCCATTTTCTCAGTAATTTGAGTTACATTACTTAATTTATGTTTCCCCCCTTTTAAAGATGTAGTGTTTTAGTCACACAGAAAAGTATAGTTGGTATAATGAACGCTCACCCAGCTTGAACTATAAATAGGGCCAAACTTATTTCCCAAGCTACTATCTCAGCTATTCCCAATCTTAGATCTTTCAGTTACATCCCAAGCTATCCATGTACTTCAAATTATTTTGAAAGAAATCCCAGACCATCCTAATTATTTCTCCTATATGTATTTAAACATGATAATCAGGTCTAACCTGATTTTCCTATTTTATGAACTGATGCATGCTATTCTATATCTCTAGAAAGCCACTTCAGAATTTAAAATTTTACTTCAAAATGGGTTTATTTGTGTTATTTTATTCATTCCATATTTCTCTATTATGTTTTCCATTCTGATGTCATTTATACATTTTTCACAGCTTTACTGAGGTATAATTGATATACAAAAAGTGTGCTTATTGAATGAATATATTTTGATGGGTCTAGACATAGACATAGAACCATGAAACCATCACTGTGATCAAGGTATTAAACATATCCATCACTTCTAAAAGTTTTCTCATGTTTCCCTCTTTCTTGTGATAAAAGCATTCAACAATTTTTTAAAGTTCAAAATCCAGTGTGGTTAATTATAGGTGCCATGTTTGCATGGCAGATCTCTAGAGTTCATTCATCCCATGTAACGGAAATGTTAGACCATTGACCACAACTTCCCGTCTCCCCCTGGCAATTATCATTCCTTTTCTGTCACTGTCTCTAATTTCACTTTTCATAATGTCCTCCAAGTTTATCCATTTTGTTGTATATGGCAGGATTTCCTTCAATTTTAAGGTCGAGTAATATTCTACTGTATGTATATACCACGGATAGACATTTAGGTTGTTTCCATATCTTGATTACTATAAATAGTGCCACGATTAACATGGGAGTGCAGACATCTCTTCAAGATCCTGATTTCGATCCCTTTGCATGTGCACCCAGAAGTGGGATTGCTGAGTCTTAGGGTAGTTCTGTTTTTGATTTTTTGAGGAACCTCAATACTATTTTTCACAGTGGCTGCACCATTTTATAACTCACCAACAGCATTCAAGGGTACCATTTTCCATTTCCAAAAACAGACTTCAGAAAAACAGTAATGCACACAGGATGTAACAGTGATACGTATATCAATATGTGATGTAGTGAACACACCTTAGAAGAACACAGAGTACTGCATATTTAAGATATTTGAGTAAATACTATATTTTCTCTACTTATGAAAGAATAGTCTGTCAAAACTAAGGCCAGATAGATGATATATAAAAAGTATGAACATAAAAGTGCCATAATGGGAGTTTAGTATACACTGGTAATAAGGATATTTAGCCCTAGCTTGAGAAAACCTTTCTCTAGAAAACCAGGCATTTAAGAAAAAGTAGAGACACAATGAATAATCTAAAGAGTAGATGCTGAGAGCTATAGGCTTTCATGTTCTCTACTGTAAACAAAGAAGAATTCAATTGTGGCTATGCTACTATAACAAAAATAAAGAACTTGACATACAAAGATCCTTAGCCCAGGAGAACAGAATGAAATAACTGAGAAGTCCGAGGAATTAGTCTATAAACCAAGCATATCTATTCTGAGAAAGGTAATCTATCGGGATCCAGGTGTATTGCAGGGGGAGGTAGGTGCAAACGGCACTAAAAAAACAATCGACTTGCAAATGTCAACCAGAACACATGGCTTAATTTTGAATAATTAAAAAGTACTGAGGTCTTTTTAAACTATCCCATGAAAGAAACAGCAAGTTTCCTGAACAGAGGAATATATATACATAATCAGCTTCTATTATTCTGCATGTACTACTTCATACTTTTTAAATATAAATTTCTATGCATATGTTAGCAGTTTGTTTCACTATATTAGACCCTACATATTTGTTTCATTCTAATATAAATATACATATTTACATATAATACATATATATTAGGGGATAGAATTTTATATAAAATATTATTATTTTATATGATAATATATATATTATTATATATTATATATATAATGTATATATTATTGTGTATGTATACACACAGACACACACATATATAGTGGGGGGATGGAATTTTATATAAAATAGTACCTTTTAGGACATCTATTTATTGCCATCAGATATGATATGAAGTATGTTCTCCAGAAATTAGAGCAGGGAGACATATTGAACAAATTCATTATCAAAAAGGCAACATAAAAGAGGGAACTTTGTAAAATTAAAGAAGAAAATAAAACCAACAATGAAAGAACCTACATTTGTGCCAGTTGAGAGAAGATCAGATGGTATAAAGCACATCTTTGGTGTGGGTGGTACACAGCTGAACATCCCACCCAGAACACAGTAGAAAAGAAGAAGGAGGTGAGAGCCTCGAGAAAAAAAGAAAAAATTGACAGCTCTGGTGGACTTAGGTTGGCGTTCCAAACCCTAAAACACGTGTGCTCTCAAGGGAAAAATGTGAAAATGAAATAGAAGCAATAATCAACTATACGATAGGAAACATGGAAGAAAATTTCTCTGAACTGAAGAAATTCAAGTTTACAAGATAAAGGATTTTAATATGATTAAAGCCAAGTTAAAAAAAAAGTCAGGTAGAACATGGCGTTATAAAACTTCAAAACTAAGGAAAACATATACAGGTAAACAAGCAGAAAAGTCAAATTCATACAAGGGTACAAAGATAAAGTGTTCCTCATAACTATTACCTAGACTATTGAGATTTAAAGAAGGAAGCTTGATTTATGGAATTAGCTTGATTTTTTTTTACATTTATTTCTTAAAGACATTTTAAGCATACATGATATGTGTACATGTTAAAAATTCACACTGTACGTTATAGGATAAAATGAAAATTGAGTTCTCTCCACTCTCTTGTCTCCTAGTCCCTTATGTGAAGGTAACAAATACTTGCAGTTACCTCCACTGAACACAGTACATACCTATGTATAAGCTAGACAGATGATAAAGTACATACATTAATACATGCTTACATAGCATTTGCTATACACTGAACACTGTTCTAAGCACTTTAAAATTACCATCTCAGCTTCTATTGTTCTGTATGTACTACTTTGTACTTTTTATATATAAATGTCCATGCCTATGTTAGCAGCTTGTTTCACTATATTAGACCCTACATATTTTTTTCCTTCTTTTTAACAGTTGCATATCATTTCGGTCCCATAGAATTTGAGGTCAAATATTATAACCCAAAATGCTATATGGGGCCAGCTTATTATCATTTAGTTCTGAAGTCAACAGATAACCTTCTTAATTAAGCCTCTCAAAATGTGCCAATTTTATAAATTCTTCAGAAGTTACTCATGCCTATAGCCAAAAATAGTCATCTCAAAATCATGAATGCCATAATGAGGTACCCATATTAACAAGGATTAAAGTGAATATGGGTACCGATTAAATTAATTGGACTAATAATTTTATGAGATGATTATAAATAACTTACCATTAATGTTATAAAAATAATAGTAGAAGTCATAATATATAAATATTTCATTTTAATAAGATAGTTTTTATGGAATATGAAGCTCTTGTATAAATAAACACTATCCCCATGTGGTAGATGAGGGCATATATATATTTTAAAAGGTTTAGAGGCAATAATATGAATGAGTTAAACTTCTGTATTAAATTTTTGATTCTAGTCTACAGCTATGCCACCCTGAACAAGCTCGATCCTGTCTGATCTCAGAAGCTAAGCAGAGTTGGGCCTGGTTAGTATTAGAAGGAAGGTCACATAGGAAGACCAGGTACTATAGGCGTAAAAAATAAAAAGTAAAAAACAAAGAATCATAAGCTGACAAGGTCCTTGCAACCTGTGAGGTCAACCAAGGGTTGCCTTGCCTTAAAAAAAATAATAATAATAATTAATTAATTAAACAAATAAATAAATTTTGATTCTCTTAATTGAGTATGAAACAAAACCCTCTATATATTGTCATGAGAGATATGCGCAATACAAATAATGCAGACAATATGAATATTAAAGCACACGCAGACCTACCACACCCAAGCACAAGAAAAAAGGAAGTCAGACTGAGTAACAATATTAACATCAAATGAGTAGAATTTAAGATAAATGTGAAAAACATGCCTTAAAAACATATAATAATCATGTAATTGTATGCCCTGAAAACATCGAATTAAAATGTATCTTTAAAAAACTATTCAGAATGTCAGGCTTAGCTGAGACACACAAAGTTCAGATGATATAACTGACAGTTATTGCCCGATCATTTAGAATGTGAGATGGTCACACACATGTCACAAAGGATAAATGTGTACTTTTAAATCTATTTTTAAGCTATCTTGAACCATAGATGCTCCAAAATCTCAATAAATATTTTAGGTAGAAACTATAGACCACACATTTTTTGAATGCACTGCAATAAACCTGTGCATGTACAATAAAAAGCTAACTTAACTAAGGGCTTACTATGTGTGTTGGGCACTGTTCTTGGCACACTTTACAAAACAGATAAATATGTCTTCATTAGGAGCTAACATAATAGTGGAGGATAGACCAACAATAAACAAAATAAAGAAAATAGATATAGTTTGTTGGAGATGAGAGATACAAAGAAGAAAACCCAGGAAAAAGGAAGACAGGGTACAATTCTAAATGGGGGTGACCTGAGATGTTTCTACTGGGAAGATGACACTTTAGTAAAGAAATACATGTAAGAGGTTGAAGGTCATTCCAGTCGATAGGAACACTAAATTTATAATCTTTGGAGAAAACAGGACTTACCAGAATTCAAGAATAGTAAGAAAAATGAAATAAACCATTGTCAATGGTAAACACTGAAAAAGATCTTGAAAAATTATGACCTTAAAAGTTCTTGATTTGGACAACTCATGACTAAAAGAAAGCACCCTTGTTAGATATTACTAGTACTCCCAGGAGAACACTATAAATAAAAGTTTATATATGGTTAAAATATAAGTATTATAATAAAGGACGAATTATCTATTTTTGCATGGGGCTGTTCCAAGTTGGCTTCCAGAAAGGTGATATTTTAGTCAAGACATGAAGCGCAGATAGAAGTTTCCAAAGCAGATAAGAGAATATGTCGATTTAAGACACAGTGTGTCGAAACACGTGAAGACACAGAGAAATGAAACAGCATGTATATATCATCGAATGTCTCAACGCAAAAGTTAGATACGGTGGATGTCAGGTAACTCAGGAGTGGAAGCAAGCATATTAAGCAAAAATTCCTTTTTCATGCTAACTATCAGTTTATATTTTGGGAAGGTCTATGGATGTTTGATTAAAGAGAAGGAAAACATGATCAGAGAGGCTGGATACCGGCTGGACGTGGTCTTGGTAAGAGATGATGAAGGCATGACTTGCGTAACAACTAAAAGAATATGTTCACTAAAAATGATGACCAACCTCTTTATTCTTGAGGATCCACCTCTGCCAGCTCTGTTGTGACCTCCGTGTGTGAACACAGCCACCTCCACAGGTGTTCTTTCCATGGGGGGTCTTCCTTTACCTAACTCTCAGGTCGGGATGAACCATGATAGAAGAACTTCTAGATGTTCGTCAGCCATTTATACCACTCCTGTACTTCATTCAGCCTGTCTAATATCTGTTTGATTTTTAGCAATTAAAAAATGGAATCCTGTATATCTTTTTGACTATCTAAGAGGCCACTAACCCCTGACCAAGACCCTCATCTCTCCTCGCTTGCTGAACACAAGTCCTGGATCGGTCTGAAGACATCCATGGGAACTCCTTGGGTTCACATTATATCTAGTCAAGGAAGACCTTACCATGTCAAAATACCTGTGGAGAACCCTACTGTAATCAATGATGTATGGGCATGCTCTGGATTACTGATGGTACTCATGGTTCATCTTCCCATGTACACAAATCATCTAATAATCAACCTCCTCTATATAGTCATTAGGAGAAAACTTAAGATATGTGGAAACAATCTTCACTAAATAGGAATAATGTGCAGGGAATTCGAGAATCAAACAAAAGGTGGAACTAGATAACTTCTGATGTCTCTTTCAACTATCTGATTATATGATAAGTTATCTGTCTTATAAAACAGAAAGTTTACTCTTGGGCACGGTTTAAATACATGTATCATTGCGATAATTTTACAGGAAATAGAAGCTGCATGAGCTGTGACCAACTCAACATGCCAAGGGATTTAACATGATATATGGCCTGACTCATTGAACTAGATGGCTTCATTGCATCCTCAGTATCAGCAGGCTGTCAAGAGCTAAGAGTATGTTAAAGCTCCTTTAAGCACAAAGCATTAAAGAAGCAAAAGTATGTTAAATGTTTAACTTCTTTCCCTACTTTTCTCTCATCTGCCCCCTGACATATGACTGCATTCCTCAATGCACTTCACCGTTTACAATGCACCCCCATTATTTACTTTACCTTAAGTTGGGTACTTGCTAACACCTCTTTTAATTTGACTTTGTTGCATGAATTTCCATTCCTGCTATACAAGGATACTCTTTTTTCTTTTAATGCAATTTTGTATCTATCAAAGATATACATAAATACGGTTTTAGATCAGTCAAATAGTTCTCTTAGGCTTAAAATAAAACATAGCTGTTCCCTCTTCTCCTGACCCTGAGCTGATCCGCATTCCCTAGGGGGAACTACTTTCAGCTCCTTTGGCTGTTTCTTCCGGTATCTTCTTTTATGGGTCTAAATAACATGCTTCCTGGGTTGTTTCTCTCCCTTTCTCGTTTTCTTTTTTCATTTGAGGTGTTAGATTGATGTCCTACTATAGGAATTGAACTTTATCCTCTTTGTCTCCTCACACAGAGGATTCGTATACTTTACCTCTCCATGTAGTCATATCTGTATTTATATCAGTATTAGTATTCATGAACACCTTTCTTGTAGCTTTTTGTTTTTTCTTTTCTTGAAGGTATTTTCTCATGGTTGCATGTAATTATAATTATCCATCCCCAAACTTTCAGACAAGGGTATAAATCCTGTTTAAATAAATTGAAACACACCAAGTACTTCAGAGATAGACTTTCAAATAACCCTGTTTTAACCCCCTGTACCCTTACTTTCTAAGATAATTGGTTCCTCTGATTCTTACGCTTTCTGGCATTCTATAGCATGAACTTGTTTGCTTCTAAATCTTCCCTGCCGCCTACACCACCTCCAACAGCCACTTACCCACGCAGACCGACTTCGTTTCCAGCTTCCTAAATTTTGTTGCTATTATCTCTTCTCTCCTTTCCCTTACCTTTCTTGATTTAAGTCTTTTAAAATTCCTTTTAAATGGAAATCTCAAGGTTTACTCATTTCCTTTTTTCTTTAATTGCGAGTCTCCTACCCATTACAGGGCGTGCTTCTCTCCCGCCATAATTGTCCATTTTCTATGGCAAGTCTTTGATTGGGCACCTTAGAACCCCACTTTCTCACAGTAAAATTTCATTTATTGTTTCTAGATTTTTCACGTTATTAGAGTAGGCAAAAAAAATACAATTACTCCAGTGACCACAATAACTAAAGGTTCTGTTTACAAAAAGAGACAGATGAAATCCAGTAACAAAAAAAGGTAACAATAACAGTTAACATTATTGAACACTTGCTTTACTGCAGATACTGTCTTAAAGTGATTTACAGATTTAATTAATTCACTTGACCCTCATGGCAACCCCAGGATCTCAGGATTTTCATTCCTCCGTCTTTTCCATTTAATAAAAATGATTTTTACCGTAACTAATTACTAGAACTCTGGTATATTTTTCATACTTTCATCTCTGATTTCCAACATCCTCTGGGAAGTTTGAGACCTGATTTTCACACCTTTATTGTTGGCCTTGTCCCCTTTCCTAGACTATTAAAAATAACAGACTAAGGCTCTGACCTCACCCTACCGACTCAAAGATTTAGTAGTTAATGTTATTTGCTAATTTGCCACAAGACATAAGTGATATATCAAAATATCTGATCAGCCAATAAATAGATTATTTACTTAAAATACATCAGCTTTAATAAAAGTGCACAAATTAAATGTATAGATTTTGGATATCTTGAATGAGAAACAGTATATCATTATTATTTTACTATGTACCAGAAGCAGGACAGTGAGATAGTTCTAATCCCAGCTCTGCTATTTACTAACCCTATAATCATCTGGACCAATTCATGTAGCCTCCCTCTGTTTGTTTACTTATCTATAAAATAGGGTAACTCCTACCTCATAGTGTTGCAGCAGGGATAAAAGAAGTTAACCTTACATGAATAGCTTCTGGAACAGGGTTTGGAAATTGTAAGCGCTGACCATTACCCATTATCAAACTGCACAGTAACTCTGAAAGGAAGGTATTCTCATGCATCTCCTACCAATGAGGTAACTGAGCCTCAAAGAAAGTCCACTCTGCTCCTCATTCCATCGTCTCGAAAGTCACAGCCTTTGCAGAGCTCCCAGGGCCAGCTGGGCGAAATGAGTAAGAAATCATTGTGAAAGTAAAGTGTCTTCTCATAATATTCTAAGTCAAAGAAAGAATATGGAAACGATGGACTCTGAAGGCTGAGTGGACCCCCAACCTTTGTTTTTAACAAATATTCTGGGGAAAAAAAAAAGTGTAGCTCTGGAAAATAAGAACAATTAATGTAATCATTTTTTATTAAAGAATTACTTTCAAATATGAATACTTAAGGATGTTTTCTGAAATTGAAATGCATTTTAGTTATACTGAGCCATGCTTAAAGACACATTTTGGCATTACAAGGTCATGTGTGATCTCGCTTCTCCAGGGTCTGTGAGCCTTACATCTTGCTATTCATCCTTGCACTGTGTCTACCAGCCACAAAGGACTCGTCTGCTTCTTCAGCGTGTAGGGCTGGCTTCAACCTCAGAGTTTTAACATATGGCGTTCCCTCAAAGTGAAATGTCTCCCTCTTACCCTTTATCTAGCAAATATCTACAAATCCTTCAGTTCTGAAATTTTATCTAATTCACTTAGAATGTTAAGTCCCTGTGTAAGTATGTCTTTTCTGCCAAATCGTAGCCTCTGTGACTTCAGCAAACTTATTTGATTCCTTTCTCTCTTTAACTCCGTTCTGATCCCCGCTGCCTAATATTATGCCTTTCAATTAAAAAGTGTTAAAAAAAAATTCAACTGAGTAGATTTGAAGATCTAAAATTGGCTTTATTCGCTAATTCATGAATCGGGCAGCACCCCATCCAGCAGACAGGGGTGCTGCCAGGGGCTATGCCAAACAGGAGGCTTTTATAGACAGGAAGGAGCGGAAAAGGAAGTTTTCTGACAAGAAGGGGATTGTTTCGGGCAAAGTCACCTTTCTTTGGGGGAAGATCAGAGTTCTATCATGAAGATGACCTCACTAATATGCATCAGGAACTTCCAGATTGACTGGTTACAGGTCACATTCCTGAGAGAGGCTGAACAGCACCTGGGATTTGGTTTACTGATATGGGCTCAGCACAAGTGACTCTATTCTGGACCTGTTGTGGTTTTTGTTGTTGTTGTTGTTGTTGTTGTTAATAGTTGGCCCCAGTAAATATTTGTTGAATAATAACAAATTTATAAAGTCAGCTAACTTCCAGTGCTTAGCCACGTCCAAAGATGGAAGATCCATCTTTTAAAGAAAATAGTCATGGTAAAGTGGGAGTAATTTAGTAAAAGAAAATCCTCTCCTCCCTCTTCAATATATTTTCTTAGTCTGGAAATTTCTCCAGTGATAAATCTAAGTTTAAGTTTTTCTCTCCATTTATTGTCTTGATTTTACAGGAAGAGAAAAAAATATATATTTTTGTCATTAAGAAGTCAAGATGTTCTTCTATCTAAAATTATTTTGATCTGTTCTCTAAGAATCTTGAAGCAAAGAATAAGAGAGAAAAAAAAATATTTTACAGAAATATGTCTGAAAAGAGCTTTGTACCCTACAAAAGTTATTCAAAGTCCCAAGTAGCTCTTCCATAATAAAAATCCCCAAGAAAATGACCCCTTTTGCTGTGTGTCACTCTAACTATAGAAGAAAATGTTTTACTTACTAATGCTTAAGGGAAAAAGCCTCACTAGGCTTTCATGGTTAACCAATTGTCACTGTTGTACTGTCTTATAAACAAGCAGATGAGACAACCGGGATTCATTTTAGAGATCATTAGAAAAGGGCTGAGGTGGACTTAAGTAAGATTTTAAAAGTCAATACTTAAGAGAACACATGCCAAAAGAGAGTCTGGTATTTTCATCTGGCAAACTAAATATCAGCTCCAGGACCATTACTGTATAACAGAGTTGATTCTGTAACTCCCAGCACTCTCAAACAGAAATTTGCCACTAAAGTCTAATTTGATTTCCTTATCGGGCAATTAGTTTATTATTAAAAATCCATGGCAGGGTCAATCTCCTGTTGATTTGCATAATTAAGCTACCTTCTCTCGGTTAAATTAAGGGAGTTTTTATTCATTTCTGGGACAGATGTTTAAGGATGGAAATGATTTTTCCACCATATATATATATATATATATATATTTTTTACTTTTATTTTTTTCCTGAAGTTCAAGCTGTCAGATATTCTGGTAAGAGATGCCCAATTCCTTCTATTCCCTTCTCCACTCATTCACTCTCTCAGAAATATCTGTAAATAAATAGTTATTTTCTTAATACATTCTGAAAACATACTTAATGATTCCTGAAGAGGTACTTGTGCTTATCACCAAGGAAAAGCAACAAACATTAGTGAAAGCCAAACCTGTGGGGTTTAGAGGGTTGGTTTAAATAAGAAGGCAAAAAAGTGTTTTCCAGATTGTATTTAATCTATTGAGTCCACAAAGTTTGGCTGAAGGCTTCCTTTGTAAGTTTTGTTGTTGTCATTGTCGTTGTTGTTAATACTTTTCCAAGTAAAGAACAGTTCTTGTGGGAGTCTGGTACTCTTAATTTGGATCTTAGATCCAGAAAATTCAGAAGTATTAGTTAATTTATTAAAAGGTTACATTTAGTGATTATAGAACAGTGCAGGGCAGAAAAAGGTTTTTCTTGACTCTCTTAAGGTCACTGGCTGAGTGTGAAAATTAAACTGACAAAGAGATATTAACAATAGAAGAGCATACATAACTCAATGAATTTTTCCATGTACACAGTGGGGGCCAGCTATCAAAAGAAAACGAAGGCATTATACCTTTTAGACAAAGACACAATACGTTTGTGAAGAACTGACAAGACAAAAGCCTTGGGAAGTAACTGGTATAGAAGTAACTACGAAGGCATGGGTTCGCTTAACAAGGTTTGTTTATACAGCCTTCTGGGCCCTAAATTCCCTCCCTGCTGATAAGGCTGTTTTCTATGTGCCAGGTATGGGGAGGATGCCTTTCACACAGAAGTTCACCTCCTGCTTTCAAGGAAGAAGGCCCAGAGTGGGAGCAGGAGTAAGGAGGGTAGAGTGACCTTTTTGCTTCTATCTTTTTCTCAACTCCTTCAGCTGCAGATATTCAAATGGCAAGGTACCATATTGGAGGTAGTACTTCCTGAACCTCATCGTACGTTGTTTCAGATTATTCTTTCCTTATTATCCAATATTTACTGAGAGGTGGGCAATATAGAAGACAATGAGGTCAACAAGTTTACTGCCTAGTGAGCCAACTAAAGGAAATAGATTATAGATTTGATAAAGAGTTCCTAGGGGCACTGATGTATACCATGGGGACAATAAGAGGAGGCGGTATATTTGCAAGAAACGATTGCTTGTTGTTCTACTAGGTAGAACTTTTAATTTTTATGTCCGAATTATCCAAACCACCTTTGATTCATCTCCAGGAAATAAAAAGATCCAAAGAAAGCTATTAACGATGGTGTTGGGTATTTCACATCGTTTCTGTTTATGTCTCTGATAAGATCCAGGGCACGAGTCCATACATTTCTAATACTGAGCTCCTAGTAGACATTGAATCGATGTTTGCGGAAAGAATGAAAGAAGGGGGAAAAAATAAGTATGTCTTTAATTTCAAAAATTATTTACTTCCTTAAGACACAAAATTAGTATATAAATTATTCATTATTTGAAATGAAATGTATTTGCTCAATGCTAGTCAATTAACAGAGAGTAAGAGTAAAAATATGGTTTTTTAATACAGTATGCTTCCTATTTTACAGTACTAATTGATTTATTTCCAGAAATAGTTTTCTAAAATTAAAACCTGCTTTCCCAATCAAAGTTCAAATTTGTATTCAGACTCTAGTAATCATTACTAACATGCCATGGAATATGGACTATAAATGATTATGGCTATTGTCTGATTTGTTTTGGAAACATGGTGAACAAAATAATTTTCAGGGCTGCTAAATAACACATATTATAACTCCTGTTTATTACTGTTCCTTATGTGTTTCCATTTTTAACTTCAAAGGTGAAAGTTGCTCAATTTGACACAGACTCTCAATGTAAATAATTATTCACAACTAATAGAATATTGAGAAAGCAGGACGTGTTGGAGGGGACAGTAGGAGAAAGAGCAATGAAGTTCTGAATTTACAACAAAGAACACTAAACATTATTATTAAAAACGCTTCATTATTACTCCAAATGGGTCATTTCTGTTCTTTCACATTTCCATTACAGTGGAGATTTTCCACAAGATAAAACTGGGCCAGAAAGAATTTTTGATTTAAAGTCAGGGCAGACACACTCCTTAAAGGTGCTCTTGGAAAAATGCTCATTTGAACAGGCAGAGAATAAATGATTGACACTCTGCATAAGGGCTTTGAAAGTCAAGGCATTGGTGTGTCATTTGTTAGAAATCTTCTTATAATAACTGACAGCCATACCCAGCAGATGCACCACAGAGATGTTGTGCCAATTTCTTTCCTAAGTAACATTAAATATTGTGAATTTTAATATGGAATATTCAGCAGCAGAAACCAGCAGTGCTATTTCTTGTTGACAAGGTAAGAACTAAGCATCATGCAAAAATTCTAAAGGATATAAAGGTTACAAGTGATGAAAACTGTATCAAAGAGTTACAAGAGCTCCACTAAGCCAGATGATTTGAAAAGTGGACAGAATGAAAAATTTAAAAGCACAGAGATTCTTTTTATGTATGAGAACTTCATTTTGAGGGACAAACCTTGAAATCAGCATTTAGAATTTACATAAGACTACTAGATAATGCAAAACATTCTATGGCACAAGATTAGGGATGTCTATGGAATGAACACACATTAAATATTCCCGATTTACTGCTTTAAATGAGAGATTTGCTTATTATTCAAACTCAAGAAGGTAGCAGCCAAGAAAAAGTATTTAATCTCTCTCCTACTTGCTGAGGTAGAAAAAAAATGACCATAGAAAAGAGATGACACTCGATTTTTGTAAAGGAGAACCAAGCAGCCACACCGATCACCTCTCCCATTTCCAAAATTTGTATTCTATACTTATATAATTTGCATAGCTTTGAAAGAGAAGAGTTTGAGAAAACAGTATATACATGCTGCTGACTGCTCATCTTTCCAATAATGGGGGATTGTGGGCATGCAGACATGAGCAGAAAAGGCGAGTGAGAAGAGGAAGTGATTTTCCTCAGGTCTGGGCACGACCGGAAGGTGAAGCCTGTCGGAACACACACCTGACATCTCTTCCTTGCTCCGTCTGCTCTAATGTAAGGTGTGGGTGTCAAGAACAGCATTTGGCAATGAAGGAGTTCAGAACGAGACTCCCCACATGTGCCACTTTGGTATATGAATTATTTTGAGCTGAAAGAAATGGAGATTCTAGAGGCTAATGGGAAATTTTTAGCTTTCCCTTAAAGAATATCAATTTGGAGTTTTGCCCTTAAGAAGAATCATTACCAGAGACAACTTTTTATGACCCATCTATACAGCAGGGCAAACTTCTAATTACGGAACACCTGTTGTTCATCTCGTCTACCCTGCGATGTCCCTCCCCTCTGAAGCCCCAACGTGCCTCACCTCATCCTTAGCTCAGAATGCCACTGACACCTCCTTTGACTTCGTCTCTGAACCTCTCATGCATGTACGGTCTATCTGACTCTCGTGTATGTGGGGTTACCATGCAGACATATGTAATTAGATTTGCTTATTTCCTCTTTTCGATCTGTCTCATGTTGATTTGATTATTAGACCGCCTGGAAGAACCTAGAAGGGTAAAGAGTCTTCCTCCCCCACAGCACCCCACAGGCACTCACTAAATGTTTGCTGAATAAATAAGTGAATGTAATACTTGGTTTTAAAAATGATATCACTAGCTTCTGCGGCATGTCAGTGATGCTTCTAGTTTATCAATTTGGAAACTGAGTCACAGTGTAAGTGGGCGAGGGCCGGGGCACACTGAGCTAACCTAGTCTGCTAGGCCTTGCCCAAAACTTTCTCTTCTTTGATAGTCTTCCACAGCCCACCCACTGGTTTACATATGGGAACATAAGCATTTTAGTTAATATATTCATTTCCTTTTGCTATTATCGATGCATGGAGTGAGTATCTGGGAGGTCAGCCATTTTCATTTCATAAGACCACGAGAATATTAAAAGGTAGGAATCATTCTTGCCCATCCGACAGCAACAGTTTAAATGGATACCTTGGATACTGGGAGGAAGGAGTCTGCTAAGGTGGCAGCTAGCCTCTGATCTAATTGCAAAGCTTTTGAAATGCCTCATGGTGGTGTGTTCACCTAATGGCTCATTGAAGCCATTGTGCTCAGCATAAGAATCCTCAGACTCTAGTACCCGGAATGCAAGCCTAGAAGGCATGTCTCCTATTGATTAACTAATGAATTGATTAATACAAAGAGCCTGTCTATGTTTCTTACCAAAGACCTATGTTATTTCAGGCTCAGGTGGTGGGGGTTGGGGAGGGTGGAGTTAGGGGGAAGACAGGCTTTGAATGTCTGAACACATAAGATTAGTATAAAAATTCAACTTTTTTCCCCCTGCAAAGCCTACCCTATGAAGACAGGAGCATAACTTCTTTGCTGCATAAGTGTTAGAAGTGATTTTGAGAACTTTATTAGCAGTCCTGTGCTAATCAGCTCGTACCTTCTTGAATAGGGAATTACCTTACAATACCCCTAATTAATGCCAATTTATGCTCGTTTGGTGACCATAAAAATGTGTCACCAATTTTAATTGCGCAGGGAGGATTAGATAGATGAAAGCACTAAAGAATTAGTGTGTCGTTTACTAAAGAGAACTTTAGAAACAATAAAGACCATCTGCCCTGTCAATCAATTTTCATACCCAGGAGACAGCACCACACCTTATGATCCAACGATAAATAAAACTGTCCGCGGCAGCCACAAGGGTAAATGTTGCCCTTCTTCACTATCTGTGTCAAACCAGGATAGGTGGAACTTCGAGAGAGACAGCTCGTTACAAGTGCTGACTGTTCATTTTAAAATTAAGTTTTACAGGTAGCATAGCATCTTTATAGAAGAGAGGTGACATCTATTATCCACTTAGGTCTCACGAGTATATTTTTCATAGGTTGTTAATTAAATAGTTCAGAAGGCAGTTTTTGAAATGGATCAGGTGGTTTCTTTATTTACGTGTGCCCCAGATTCCCAATATTCACGTAGTTAAATGAGCATTTCATGTCAGTGGGTTTTGCAGACTGCAGCAATGCTATTTCCAGGTATCTCCTAAACTTCTCTTTATATTTAATGTCCTTGGCTTCGCTAGCGACTGACTTCCATATATAACAAAGCACACCTGCTGTTCCAAGCGTCAAGGAGATTTGGCAGGCAACAGAATGCGTCTTTGATTCTTTGTGCCTAGTTAAGAGCGTGACACATGGCACAGGCTCACAAAATATTTGCTGAGTGAGTGAATGAATGGATGGATGGATGATTTCAACCATCTGCCAGCATGGTCTCTATTCTTCATAACAGTTCCTGGCAATGTGATAGTTTTTCTCCCAGGTTCCTCCAAAGGGAGGAAGAAAAATCAATGAATATGTTCAAAGTAAAAGCCACGCAGAAGACTCTGGCACAAACTCCTATTAGGTTACGCCAGGTTAATAACATAAGTGCTAAAGTGTCTGGTGCTCCACCCCCGAAACCGTTCTTAACTGGAAGGATTCCAGGTGATTCGGGGGCTCTTCTGGCTCCTGCTGCTCACAGGGAACCATCAGTCTCTCCACTCATCACCTCACAGCCTCCCAGGTAGAACCGGCCCTGCAGCTCCCTCTTCTGAGCCTCCCTGACACAGCCAACACCTGAGAGACCAAACTCAGAGCCCTGGGCTATGACGGTGCTCCTTTTCCCGGTAGTATCAAGAGCTAACACCTTTGTCCCCATGCAGGATGACCACAGCCACCAAAGGCAAGCCCATGAGTCCTTAGGTCTTGGGATGGAGCCCTGTAAGGCAGAATTGTCTTTCTGATAAATGGGGAAGCAGCGATCTAAGCTACTGTGGGTGCTGAGGTCTGGTTACAGCCTCACAGTAGCTGGTCAGGGAAGAGAC
>CM053508.1:4156538-4188082 GCA_028627145.1 Eidolon dupreanum | reverse complement strand
ATTTTATAAAATGTGCTCTCTTATCCAAGCATAATATTCTTCAAACACACTGGCACTATCAACCTGTATAGCAATGAGATTAGAATTATTTTCTTCTTATTTTAAGAAGAGTCTTTTTTCTTTAGAGTTGAAGTTATAAAATGGCACACTTTACCATCAGGAATTTTAAGGCCATTTAGTTTATTGCATCGATTCCCACATGACTCTGGGGCTGTATCAAAGATATGACAGGAGCAGAAAATGAAAAAGGTGAAACAAAACATGATCAAGGTAATCTCAAAAATAGACAAGAAAAAGAAAACAAAAAGATTTTCTTACCCCTTTTAACCAAATTCCCTTGGGTACAGTCTTTAATGCTCTAGGAAGACTCAGGAAGGAAGAAAGTTTATCTTATTGGCATAGGAAATGCCATCCTGAGGATTTTATTACAGGGGAAGTGAAAAAGAAGCCCCCGATTCTCTGTCTGGCTCAGGGTCACCTCTGTCTGCGATGTTCCTTATGACTGGGCAGAAAGATAAACATATGGCATCTCTCAAACTATGTTTATTAGTTAAGGACACAAATAGGAGCTGGGACTTTAAAAATGTATGTCATACTTAATTGAGTAACAAATATTGAGGAGACATTTCACAAATTGTTCTCTTCAATTCTTATATTCTATATGCTTACTTCATTCTGTCTTTTCCAGCACGAGGTCATTTTTATACAAACAATATATGATTTCTCATAAAAATCAAACAGTCCTTCTTCATGCACGCAGGCTATAATTAAAATACATCAAGATATGTGGCAATGAATTTTAAGACACTCAAATGCTGACTGCCAGTAACAACTCTAATCAACCCGTGAAGTGACTGACAACTACAATCTCTCAGTTGCTGGCATATAAAGATTGTGTTGAGATACATGTGAGAATATATGTAATAAAGAAGTGATAGGGAAGCTGAGCTGTGATGCTGAGCTAGCCAGCTAACCTTCAGTTATCTGGACAGGAACCACAATCACTAAAATTACGTGTGGCCCTTAACTGACGATTCAAGTGATTGGTGCTCAGCGATAACATCGGTTATCACATGGAGCCATTAAGGATATGCTGATGAAATAACATCACAAAATGGCCTGATAGGCACTAGATGGTTTATCTGTGGTTGTGAATACTCTGGAATTTGCTTTTTGGCTTGCCTGAAATTAAAGGAAATACCGCTAAGTATGCAAAGCTGGGGGAGTTCGGGCTGAGATAAGGAAACATAAGACAAAGAAAAGCAAAAGACCTGCTTCAAATACAAGGAATAAAACAAGGTATACACAAATAAACACGAGCTTTTGCCTAGTCATATATTTCATTCTTTATGGTGTGAAGATGGATGAAGGAAAATTAGGAAACAATTCAATAGAAAACCTTAATTGATTATAATGCCAAGAGCAGAAACAACTGGAAGAATTTGTTAAAGATTGGATATATGCTATTGTAAACAAAACAAAATTAAATGATGCAGCCCAGGCAGATATTGGAAAATAAAATGTTAACAGCTGAGAGCCTGTTGTTAAGGGAAGTTTATATGGTTAGCTATTCTGTTCAATCTCTCAATCTCTCTCTCTCTCTCTCTCTCTCTCTCTCTCTCTCTCTCTCTCTCTCTCACACACACACACACACACACACACACACACACACTGAAATTAATTGCCATCTTGTCCTTCAAGCTGTTGTTGGGAATAGGGAATCCTATCTCTAGCAAATAAAAAATAAAAGAAAGAGAAAACAATAAGGCCCTAAAAATGTACTAAAGCCTCACTCAGAAATACGTCTCTAAATAAAACTTTCAAAAGTGTTAGAAAGTTCATTATAAGTAACTATAATAATTTCAACTCTTGATCATGCACATGACAAAAATGTGAGATAGTTCAAAATGTTAATTTTATTTTTCTCATTAATCTTAGCATGTGTTGTTTATATCTGAAAAAGTGGAATCCTGATTATAAACATGCTTCAATAACATGTAACACTAGATTTACAAGGGACATGGAAAGTGTTTATTTTCCTTGCCAAGCCTTTCTGCAATTTATGTAAAAAAATGAAATTTCACCACTCATATTACCGTCAAACTTCAGCCTAAGACGACTTGCTTTTTTTCTTTCTCTCTTTCTCAGAAAGGTGTAATGTGTTTACACTTCAAAGATTTTTTTTCCTACTAGGAGACAGGCAAGTAAGAGTAGAGAGGAAAAGTGGGAGAGGCAAAAGATGACTTAGGCAGAATGAATGATCCTGTTGTCAACCGAAAAATATATTTCGAACACTTACTAAGTACGAGCAAAATAAGAAGTAGAACAACTGAACACTGGGTTCTCAAGAGAAGTAAAAATTTAGTGAAGAAATTAGAAAAAGTATACGAATAATCACACGGAAAAGAAAGTAAGCTTAAAAAATAGGTTCAGATCTGGACTGTGTCTTGCACGATTAAGTTAATCTCAACAGGTGGAACAGGAAAGGAGAGAATTACAGGCGCAAGGAAAGCACAGGTTGCAGGAAGCAAGAGAAATGATTGGGTAATAGCTGGAAGTCCAGTTGACTCAGGTATTGGAACATGTACTGGAAATACAAAAAGGAAAAAGAAGATAGAAAAACTAAAACTGAAAACTCTTCCATGAGACTCGCTCATACTCAGGATGTCCACGACAAAAGTAAGTCTTGCTTTTCTCATACTGTTCTGATTCTTTTCACTCTCCTCATGGGCTGTTGTTTTTCTGATATTCCGCAGGGTTATATCCTTGACTCAGTATTCAAGACACCCTCTATAGTTGCATGGATCAATATCCTTTACATTCAGCGCCAGTCATCACTGACATCCTGATGATTCTCAAATGTGTTTCTCCCATTCGCATGTCCAAATCCCTCTTCTAAGCTCCAGATCCATGTTTCAACTACATAATGGGTTACTCGTCTCAAATATCCCTAAAGCATCTCTCTTCTCTTTCCCTAGATTTTGTAAATGGCACTGTCATTCTCCTGTTAGGACAGCAAGTTTTCTGTAAGCGCACTAGCTGTGCACCGAAGGAAACTGACCAGCTCAAGGATTAAGCTGGGGCGATTCATTAAGCCCAGAGGTCCAGTCATGAACCTTGTATTTCCTCCTCTTCTCAGAGGTGATTAAAGCAGTGGCCACCAGTCAAAGGGCAGCTCTTTTGCATGCTGGACAGCATCCTAAGAGGTAGGTTGTTGCAAAGCACTGGACAAGTACAGAAAATATCGACCAATTCTCTTGTGAAACGGAATGTGAAATGTGAGAAGGGTATTAGCATATTAAGCAAATGACAACGTTAGCAGAAGTGCAAAAGGCACTAAAAGACAAAGAAAGGGAGTGGCTGAGCTACATCAATGGCAATGCACTGAAGTGAAGATAAGGCTACTCTTATGACCCATCCTTATAGCTCTGCGTCCAACGTGGTGCATGGCATTCAGTAGCAATTCAAGAGGCACGTGTTGGCTTTTCCATTCTGCATAAGAAAATATAGCCAATGGAACTTTCTGACCCTCTGGGTCTATGAATAAGAGCGAGGAAGGAGAATAAGGAGGAACTGATATGAGATGAGACATAACTAGGGCCTTGAATAGTATAAGAATCAAAAGGAAGGATATATATAAGAGAGAAGTTGGAGGATAGACTCTCCAAAACTTACACGATATAGTTAAAGGAAAATTAAAAGCTGGCTCCAAGTGATTGAGCCTGAAGGTTCTGAGAAAATACTAAGTCTTCAATAACATTATGAAAGTTTAGAGGAGAAGTTGGTTGGAGGTGATGTGGATGTGTTTAGTTTCAGAAGATGAGGCTGTAGACAAGTTTCGGAGAGCATTTCTCTTGAAGGAAAGAAGGATTAGTTCAATGATAGTATTCTTTATAATATTTAATATTTAAGTACCAGATACCTACAGAGGGTGGTAAGTACTATTAAGAATGATACAATATAGTTTTTATTTAATGATGTATAAAAATGTGTATATTGCCTTTCATACCATTTTCTATATGTTACCAAGCAGAGGATCTGGGATTATTTGTGAAATAAATTAAATTTCACATCATAGAATTATCTGATCCAGTAAATCTTCAGTTTCCCGATTGACTCCGATATTACAATGCAGCCGTGTTTTTCTATTTTGATAACATTATGAATTAACTTTTTCAGCTTAGTCGATCACCAAGATTAGTAGGACTTATTTTCTAAAATGAATGGTTGGATTTATTTTATAATTTACATTGTATTAACTTCTTACTGCATTAGAAACATTTTTAATAATTATGATTACGAATCATTTTATCAAGCATCTACCCCACCCACACATACTCCAAGTCTTCTCATTTCTACTGTTATTTTAATTAGTATTATTTATAAGTATTATTTTTGTTACCATCTACATAAAATGTGATGTGATGATACACTTCTAATTTTTCTCATTTATCTTATTAGAATAGACTTCTCTTAGCCATTGGTTCTCTGATATTAAGTACATTTCTGAAGTGAGCCTATTGCCTTCGTGTTTGCAATTATTTATTTTAAAATTATGACATAATTTTCCCCTTGGGTCTGTTTCCTCACTTGTGAGATGAGTTAGTGGGGTGACGTGACCTTAGCGTCTCTTCAGGTATAATGTTGGTTAATTCCCTAACTCTTACATAAGAGAGTGATCTGTGTTTAATACCGAAGCTGCATTAACACTCGGTTCTCCTGGCTCATGACATCGCATTGGCAATGTCGTCGATGTTAAATACTGAGGCGTAAACAACACAGTGCTGTGACCTATAGCACATGCACAAAACCTTCTGTTCCAGACACAGCAGTCCGCCCTGACCTTCGGTGGATGCCTCAAACCGTGGATGGTACTGAAGCCTACTCAACTTCTTCAGCTCTGCCAACTAGAAAAGTGGCAGCAGCTTCCTCAGCAGACACAGCCTCCCCAGTAACTGTCACAGTGTTCAGTCCAAACCTATCCCTAACTCTGTGTGATATCCCTCGCTTGCAGTAAACGGCTTGGCGTCACTCATTTCAAGAGGTCCTTTGCAGAAGTCTTCGCATAGGCTTGCAGTTTTCTGGAGCAACACGTTGCCATCCGTTGGAATGTATTTCCCATTAATGTCTTCCACCCACAAACCTCGTGCCTTTTCCATCCTAATTGAGCACTTGGCGTGCAGTGTGGCCATAACGTTTGCACTTTGAGGTGTGACAGAACAACAAGCACAAAGTTCTCTTTCCTCTTCAGAAGCTCATGGATAGAAGATTCGTTCTCACCATTGATCTCAGCAACCTCAGCATATGATTTATTTCCTTATAATAAAGTCAAGAATTTTCACCCTTTCACTCAAACGAAGTGCTTTATGGCTTCTCTTTGGCATATTCAAATTGCCAATATCACTACTCTTATGTTTTGAAGACATTATTAAGTAAAATAAGGGTGACATGAACATAAGCACTGAGATACCATGGCAGTTGACCTGACCCTGAAGGGGCTACTAAGTGGCTAAAGGGAAGGGGGTTGTATACGGCCCGGACACGCTGGACAAAGGGATGAGTCACATCCTTGGTGAAGAGCACGAAACGTCACTGTGCTACTCAGAACAGCATGCAACTTGCAACTTATATGAAGTGTTTATTTCCGGAATTTCTCATTTAATGTCTTTGAACTGCAGTTGACCACTGGTAACTAAAACTGTGGAAAGCAAAACAGTGAATGGGTGGGGGGACTACTGAATTTCTAGTTCTTCTTTTTAATATGTGTAATTTTTGTACACATCGAAGGAAATACAGGTAAGAAACAGAGTAGCTGGAAAACAACAGTAGGAGCAGGCGCATTGCTTTGGCCTAATAATGATGTCTCTTATAAAGATGTAATAAATATAAACTAATTTTATTTATTATTGTATTTTCATCTATTCTTTAGTGAAGAGCAAATCATGCAATTTTGCTGGCAACTATTGCCCTCTTGAATAATTATATTGCAGAAAGAATGACACGCTCTCATGGATATTTGCTATGTTTTTCTTTATGCGCCATTCTTAACTAGCTGATTTATACCAGTTGAAATGTCAATATTCGCTGTTTGAGAATGATGCTGTAGCTATAAAGTTATTGGGAGTTATAGCTAGCATCCAACTGAAGAAAAAACTAACTCAACTCTTCATTTTCAGTCAACATTATAGAAGGCTTTTAGATTCATTTGGAAGCTTACTGCACTGACAACTCTTCGCTATTTTTACTCCCCTGCCATTATCCAATATAAGGTATTTTCATTTATAGATTTACAAATCTGATCCTAGCTTTAGGCAATAAAATGGCATGTTTCAATTTCTTTTTCATAATGATCATTCTGCCGGATTTGGGGATGGAAATAGGATAGGAAAGAATGGGAAACAGATCAGTGACAGAGGTGACAAAATGATAGGGATGTGAACTAGGAACATTAAAGTGGGGTAAAAAAAATTTAAACAGATTTAAAATATTTAGATGCAATTTCAGTAGAATAGAGGGAAGGACAAATTAAAGGTAATTCCAGGTTCCCAGCTTAACTAGGTAGATAATAGTGTCATTCATTCAGATTGAGAATATCAGAAGAGGAGTAAATGATGGCAGTTTTGATGCAATGTAGAGTCTGAATGTGAATATAATGGGTTTGTTTATATGGACTGAGTCTGAAGTACCTATTAGATGATTAAATGAACATGCGCCTGAAATATGTACCTTGTGGTGGCCAGGCTACAAGACTGCTGCCAAGGATTCCTGCCTCCTGGTGTCCATGTCCTTCTGCAATCCCCTCCCACGCTGTATTGGTCTGTGTGGCCAATAGAATAGAGTAGAAATGATTACATGTCACTTTAAGAGCTAGTTCATACTAAGCATCATGGCCTTCCTCCCGGCTCTATCTTGCATAACTCACCCAAAAGAAATCGGTAGCCATGTTTCAAGGAAATTCAGGCAGGACTGAGTATAGGTCCACATGACAAGGAACTGAGGACTTCTGAGGACAGCCACATGAGCCATCTTGGAAGCAGACCCTCCCCAGCCCCAGGCAAAACTTCAGATAACTAAAGCCCCAACAACAGATCTCCGTAATATTTATGACGCTTTGAGCCGTAACATCCACTTAAGCTGCTCCTAGATTCCTGATCCTCAGAAACTGTGTAGGAATATAAACTCTTGCTATTTTAAGTTGCTAAGTTTTGAGGTAATTTGTCATGCGACAATGGACTTCGATTAAAAGACCTAAAACAATAGCAAAGATGAGAATCACTGACATTAAGTTCACAGTTCTGGATGAGTTTTGCTTCGTGTACAAGAAGATAAACAGAGGAGAGAATCTTAAATACAGCAATATTTAAGGGCCAGGAATCAGGGGCAGGAAAATCCAAAAGAGACTAAAAAGTGGCTAGAAAAGCATAATGGGAAAAAAAAGAGACAAAGCCATAGAAGCAACAAGATGAGAATGTTTTGAGAAAGAAGGTAGAAGGAGGGTTTAGAGAACTAAGAAATTCTGCTAAGAGGCTGAGTCAATGAAAGACAAATATAGTAACAGTCATGAGGTCATTTGTATTTTAAAAAGTTACAGAGAAGAGTTAAAAATGAAAAAAGCAAAACATGAGCTGAAACCAGACCTTGGGTTGTTCTGAGGACAAATGCATGTTATGATCACTACCACAACCTAATGCTAAACTTTGGTACAGCGGCAAGTTTTAATTAGGGAAGAATACCAAAAGTGGTTTCTCATGTGCATTGTATTCTTCTCTTCACAACAGAAACAACACCTAGGTCTTCAGATATCCCATGGGAAAGATGTACAAACTATGAGCTCAAGTGAAAGGATCCACGCCTACACAAGGATACTAATCGCCATGAGTGAGCATCAAGGGAACTGATTCTCAAAAAATTTAGATTTTGACATTTTCAGAAAAGAATTGACTATGATTATGTCTAAATGCATAAAAATTAAAATATGGATTCACAAAATGATCAAGCATCAAAAGGACTGCAGAACTCCCCAGGTTCCTGATGTGCTTGCTCAGGACGACCATAGCATCCTGAGTGTTCTACAACTTTCAACTGCCTCGACCCAATGTTCTCATATTCTCCCCTCTATGCATCTGTGTAAGCCACTGTGCTGTCTAAAGATGAACCACCACATCTAACCCTGTCCCCACACAGAAGGTTTTCCTCATCTTTTTTTAGACTCTGAGTAAGTACCGTGTCTTCTGTGAAGTAAGCTTTCTGTACAGCTTTCTGTCACAGACATAAAACATTCATTTACAATGTGTGCTTACTTTTCCATCTCCCCACTAAAACGTAAGCTCATTGAGTATAGGAAATTTTATATACCACTAAGGTTTAGAACAATGCTTACATGGTTTTTAATGAAATTAAAAAAAAAAAAAAAAAAAAAAAAAAAACAGCAAAACACTCCTAAGCCAAAAAAACATGCTTGAGCTTATGTATTAATTAATTCTTCTTGAAATTATTTTCAATTACATTCTGGATTTGTTAAATAGGATTGTATTAGAGAAAAATGCAGAAATAGAAATGTCCAAAATACCAGAATAGTAACATGAAAGAAATTATTCTAATGCCAGCCTTTGACTTAGGTTTTGGTCATGTGATTTGCTTTGGCCATCAGGATGTTAGCACAGAAACCTCATGCAAGAATCCAAAGTGGGCCGGATGGGCAGGTATTACCATCCTGTGCTTATCTGTAACCATTTGTAGAAAATATGCCGTCTAGCTCACTGGTGTCTTTTATTTGCTTATTTTTGTCCTTTGAAAATGCAAGTGCACATATAATATTCTTTGCAGGTAAAAGGATTTTGATTAAAGGGCTCCATTGAACTGTGTGACTTGTCTTTCTATTTAGAATTTACAAATGCATATGAATTTACGTATAATTCTTATGCACTACACAGATATTCAGTTTACTCTGCTCCCCAATTTCCAGAAAAAGCAACAGTCTAGATCCTATGACTGTCTCAACAGAGGACCGATTTACATATCCAAAATCATTCACCTCTAACAGTTACACATAAATCCTAAACCAAAGCCATGCCAGTCAAGACCCTAACTCAGAGCTAGCACCAGATTTGCTGTGTTTTTGTTTGTTTGTTTGTTTGTTTGTTTATTTGAACACGGTTCTGTAGACAAGCAGAACTCTTACTGAAGCTATCAGTCTGTAAAAAAATTGAAAAGTTTTGTCTAACTCACAGGGGCAGCTTAAAGACAAAGATAGTCCAGAGTGAAAAAAATGAGGTCACAACAAGAAAAGCGTACTCGGGTGACTCGGAAATCTCAAACACCATAAAAAGTAACTCGATGAGCCCAAACAGAATTTCTGGAGATATCAGTGCTTCAGCGACTTGGCAGCTCAGTTTATTAAAGCAGAGTGATAATGAGGCCATGCTTTTGGGTCCTGGGTGGACCACTTACTTTGGCTGTGCTCCAAGGCCACGGACTTCACCCCAACCCAAATCAGCAGTGATGAAACAATTGCTGTCAGTTACAGTGGGACCTGGGGGAAGAGTTTTGACGGAACAGTGCACATCCATCACTGCCGAATGGAAAAGCAAGTCAAGGTACAGCTCCTGTTAACGCAGTGCGTGAGAGACTGCTAGCTTCATCGTGACAGAAACACCACGTTACAGAGCTGGAGATTTATCAACTGTCAGGTGTTCTTCATGTTCTTTGTTAATGTTGTTTCTTTTTATAATTCATTAGCTAAAGATGTGCAAAGGGTCAGTTATGGTGGTAGGTTACCTGGCCTCCTTAATCCAGCTCAGATGAGGTCTGGGGTCTGACTAACTCACAGGAAGAAAAGGATTCTTTCTAATATGAAATATATTCTTGGAAACAATTCTAGCAATACCTGCACAACTATATTTTAGGTTACTAACTGAAAAAAAAAAAAACATATGAAAGAAGCACAGGGAAACACTATTTTAATTTAATTTATGAAAAAAATTAGGTTTTACTATTATTATTGATATTTCCCTGCTCGTTTCTATGTGGCCTTAAAAATTAAGTTTCTTTATGAAAATGGTCATTCATATTCCATATGCAAGGTCTCGAAAATGGCTGTTTAATAGCAAGTGTTTCAATAGTTGGGATGTTGTAATGAGGATGTTAATAATAATGAGACAGATATTCATTTCACATACCAATTAAGTATTTATGCACAAATTCTCAGTATTTTGCAATTTTGCAAATTTTATGCACCATCCGATAACTAATACCTGGGGCAAAATATAACCCTTTGTTCTAACAAATGAGGCAAACTATTAAGTGGGAAGTAAAAGATCATATAACCAGGTAATGTCACTTGGTAGCCTCTAAAAATGTTGGTTGTACCTTACAAAACTAGCAGTTCTATGATCGAGAGACTTTGGTTAAAAAATGAAGTTACACTAGGCATTTATAATTCTGCACAGAAATATTTTAAAGGATATTGAACAAACAATACTACAAAAAAAGGGGAGGGGAGGATTGTAAGAGTTTTAATAGCAGCAAAGATGAAAATCTCAAATTATGTTTTTCAAAATTCTTCCTCCAAAGTGGTACTGGCCTAACAATCATCCAAATCTAGAAGAAAGCTCGACGTGAAGGGAATAAACATGCATACTCAAGGGGACGACACACATTTTTCAGCATTTAAGGAGCAAAATGACCCCCTAAGAGAGCAGGCCATCAAGGAGGTAAATGTAAATGAAACAAATTAGCAGTATCAAGTTTCATAATTATGAGCGGTTAAAAAAATCAAAAAATAGTAAGTCACGATTACAAATTAGGAAATTAAGATGAATTCTAGAATAATATAGAAACAAATAATAGCAATTAAAAAGTGACTAAAAATTATCATAAGTGATAGATATCTCAGATACTTGAAGAATGTTTTAATAAAACTCCACTGGGCACGTTTAGGTCTAAGAGACCAGCGCCAGGAGACTATAAAGAAGGTAAATGTGAGAAAAACATTATGCAACATAGTCAGGATTGACCCCATTCTTCACCATTCTTAACTTTGCTTGATTTTAGTGAGAGCAAAGTGATGACAAACAAACAATTTAAGAAACATTTTCATCATTAGAAAAATGACTATTTCCAGGAACCAGCATAGATATTTAATAAATGCTGGGCAGGGGATATATGACAGAGGAGACCAAAAAACATTATCAATTTTTTTTAAAAAAAATCAGTAAATGTAGAAAAGACATGAAAAGCTTTATTCAGTATAAAATTAGAAATGATCAAGTAAATTGAATAATATAATTGCCTAAGTAATTAATCTCCATAGGCTAATAACTTACTTGAAAATAAGTTAATGAAAATATCCAAACAAAATTAAGAACGCATTCAAAACAATTAGAGGAAGAAAATGAAAGCTATAATAAGGGGAAAAAAGTGACCTGTCAAGCAAAAACAAGAGAGGTAGTCTTTTCATGGTACAGCACATGCACTAGGGTGTTTATACCTTCCAATAAAAAGAACTTGGAATTCCAGAAAAGTGTTTGAAAGTTAGAGACAAGATAACAGAAATATAGACTAACCCTAGAAAGGGGAAACATGTAGAACTAGAATTATAGTGTCAATTTTTACACATATCTTAATGGAAAAATATTGCTCACATCTTGAGAGTATATTTTCATAAGACTGTAAGACCAATTCATTGAAAAATCTGTGAACGATCTGACAAGGTGTAATGTTCTATTTTAAAATGGATTAGCAATTAGTTAACATAAAAGAACAATAAGAAGAAAAAGAAAAGAAGAAAAAAGAATAATTATCAGGATTGTTCTTTTCTCTTATTGATCCATGAAGCCAAACAATGACTTGGGCAGACGTTTTTCAACTTCTTTATATTGTTTTTCTTGTTTCCATAGAAAGAGGCATGGTATCTTGAGCTTCTTCAGCAGGAGTTTTGTGCAAAATTGGGAACATCATTTATGGTAGTTTCTCAAAAGTTTTTAAGGTCACACGGCCCTGGGCTGTCTCACTGCCTCCCTGCCAGGCTTGCTGTCGACTCCAGCAACTCTGCCCTGCCTACTCACCCAGAAATATCACCCTACGTGCCACTCTTACAAGGGATGTAGCATCTCAGGGAGTATTAGGAAACTAGTTGTACACCGCTCCAGTTAGAATGAGCCCATGACAGACAGAGGTGAAATTAGTCTGGAAGAACAGGAGTCCAAGTCAGATACTGCGTACACTGAGATGCCCTTGAATGAGCCTGAGGAAAAGGGTTCAAACCGGACGGATGTCACTAAATGCAGGTAGGCAAGAAGAGGTGCTTTTGCAGCAGTTTTAGGATAAAAAATATAAACTGCCTAGGGCTATCATAGCAGCATTTTTAGGATTACATATCTACACAAATTCAAATTGTTTGGCTTCATTTTATATGATTTCTCTGCAAATAAAGGAAAAGCGACAATTTTTTTTTTCCTCCCGTACTTTATAATTCTCCTGCTCACTCTGCGCTTTCGGAGAATATTAAAACACAATTCACTCTCCATCGGTATGCTTGGAGATGAAGCTGGATAGCAGTGCCAAGTAGCTGACAGGTCGCACTTTAAATTAAAGTTTCCCAAATAAGAATTTAATCTAGTTTTAATAAAAGAGTTATTAACCACTTTTAATTAGGAAAAGCGAGTCTGAATCTGGGATGCTTTCTTTGGCTCCCAATGCAAGGGCTGATCATGAGTCACTGATGATATCAGGGCTCGTCTTTGAAGGGCTGTGATACAGAGGCCCATCAAAAAAAGGTCAGGGGAAAAGACAGGGTTGAAATGCACAGTTTGGGGGATATTCCACAAATCTCAGTTTGACTTCATTTGCAAAGACTTTACCTTGGTGCCAATATTATAGAGTCTCTTTCTAAAGTGACTAAACCCTGTGGCAATCACAAAATAAGGCAAAACGGGACAACTCAGCGCTAGTAAAATATATGAATTTGTCATCATCACAAGAAAAAAAAAAAGAATTGACTAAGTATATCCATGTATATTAGTAGGCTAGAAAATTTGCAACCTAATTTTTCATCCAACCTGCTTCCTATTGAATGACAAGGAGTTTTACTCTTACAATGTCGGATTTTAAGTCAATGGCAGATTTAGGCATAAATGAGGTCATGTGACCACAGGGAAGCAATCTTTTCTCACCCATCACACATGTCTCTCAAAGCCTGATAGGTATGACCAATAAAATACAAAAATGGGAAAGAACATGTATAAGTGCCAGAAACTTAGAAAGATATCTACTACTCACATTTTATATACCTTAAAGCATTTCTGCCAGATTAAGTAGAGGTTGAATTTACATGAGGATAAAAGAGCCAACTCCTTTCATTAAAGAGCTTGCAAAGTAAGCAGAAGGAATCTCAATAAATCTTCAAAGCCATTTCTCAATTCGAAAAAGAAAGAGGAGACCAGGAATGAGTGAATAAACTCCAGTATGATGTTAAGACTTTCTCTTATGGAGGTTGCATAAAATAAACAGAAAGCTACATATCGGAGTTTCTTAAAGTAACAGAGAACCAATTCAGTAGAGCATCCTTCAAATCAGATGGGTAGCTAAAAGTCTACATGTCAAAAATCATTTGACTGGGGCTATGAGTACGTGAAAGCCTTCAGAGTCCAGATGCCTTTTTGGCATGGATGATTGCAACACACAGAAATGAGCCAGCAGCAAAAATCAGACTCGTGAAAGATACAGGGTAGAAGGGGCCACTCTGAAAAATCAGAAGAAATGTCACCATCTGAAATAGATCTGCTGCATAATGTTCCAGAAAATACTGGCTTCGGCTTTCCAAAAATTTTGTACATCACAATGAGGACTGATCCAAAATCAGGAATCAGAATTTAAAGATGAAAACCATGGCCGTGAACTAAAAGTCTGTCACACACAGGGAGAAGAGCACAGGGCGCTCACTGAGCACTGAAATGGTGACATGAATACCACACTCACGGGATTCACCCAGACCTGAAGAGATGCATGAATATGTGAAAAAGAAGATGGCCGGACGTGACGGACCCAGGACTTACACTATGCTGATGATTGGAATCCTAGAAAAAGAGAGGAAAGCAAAACCAAAAGTATATAAAAGTGAAGAAAATATAGGGGAAATACACACACACACACATGCACACACACACACACACACACACACACACGAAGAAATAACTGAATATGCAGACAAATTAGATGGGTTCACAAAGCGCCAGGGGAAAATTTTAAAAAGGCTAATCTGTATCAAGATAAAAATTTATAATTTTGATGATAACAGAAAAATATGCACGAATTCAAGGAGAAGTGAAATTTAACATACATTATTGTAAATGACGTGTTTACTTGAAATGTTTCAAGGAATATGAAGGTATTGTAGAAAAGACCACAAAGATTTTAGAAGAAAAAATTTATTCTCATGAATTCTCTAGGAAATTGTATGTGTGATAACTAGGTCAAGGTAGCCATGTATATAAAGGAACAAGAAGAAATAGGACCTATATATAGATTTAAAATGTACTTAGAGACTGAACAATTAGTTAAAACAAAAATAGGAAAGTAAAGATATAAGACCTTCATGATGGACAACAAAAAACCCTGGAAATATTCTCGAGTTGTATTTTAAGCATACTGCTATTCTGGTTGCAAATTAAAAAGAAAAACCTTGATTTAGGATATGTAACAATTATAAAATTTCATCACAACAGTCTGGGTGTAAACATAACTTAGATCAGCCAAAACTATAAATTGAGAAGTTTGGAAAAAATTAAACATTTAAAATCAAACAGGAGTATAAATTTATGCTGTTTATAACTACAAATAAATCGATATGTTTTCTAGGCATTGGAAGTCAAGTAAGAGTAGGAAACAAATGGATAATTATCTTTTAAATTGGTAGATTAAAAGGGGGAAAATAATAGGAAATGAGAGAAAGCATAATGCAAGCTTAGAGAACGAGCATATCCTTTTCCACAATAACCTTATATTAATTCTACATATCACAATAAAACCACTGACTCTCAAAAAAGGGGGAAAAATCAAAATTCAGTAAATGCACTCTTGACAAAATGCATACCTAAAATAAAAAGGCCAAGAAGGACTAATGTGAAAAACAAATTATGTTTGAATGCTTAACACAAACTGATAATAGCAAAATCCTTAATATGATTTTACTAAATCTACAGGACCTTGTTAAATAACTTAAGACATATCCATCTGAAAGGATATTATTTTTAGCATACTATAGAGATGTGAGAAAGTGTTAAAAAGTAATGTCAGAAAAGCAGATGACAAAATGTCAGTCAGATCGCTCTTAGCTTTACACAAAGTTCTACATCTCCATAGTTTCTTCTGGGAGGTGGGAATATGGGTCATTTTATTTGGTTTTATGTTGTAAATGTTCTGAAATAACACATAGATTACTTTACTAATAAGGAAACAAATACAAGAAAGATGAATGCATGAAACTTGTCCACCTCAGAAAGCGTGCAAGTTCCTGGTAAGATTTTCGTAATGTGTGGGCATCAGTTCCCTGAATGCAGCTTCAAACAGAACAAATATTAAGGCTTTATTTATAGGTTTGTAAGTTCTAGTCTCATTTTCTCTCTCTTTCATTAATGTTATATTCAGCCACTGAAAGTGAAGGAAATTGAATAAAGGCAAATTTGAAATATGCAATAGCTCACACAAAATAGTTTAAGAACTACCTTAGAAATTGGTTTGCATAAATATAACATCCAACACTTAATTGTCTCCTGCTTGTTAATGTGCAGCTTGCACTCTTAAAGACAATTGCTTCCTATATCCCTTATAAAACAAAAGTGTCACTTTCTCCTCTCTAGACACTAACCTGATAAAACTTTCTAATCTCAGAAATCTCCGTTTATGCCTTTCTTTAAAAATTCCTTTTCTTAAGCCATAGACAGCACTTACCATATAATAGAAATAAGAATCAAAACACTAAATCTACGCTGAGTTCATATGTACTAAATATCTCCATATTATTCAAAATACAGATGGCAATGAGAAGAGATCATGCAAATAAGGCATATAAGTGATATAATGGGAAAATTTTTTTAGCTTAAAGAATTCTAGGAATTGATATGATCATATCTGTGAATGCTCAGAACAACATGAAACATATATCAGATAATAATTTTCTGGGAAAATTAACATTTACATGACAAAATTGTGAAATTCAGAAATATCAACACTTGCATTGGCTTTATTTTTTTTTAAATTTTATAATTGTATATGCACAGGTAAGCACATACTCCACTGACAGCAAATGCTAGTACCATGGTGTCTTTTTACTTTATGTTATTTTGCAGTTTCCTGCCATCTTCCCTTTCTTAATGAAGACCAACCTAACAATGTATCTGAGTTATTGCTTTAAACATGCACTCATCTTTGTAATAACATGTAGTATTGTTAACATGTTTTTAATTTATTCTTTCTTATATTCTTTTTCTTTCTAATTAATTCATTTCTTCCTTACATTTCTTATTCTTTCTTATAGCACTTCCATTAAATGCTCTATATCTAAGCTCTATTCAAATTGCAGTAACTGAAGTTTTTGCTTTTAACTGTCACATATTATCGCACATTTTAGCAGCATATACTTCAGTGGTAGACATCTCTAGTTCCTACCATATAAAATACCATTATTATGTGTGTATATTCAATTATATGGATACATCCAGGAGAGGAATTGCTGGACCACAAGGAATAGACATTGCAGTAAATACTGCCATATCACTTAGGAGCATGTGGATATTAGTTGCAATTGCAAAGAGAGCTAATGAATTTCTTTCTTCATCCTTGAAAATAAATTCTAAGACCTCTTTTCCTAATTTCTGTGACTCTGATGAATATAAATGATTGTTTAATTTGCATTTCTCCTATCATTAGTAAGTTCAAGCACATCTTCATATAGTTACAGCCTTTGAGTGCCCCTTCTGTGTGGGTTCACATCCCAATTCAACATTCCTCTTTCCAAGTGTTGCTGGTATTCTAGTTATTGTATTTTTAGCTTGCCAGAGTTCCCTATATATTCCACTTATCTGTTTTAAATATGCAAATGTTTTATCATTATATATCATTCATCTATAAATTTAATAAAATAAAAATTTGCAATTTGGGTGTAGTAAAATGCATCATTTTAAAATATATTTAGTACTTTCTGCTTCTTGTCAAAAAAGTCTCTCAACCCTAGCTTATAAAGATATTCTTTAATTTTACTTCAATTAGCTTTGTTGTTTTACTTTAATCCATTTGATGTCCACCTTCGTATGTGAAAAAAAAACAGAGATTAAGCTTTCTTTTCCATGTAATGATACACCTTTCCAGACATCATCTGCTAAATAAGCTACCTTTCTTTCATTACTTCATAATGTCACCATATTTCTCCTCTGGAATGAATGCAGCTCTATTTTTGATGCCTATATTGTTTGGTTCACCTCTTACTAGGCAAAAACAATGTTAATATTAATGGCAATGACTTTATACTGTGTTTTAAGATTAGGTAAATCCTACTCTATTTGTTTGTGTAAAAAAAACAATAACAACAACAACAAAAAAAAAAACATGCCTTATTTCATTGTGGACCTTTCTAAAGTCCAATATTGTAGAATGATTATATTGGGTACCTCTGAAAATCTAGTTGGAATACTTCCACCATTTTCATTGTGTATCTCTTCATTTTAATCAACCTTTACGATGCGTAATAGGTTTAAATGTTTATTTTCTATGAATAGTTTTGCGCATTCTTGGTTAATCTTAGAAAACTTCTTTGTTGTGTTTTCCATCATGAATGGTACTTTATTTTATTTGGGTACTATTGGTACTATTGTATTTTCTGGGTGAAAGCTATTAGTTTTTATATTTAAATAAGTTTACTAGAATACATTATTCTAATAGAGTTTGTTGAGTCTATCAGATTTTCTTTATAGACAATTAAGCACCTGAAAAAGAGCAAATCAATTTCCTTCAAGATTGCGATTGTGTTATTCTGATCTTATTGCATTCACCCCATTTTCAATTCTATCTTTAAAGGAGGTAATGATGGTGGAGATCATGGTCTTATTCCTGATTTAAAATGAGAATGTGCGAAAGCCTCGTAATTAATTATTTGCCTGTAGATGTAGGTATGTAGCATTTAATAAGTTAAAGAACGTCCCCTTTATTTCTAGATTATAGAGAGTATAAATTAAATCAATCTTGCATGAATGATAGCCCCTATGTGATTGGGATGTATTATTTAATTTGCTAAGTAGATTTAATTAGCTAACAATTTTTTTTTTGTATCGAAGTACACAATTGAAATATACTCTCCAATCTTTGTTGATTCCAGTTGTTCACTCATTGATGTCATGTTTTCCATTGCATTTTCCACATATTTATTAAAGATACTTTAACATCTTTGCTATATCCAATATCTAGGCTGTCTTCAGTTTCTATCCACTACATATTTCCTGAGTACAGCTCTCCTTCCATTTCTTATAACTTTCAATTGAATATTAAACATTAATAAGTAATATTTTTAGCAACTATATTCTGTTGTGTTCTTCTAATGACTTTTTTAAAATTCTAGTTGACAGTGGATTTGTCTGATTCAAATTGCAAATGATGTCTCTGTCACTGTATGTAGCTGCTATTTCAAAACCATACTTACGGCTTTGGGCTTCCTACTGGCTGCCATCTTCACCTGAGCCCTTCCTAGCCTCCCTGTGGCTGAAAAATTTGGTAGTCAACCAAGGATTTGGGCAGAGGAGGAACACACTCTCTCTGGTTTTCTTGCTTCTAGCAGTCTCCCCACCTCTAAATTTCTAGCTACTCTCTACACTTTGATATTTCTAGTTATCAGGATGCTCCATTCTCCTACTTGTGTTGTACACTTGTGAGGAAAATAATTTATTTTAAAACACATGAAACTCACAGCTATGGCTCTGTGTAGTCCCATATGTTAACAATCAAGACATTTCTGATCTTTCTCTGATGTTTCCATGTGTTCCTGGGGGCTTCCCCACTCACTTGTAGTTAGCTGTCAGCCACGGATTTGGAGCTGCTTATGCACTGAATTTAGATCTCCTTCCTTCTTCAGGTCATGTCATGCTGCCATAATTTCACTTCCATTTCCAGCAGCTTGCACTTTCCTGCTCTTTGATCATTGCAACTTTAGCTGGCAAGACTGCAGCTTTTTGGTCAATGCTCTTTTTAAAAACAGCCATGGGGCTTGGCCAGCACTCTGGCCTGAGGTCAGAAAGCCATAATCCTATCTCTTAGAGTTGCAGTTTTGTTGTTGATTGTTGCTGTTGTTTTCAATTAAATTTTCCTCTGGCTCTGCCTCCTTTTTGACATTTCCCAATCTTCAAATAGCTTTGTTCTTAATCTAGTTTTTTCATAAATATTCTCTGCATTGGGTTCTTGTAATTATATCCCTATTGTTCTATTAAGGTAAGTTCCTTCCTAGATAGGATTTTGGGGATCATATGTTTCCTATATCTTTCTAAGGCTGGAAAGTGGCTAGGACAAATGCAAGGGGCTGCTGCACAGGGTTGCATGGTAATTGGAAAATGAACGTGAACTGAATAGCAACTCTAGTCCTGCCTCATATGAAAAGGGATCACACCATTTCCTCCTTAATGGCTATTGATTGTGGTTGGCAGTACATTGGAAAATGCCATGAAATTCTTCAAATCTTCCTGTTCCCTCAAATACTGACATTCTAATTATCACAATGTTTAGTTTTGCCAAAAAAAAAAAAAAAAAAAAGGCAAATATACTACTTAAAGATACTTGGTATGTTGGTAAATTCAGACGAGGCACAGAAACTGACCATGAGTACCACAGGGCTTCCCTTAGAGGTTTATGTATACATTTTGTCCTTTTCCGTGCTTGCGTCTGGCCTGGCAACATGGAAGTGGAGTCTTCCGATCAGGTGTTCAGCATAAGTTCTAAGAGCCACGGACTATGATAAGCTATCTCACTTAGCACACCACAGACCATCTGATTTAGATTCCAAGCAGAAGAATTTTCTTTGGCCCCCACCATTATTTCACATCTAGTTCTGCATTTTCTTTGTCTACACAATGCTTGCTATTCCATTACTCACATCTATTTCGGGCTGAGTTAAAGCTTCTATATTTGCAAGGTTAAAAAAAGTTCAAGTACAGAATTCAACTGAAAAGGGCAGGACAGTCCTGCCTTCGAAGTGTTGGAGCGAGAAACCAGAAAGTCAGAAAACAACGCTATTTTGGCTACCTAATCTCTGCTTGCCTTGACCTAAGGTATCCAATTTATTTTCTCCATTCTCTCTTTTTCCAAGCAAGATCTGTAAGAATTAGTCTTCTAATAAGGCCATCCTAGGCCAGATTCTCTGTGGAATAGATTCTCTCAACAATCTCTCAAATTAGATAGAAGCATATGGAAAGTAGGGAAGTCTCTTTTAATGAGCAGGGCAAAGATGTCTGTCCTACCAGACAAATGGACTAATAACCCCAGAAATATAAAATCTGCTTTAAAATACAATATTGATTAGATATTTTCTTATTGAGATCTCAATGTTAAGTTTAAAAATATAATTTATCTTCTAATTTAATTGAAATTTTGTCCTAAAATATAGAATAATTCCATTTCATTGACTTCTATTTACTTTTCTAGTCTTTTCTTTATAGTTGCATATACTATGCTCTGTCTATTGTGTAGTACTTTGTAAAACAAAGGCACATTATATAAATGTGAGAAGTCATTATCATGTACTTACTATGCAAGGCTGTACAATGCCCAGAGCAGAGAAGGGAAGGGAATTCTCTGTACAGAGCAATTTTTTGCATGTTGCTGATACATTTCTCAAATCACAATCATTTCCATGGTAACAGTCTATGATGTCGAAAAGATAGTCACTGTCTTTTAAGATCCGGCAGAAAAATAATTTTGTCTCAGAATGCAAAAGCTTCTTAGTCAATCACAAATATTGTTAATAATTAGCAATAACAGCAAGGGGAATTCAATTACAGCCAAAGCAAATTACTTATTATTTAAATGTTCTCTTTTTAATGCATCCCAATGTGAAAGTCCCTCTTTAAATTAGGGAAAGCATGTGTAATTTCAACATCTCCACTGGGGGTTATAGGAATATATGTAGACTCACTCTTTGGTTGAGTGTGTAGAGGCTTAGGACAAAATTGCACTGCTGTTGGTACTTTGTAATGATAGATATTGATAACAATTTAGATAATTAAGTGTATTCCAGCTTTATTTCCATTTTCTCCAATTGTAAAGGTCTTATCTGCTAGCTTAATATATTCATGCTTATGTAAATTTAAATGCAACCATAACCATTCTGTAATCATTACCAAAACAGGTTGGGCCACCTTCCTTTCATTTTCCAACACTTTTTAACCTTATGGAAAGGTCCAACAAATGTCTCACTAGAAAAGAGTAAAGAGGACTCATCTAATCTTGGTTCCTGTCAATTGGGTTTAATTTTTGCAGTAGGTGTCACTTAGCCCAACAGTACAAATGTGAAAAATTTATGAACAGGAACCATGACATCTGGAGAAAGAACCTGAGATGTGCACCCTTCAGTGATTTCATTAAAGAGACAAGAATAAAAGAATTCAATTTGGGCATCCTGGGGAAATTTGCCTCGAGGTCAAAGTTTATCAACTGGTAAGAACTCTTCATTAGATACCCCTTTGTTTCACTTCTCTAAAAAGGAGTCATATTCCTAAAAATTACTGTTCTGCCCAATGATTTGTAACTTGGCACCAAAGTATACGATATGCAAATTATATCACTAGCAAAGCGGAGAAGTGTAAAGTATGGGAAAACATAAGCTATAAGCAACTTTCTCTTCTGAGGTGTAAACTCCAGTTCATATTATCTATTTCAGGGTAACATATTTTTACTTGATTTAATCTATATGAATATTAGAAATTAGATTGTAGCCACAATGCAGATAATTTTAGTGATACTAAGGTGAATTTTATATATTTACCTTTTTTTGTTTGTTTGCTTTACTATATGTTGTATTTCTCTCAACAACTATAATTTCATCAAGGCTAGAAACTATTGTTGAAACTTAATCCATTACCTAATTCAGAGCACATTGCATACAGCAAAAGATGAATGTAATAGATTAAACACAGCTGAATATACTTTGATACTTCTGTTGACAGGTAGAGTCTAATCTCTCTTCCCTTGAACCCGTGACTTACTTAACTAAAAATCATTGCAGAATTGATATTCTGGGACTTATGAAGCTAAGCCAAAAGAAGTCTTGCAGCTTCTGTCCACACCTTTTGAAACACTCTGTGGAATCCTGAGCTTCCAAATAAGAAGTTACCTATCTAAAACCATAGTACTAGAAATGCCATTTCTGAGACCTGCAGTTGACTGTCCTAGCTGAGCTCAGCCTTTAAACTATTTCTGCCAATGTGTCAGATATGTTACAGAAGCCATCTTGGACCTCCAAACCCTCCATCCACCAGATGAATGAATCAAGTTACCCTGGGCCGGTGTTACATGCAGTAGAAAAGTCAGCCAGCTGATTCCTGACTGAAATCTTGACCCACAAAACTTGGAGATATAATAAAATGTTTGATATTTCAAGGTTCTAAGTTTTGGGTTGGTTGGTTATACTACAATACATAAACCAAAACAAGAAAAAATGGGGCCAAATTTTTGAATTATTTTTTTAGAGATTGCAAAATGTTCATTCTACTAACCAGCTAGAAACCTATTGTTGTCTGTTTATATGCACTACTAAATATAAATGTAAACTTCATTTCTCTAATGGTTGTCCACTATTTTTCCATCTTGAGCACCATCCTTATCATTGACATTCTATATTTTATTCTTTTTCTCATTCTAAAAGCTATATTCAGATTAAGTTAGTAATGACTTTTTTTCTCAAGCAAATGAAAGTGTTTTGAAATCACATAAAGGTCCTCTACTATACATCTTGGAAAGTCATCTAAAATGCTACATTTGCATACTATGATGTTATAAATTTGTTAAAAGTGGAGAACTTATGGTAATAAACTTTCTTATAGTGGAATAACAGACTTGGGTTTTTTGAGAAAATACATTATTATAAAATATCAGAAATATCAAAATGAGCTATAGTTTACACTGAAATTGTGGAAGAAAATAGTTTGAAATTGTGAAAAGAAAAAAAATAATCACATAATGTATAACTTCAAGCCAGCAATCCTTACATAAGGAGGTAAGTATAAGCTTGAGTAGGGCTTTAGTTACCTAGAACACAATCCCACATATATATTTGCTAAATTCATGAACTGCGTCTCAGTAATAATCCACTGTATGTAGGTACCACATTTTCTTTATCCAATCATCTACTGAAGGACACTTCAGTTGTTTTCATGTCTTGGCTACTGTGAATAATGCTGTAATGAACATAGGGGTACATATACCTTTCTGGATAACTGTTTTCAAATTTGGGGAAGAGGGATTTCTTGATCATATGGTAATTCTATTCTTAATTTTTTGAGGAACTTCCATATTGTTTTTCCACCATGACTGTACCAATTCACATTCCCACCAGTAGTACATGAGGGTTCTTCTTCCCCACAACCTCTCCAACACTTATTATTATTTGTTATTACTTCTTGATGATAGCCATTCTAACAGGTATGAGATGGTATCTCATTGTAGTTTTGATTTGAATTTCCCTAATAGCTAGTGAGATTGAACGTCTTTTCATATGTCTGTTGGCTATTTGTATGTCTTCTTAGAAAATTGTCTGTTCAGGTCCTCTTCTCTTTTTTATTAATTGGATTGATTGTTTTGTTGTTGAGTTGTATTAGTTCTATATATATTTTTAGACATTAGCCCTTTATTGGAGGCATTGTTTACAAATATCTTCTTCCATTCAATTGGTTGACTCTTTGTCTTGCTGATGGTTTCTTTTGCTGTGCAAAAGCTTGTTAGTTTGCTATATTTCCATTCATTTATTTTAGCTTTTACTTCTCTTGCCTTTGAGGTCAAATTCATGAAATCCTCTCTAAGACCAAGGTCTGTCAGTTTAGTGTCTATGTTTTCTTCTATGCAATTTGTTTCATGTCTTTGATCCACTTTGAGTTAATTTTGGTGTATGGTGACAAATAGCAGCCTAGTTTCATTCTTTTGCATGTGGCTTTCCAATTTTTCCAGCACTCATTGAAGAGGTTTTCTTTTCTCCACTGTATATTTTTGGACCCTTTGTCAAAAATTATTTGCCCATATACATGTGGGTTTATTTCAGGGCTCTCAATTCTATTCCATTGGCTTGTGTGTCTGTTTTTCTTCCGATACCATGCCGTTTGGATTACTGTCACTTTGTGATATAATTTGAAGTCAGGGAGTATAATACTTCTGGCCTCGTTCTTTTTCTCAGGATTGCTTTGGTTATTCAGGGTCTTTTGTGATTCCATACAAATCTAATGACTTTTTGTTCTATTTCTTTAAAAAATGTTATTGGGATTTTGATGGTGATTGTTTTAAATCTGTATATTGCTCTGAGTATAAGGAAGATGAGGTACATATATACAATGAGGTATTACTCAGCCATAGAAAAGATGAAATACCACCATTTGCCACAACACAGATGGCTCTTGAGATTATCATACTAAGCAAAGTAAGTCAGACAGAAAAAGTTGAGACTCATATGATTTCACTCATATATGGGATGTAAAACAAAGCAACAAAAGAATAATACAAACAAAAACTAAGAGACACAGAAAACAGTTTAGCAGTTACCAGAGGAAAGGTGGGGAGGGGGAAGTAATAAAGGGTAAAGGTCAAATCTATGGTGATGGAAGGAGATGTGCCTTTGGGTGATGAACATAAAATGCAATATACAGATGATATATCATAGAACTGTACACTTGAAACCTATATAATTTTATTAACCAACATCACCTCAATAAATTTAATTTAAAAAAATTTTTTTAAAAGACAGAAGGGAAAATATATTAACGGACCATAACAAAAAATTCTGAGAGGTATAAGAAATTCAGAACCGGTACCAAGAGAGTTGGCAAATAAGAGAACATACATAGAAAGTAAGCACTTATAAAATAAATTCAACATCATCCATGCCTTATTAAGAGATAAACAAACAGTTCCTCCTAGGAAAGATATATATATACTAGCTAAAGAATCAGAATCCAAATTCCATGTAAAAAAAGAAAAAAAAAGTAAGATGAACATAAGTATAAAACACAAAGAATCTTCTTGAGCTCCTGATAAAATAAAATTGTAATGGTGTATGTGGATAGTTTCTGAGGCAGCGAAGATGGAGCAGAAAGAAAAAAAAGAAGGGAAAGTAAGAGCTTCAAGTCAATCAGATCCATGTTCAAATCCCAGTTTCTCCACTTCCTCAACTTTCAGAAACTTATGTAAGTTTTCAGAGATCTAATATTATCATCTCAAAATAAAGATAACATTTTTTATTAATTAATTACCTATTATCTACCTGAAATATAATAGGTAGGCACCCAAGAAATATTAAATACTTTTTCTTTCTTTTATGGGGAATGGAAACCACCTCTAACCATACATCAGTCTAATGTAGAGGGAAAGTTTTTTTTTACCTTAGAAAAGTTAAAATGAAAACTCAAATTTTTTAAGCCACATGCACTTTCTTTGCTTATTCATGCATAAAAGAACAGAAATTAAAAACAACAGCACATACCCACTATGCATTTCTATCTTTAAGTCTTAGTGAAAGTATGATTAATATTTTGCTCTTTTTTCAATTAAAGATTATGACTTTGGAAAATAATCATAAATATGCTAAATAATTATAATTATCTACCTAAAAATGAATAAAAGATTCCAGAAAACAGTCTTCATTAAATAACAGGAATGATGAAGACAAGTTGTCAGTAGTAGAATATCCAGAAATCATTTAAAATAAGATATTTCAGAATTCAAAAGATGTACTTTAGAAAGAAGCATCATAAAAATATTGCCCTATAATTTTTAGATTAAAAAATAATGAATAAGAATGATGTATGGTTTGAGAAATGTGACTAGCAGTGAGTAGTAACAATCATACCTAATACTGACCAAGCATTCACAAACATACAGTTACTCCTTAAAATTATTATGCATTTTTAAAATTTATTTCTCAAGGCAACTCTTGGAAATATATGCTATTGTTATCTCCATTTTTCAAATGAGGCAACTATATCACTCAAAGATTCAGCGATTTCTCCAAATTGTATAACTAATAAAAGGTGGAGAGATACAAATGAACTTGAAAATTTCCCATGAGGAAGTAAGAATATAGATATTATCTCTTTTTGTTGAAAAAGAATATTATGTAAAATGTGGTAGTAGGTGATTCAAGAGTATAAAATTACAGGAACCAGCAGGAAACCAGCTCTCTGATCAAGCATATGCTTCACATTTTTCATGAACGTACTTAATCACAGTCTCATTTCTGCAGTTATAGTTCTATTGGAGTCATATACCAATGCTAGTCTGCGAGATGCTGGAGAGAGTTAATATCAATACAATCCAGCAACACTACAGTCAATATTTATTAGTTGTCTATGTATAATCACCATCCCCCACTCCCAACCAGTGTGTCCAGATTTTTCTTTGTAAAATGATCCACCTCCTATCCTCAACTGTTTAACAGGTGAAAGTGACCAAATTCTTAGTCATACATGGTTCGGGAATGGACACGTGATCCAATTCTGGCTAATAGGAAGAAAGAAGCTATTTGCTTGCAGCAAGTTCTGAGGAAGAAGCTTCTCTCTTGTGAAAGCAACCAGAAAAATAATTTTCTCTCCTGTATATGACTTGTTGCATAAATGTAACAATGTGGGAGTGTAGCTATCATGCTATCATCAGAAAAAAAGAGAATTTGAGAATCTAGATGATGGAGTAGCCAAGGCAATTACAAGGAAGTACAGGAAGGGTATATAAGACTTTGCAAATCTCTGGATCAGATCATGCCTGAAGCATTTCTAACTCTGTATTTTTCAGTTATGCAAATTATTAGTTACTTTTAAAATTTAAACTAGATTCAATATAATACAATCTTCTAGAACAGTATTTCTTAACTTCAGCACTGTTGACATCTACTCAGATAAATCTCTGTTGACTGTCCTGTGCATTGCAGGGTTTTCAGCAGAATCTCTAGCCTCTACCCATGAGATGCGAGTAGACATCTCCAGTCATGGCAATTAATGAAGTCTTTAGACATTGCCAAGTGTTCCCTGCAGGGTAAAACCCATTCGGTCGAGAACCACTAATATGGAGCATTAATAGACATTTTGGACACCTTCCTACCAACCATTCTCTTTACTATCCTGATTTTCATTCATGCAACCACATGTTCCTTGTTTTGATGCCTAAACTAAATGACATAATCTTATTCTTTGACCACGGATTTGTTCAGGTGGAGGAAAGTGATGACATTTGGCTGATGAATTTCAGGAAAGGTCTGTGATTATGTCTAGAAAAATAAATAACTAAATAAAAATAACGTCCTGTCTTCTGAAAAAGGTCATGCTATTAGATTCGTAGAGCTATGCAGGCTGAGGGACCATAGGCAAACTTCTCATGACCATGTGGGAAGACGATGGACCTAGACCAAAGCTGACACAAATCAGAAGAAGATGATAAAAAAAAAAAAAAAAAAAAAAAAAAAAACAGAGAAACCAAGTTTCTGACAAGTCTATTATGCAGCTGAATCAAACCAACTTTGAAGCCTTCTAGGTTCACGAGTGAATACGTTCCCTGTATTGACAAACTTGTTTGAATTATGTTGGCTGTCACAACCAATGTGCCCTGTCTGATTCAAAGAATTTGCTTTGTCTTGAAATGTTAAAAAACATTTCTAACAGAGAAACGTAGTTCAACCAGTGCCGTCTGCTAGAAGTTCTGTGTGATAGGAATGTTCCATATGGGTGCTGTCCAACATGGCGGTCACGGGCGGTCACGGCCACACATGGCTACGGTGCACTTGAAAGTGGGCTAATGTGCCTATGGGACTGAATTTCTTCTATTATTAAGGTAAAAACATGTAACATGAGATCTGTCCTCTTAATAAAATTTTAATTGTACAATACAGTATCATTAACTACAGGCACAAAGATGTAGAGCAGATGCCTAGAATTCATTGGTCTTATGTAACTGAAACTTTATACCTATTAAATAGCAATTCTCCATGTCTCCCTCCCACTAGCCCCTGACAACCATCATTCTACTCTCTGTTTCTATGTATTTGATTATCTTATATTCTTCATAAAAACTGAAATTTTAATATGATTTAACTTATTAATTTAATTTTACATAGCCATATATGGATAGTGGCTGCTGTGTTAAGATAGCACAGGTCTAGAATCAATTAAAATAAAACATGGTCATGCAGTCAGATCTTCGGTTAGCAATAAGCCACAGCCTGTAGAGATGGATGGTAGAGGTGTGCTCTTAGCAAACCAACAAATCAGCAAGTATAAGACTTGAAATTGAGATTTGGGGAGGACGAAACAACACAAGGGGACAGTTAGGCAACTATCAATATTCCAAAGAACGCCAAAGCTATCATGATGCTCGGGAGGCTGATTAAAGCAGATATGGAACTTTATTTTGCACAAATCCAAAGCACAGTCTACTTGGTCTTATATTTAACAGGAAAAGTGGTGAGCTTTGGATTGGGCGATCATGGGTCAGGTGCCTACCAAGACCCTGTCACCTATGGCTGGGGCGGCGACCACATACTTGTGCGTATGACAGCATTTGTCGATAGTTTCCCCACTGGGCATTCATTACAGCTATTAATTACAATAAACATTCTTATCTTTTCATCTGGATTTCTTCAAATGTAAGATGTGTGTTATCCTCTTTCTGTTAGGGAATTAACTGTGGAACAAAGCTCTCTATCAAGTGCTATGGCTTCTGCATCAAGATGCCTTTAGAAACCTAAGCTACTGTGAATTCTTCCCCAGCTATACTCAAAACTCCTCTACTTTGTATTTATTCCCCTTTCCATCACCCCAGGAAACAATTCTAGAAATACTCAGATCAATTTCAAAATGCCACACTTGTTACTTTATTTAAATTGTTGCCCTCTATGGGGCACGCTCCCTGAGGAGACACAGCTTGTATCTGTGCAGGTACCAAATTCACTCCGTCTTTATTCCAAAATTTGAGGTACATGCCTGAAATTAAAACACTGCTCCAGAAATCCACAACCAACAGGTTTCCGTGTGTCTTTGAGCGAAAGCGTGGTTATGTACTTAGATTACAAAATAGGGAACAACTGTGGAGTACAGACTTTCTTTCAACTTCCCACTGATGGAGCTCTCCAAGTCAGAGCTGTTTCGAAAAGCTCAGGAAACAGAGGGCTCAGTGGGTGGGTCCTGCTCCCTGTGTTTGCGGCTCTCTGCAAGAGCTTCGGTACCGTGGGGTTTTGCCAGTGAGTCTGAACACTAAACCCAGTGGGAGGGAAGCTAGATGGAGCGAACTGCCAACAGGTGGGGCACAGCATTAACTGCAAAACTCTGTACTTTGACAAAAAGGTTTTCAGAACCAAAGAGGTGTCAGCAGCCTGTGAATGCCACACGCCAGGCCCTGCGGTGCTTTTCCCTGGTACTTTTCTGCCTGTGGCATAATGTACATAAAATGCAAAAACTCAAAAATCTGCAGTTTTCGCAGCTAGCTGAGTGAGTGGGAGCCTTTCTGGGTTCATCTTAAACATCCGTCCTTCTATGGGGAAAGGAGAGAGAAGATGAACTTGAAACGGAGTTTGTTGCAGACTGAATTTATAATCTGTTATGTCTCTGGTGACTTACTTAGTGGATGCTATCATGATCCTTAACAAAATGGCCGCAAGAAAGAAATATTAATATCACTGCTGAGAAGAAGCATCGTACTTTGCCCAGCATCGCCGCAACATTTGGAGAGATCATGAACAAATATTTAGGTTAGGGAGACATCTGCCAAGGTAAAGGTCTTTCAGCGAAAAGGGCATGAGAAACTTCTGTGTGGAATATCATACTTTGCCAAATGAAAGTATCAAAAGTGAGAATAAAATTATCAAAAGATGAGTGGTCGGTTTGTTGGGGGATGAGATGAAAGAAAAATAAGTGTCTGAGCATCCAAATACAAATAAACTTTTCAAAAACCGACCCTGCTTAGAATTATCCATTTTACTCAACATATGTATAGAACAGGAATGAATAATTGAATAGGAGGAGACAAGAAAGGATATGAGCAGCCTGCAGAGGTAGATTCCAAGCTTGGGCTAAGTTCTTTCCAGACTATTCTCTTTGGAAGTAATTCCTGCCAAAAGTATGCTCCCAGGCATACCTCGGGTGATGCATTAACATTCTCAATGCTTTTACCTAAACCAATAAATGAAATTCCCTGATTAGCTATAAGCTCTGACTCAGTAACTTTACCCATTAATTAACAAAGGGACAAGTGAAAGAGAGAAAAGAATCTTGCCATTTCTATTAAGTCTTAGAATAACAACAAAAATGAAAATGAATGATTTATAGCCACTCTTTTCCGGGCAATCCATTGTGATAGCTAGATTTTGGTTTTAGCTAACAAACTAGCTGAGCAGTGATTGGTATATGTATGGGTGTGTGTGTGTGTGTGTGTGTCGTTTTCTGCGCACCGATATTCAGAATGCTTACTGATAAATATAAATATTTACAACACATTTGTAAATTGTTAAAAAAAATGGTGTTATGGATAGTTTCACATCAAAAATTGTGATGCTGGGATTTTTAGAAGATTACAAATATATTTTCTAACAGAAACCAAGCGAGCACACACCTGCTAATAAGATGAAAGGCCACCATAACGACTTCCCTTTCCACTCAGACATTAAAGTGACGGCTGGATTTTACAGGTATAGAAGATGTATGGCAATGAAATATTTATTAACTTAACCAAAAATATCAGACACAGGTAATTTCTCCCTTATAAACAACAGATCTATTTGGACAGGAAAATGTCACATTGAAACACAGAAGCACCTGGAGTGGGGACAGAGAAAAGATTGGTCACAGGAATTCTAGACACAAATTTTAAAGTAACAAATCAGCCCCTGATAAGAGCAGCATTAAGGAATCTGATAATAAAAAAAAAATGCAGAGGTTTTGCTCCAGCACGGAGAAGATTTAGAAAAGAACACTATCTATATATCTAATATGGTTTTAATATAATATGGTTTTAAAATAAAACATGTTTTGCTCTCTATGTAGAATCCCCACGGATTCACCAAATTTAAAGCAGTAAATTTCATCTACACTGATCATTTTTTTCCTCGAAAGGTGACAGTGTTTCTTAAGAATTGTTAAACTGACTTCCTTAGTGATCAGAAATTAAAAGTAAATATTCTGACTTCTGGTTTTAATGTGAAACCATGTAGTTACCAAATAACCATTATTTGAAAGTGAATATTCAGTGAATATGATATTTAAATACAAGCATTAACAAATATATTAAACTAGTAAATTTCCATTAAGATTTTTGACTAAAAATCAAGACATCAT
>CM053508.1:4113966-4156038 GCA_028627145.1 Eidolon dupreanum | reverse complement strand
TTTTTTTCTATCTGTTCTGTTTTTATATTTTATTCCTTTGTGTTTTATTATGAAATTATTAAAAGTATTGCAAAAATTCAAATCATATGAAAGGTTGAAAAGTGAAAATGTAAAAAGTCCTTTCCCTTTACTTTCCACAGTTTGCCCCACTAACATTTCCTAGTTTTTCTTGAAACTTTCAAATTAGAAAATAGCTGAAACCAAACAGCTTTGGTTCTATTAATTGGTGCAGGTATCTCCTTCCCAGAACCATGACAAATTTTTTGTTAAGGAAAGGTAAGGACAAAATGATCGAAACGCCTCTTATACTTCATTTTCCAAGTATAGTAGTGAATAGGAAAAAGTTGAAAATATTTCCTATATTCTCAAGTCCATCACTTTATTGTTGTTTTGTTTTGTTTTATCACCCAGCATCAGTTACTTTCAAGCCACATTGTTTAGGCAAGAGAGACCCCATCCTCAGCCTCAAGAGTGACATGGCCCATGCCATCCACTGCAGTGATTAGCTCATTATGAACACCTGAATTACTTCTGACCAGTGAGGTCAGGTCCAGGGTTTCTGTCTGACCAGCCATACCAGAGTGATTACCAGGATAACTTAAGCTACAGCACATATTCGGATTTAAGGAATGGTCTATCACTCTGCCTGACTTGTAACTATTCCCAACATGCTGCCTCTTGCATAGCTTTCCTTTAGCTCAACTTTTGGCTCAGGCTTCTATATCCAAATGTCCAACCCCCTGGGTAGTCATTTGCCTGAGATGTATTAACAACGCTATATCTCTAAGTTAATGTTATTGACATGAACTGAAATTGCACTTTATAACTTTCTCCCAGAATCCCATATTGAGACATATTTGAAAAATTTGACACATATGGGAAAAACATAAAATCAATGAGAATAGTTGATATAATAGTTTAAGAAATAATAGTGGATAAAGACCTTTTAAAATAAATATGCAGCAAGTATCTAAAGTGAAACTGGAGTACAGATAACTGTGAACTGTGACAGATAAATATATTAAAATTTTTTTTAAATTCATAGTGACAGTAATATTTGTTCCATTTCCTAGACAGACAAATTAAAGAACGAAAATTTACTGACCATGGTGGCTAGCAGTAGAGACATAAACCAAACTCGAATATGCAGCACTAAAAAAATACAAGGACAAAAACAAGATATTATCATAATTTCCACATAATCTTTCTTTTAACCATTAAATATATATTTTATGGGAGAGATTTCAAAATCTTGTGAGTCATTTTCAAATTCTAAAACCACAGTGCTTCCCATCAAATGACAGAGACATTTACATTCAAGCCAGCTGAGAGGTTGTTTTTCTTTTCTTTTTTTTTTTTTCTTCTTTTTTGCATACATGGCCTTATGCCTGAGCTTCTATTATTTCTGTTCCAGAAGAATGCAATAAATATGTCTAGAGACAAGGGACAAAGTTAATAAAAGGCTGTCCTTTCTTTTGCCTAAGACCCTGGTTTAAAATGAGCTCTTTTCCCTAAACACTATATATTAATTGGATGGCTTCAGCTTCAGCCACAGACAAAAGCAGTCCAGATCATGATTATGTGCAATATAATTCGTCTTGATATGATGAGCAGCCACAGAGCATAGATATTAAAAAGTAAAGTTCTTCCATAAGAAAAAGATCCTAGAATGCAACATGTTATTAGGTCAGTTAAAGGGCCACCATTAATAAAATTTCTTGCATTGTGTGTATCCCTCTCAAAGATTCATGAATATTTTGTAATCATAGAGCCTTCAAAACTATTGGACTTCTAAATGGCTCAATTTTTTGAAAATGATTGTTTCAGTAAGTGCTTTCCATTTGTTTTTATGATGTATTCAGGATCATCCATTATGATTTCTATGACGTACGGACACTGTGTACAGGGTGATCAGTGTTTAGTAGATAGCAGCAGACTCTAGAGGTGTTTACCCATTTTTTTTAAAAAGTAATACAATTTTTCTATCTTTTTTGTGCAGTATGTAAAGTATAAGCATCTATCTACTTTTTCTCATATCATGAAGGCGGTGTTTTCAGGCCCATTGATTAAAATACTAAAAATTGGTCCACATCTAAATTAGACATGTTTCAAGTCTTCAATCCTAGACATTTTCTGAATCCAAACTTCAGACTGATCCAAAGGATCAAAAATGGCTAAGCTTACCGGAGCCGATGTTGGGGGTTTATTTTAATCTTCTAAATGACTAGATTGATAGCCAGGGCATCGTGTGGATAACCACTGATAATCAGGTATAGCAACACAGTTCCTCCTCTCATTACCTCCTCACCCATTTGAAAAATTTGAGAGCCAAACACATAGGTGTTTGTTCTCCGCTGGGGGTGAGTTTGCTTCCCAGGGAGTATTTGGCAATGTCTGGAAACGTTTTTAATTATCACGACTAGGTGGGGCGTGCTGATGGGGAGAGGCCGGAGATGCTACTAAGCATCCTACAATGCTCAGAATGGCTCCCAACAAGGAATTATCTGACCCAAATTGTTGGTAGTTCTAAGGTTGAGAGACCCTGATATAGGTGAAAAAAAAAAAAGTAAAAGAGATGGTATAGACTATTTCATATTACTAAACTCTATATTCCAAGCCTAAAATAATTGTTTATTTAGCTGTCTATTCATCTCAATTAAAATAACTTTAATTATAAATATTCACTCATGCACTGAGACATTCGTGCATTCATTCATGGCCTCATTCTAAAAGAAAAAAGAAATAAGGTCAAGGAGCTTCTAAAACCCCAATTCAAATAAATACTTGACATAATTCAGATATTAAAGACAAACAAACCAGAGCAGAAGTCTGAAGCCAGATGAAAGCATATAAATGTACACATGAGGTTTGAGAAAAAGGTAGTTGTCTGATCACAGTGCATTATGCCTTGGACTTTATGCTAAGGCCAGAGGGCAACCTCTGAAAGAATTTAAGCTAGACCATGGGCTTAACAAATAGAAGAATGACTCACGTTGGAGTGGAAGAGTTTATAAAAAGCAATGCTCAGAGACAGAATCCAAACAGGAGGAGGTTGTAAAGCTCCAAGGAAAGGAATTCTATGGTTTGGCACAGAATATTTTGTCCATGACATGGAGAAATACACGGACTGCAAAGATGATTAGGAAGTAGAACAAGATACGACTATATCACTGAGGAGCTACAATGCTGTTTGGATGAGGACCAGTCAAGGGTTATGACATTATTTCTTTTGGCTGAAACAATGAGGAAATGCTGGTATCTTACGTGGTCAAACATAGCAGAGAGTGTGTGGGGAGGTGTGGTGGAATGATGATAATCTCAGTTTTTGATATCTGAAACTCAAACAACTGTGTGATACCTATGAAGATGTACTTACACAGTTGGTTATGTGAGATTAAAAATTCTGGGTTAAAATCTGAATAAAAAATAGAGTATTCTTCCAGAAAAACTAAGGTGTTAGAAATTTGGTTTAGCCAAAATTCATAGGTACCCAGGAGTTACAGAAGAGGAAAGCATTAGGAAAATGTTTGATCAGAGACAATGAACTCGCCAGGTATAAACAGGGTATAATGCAATTCCTCAGTCAAAAAAATAATGATGAAGAAAAAAAGCATTTGAAACAGGTGCAAATTCTGACCTGATATTGAGAAAATAAAATGTAGTTAATTTTAAAATTGGCATTTGTGTAGTGCTTTAAAATTTGCAAGGTGCTTTCATGGCAATTACCTTATTTAATTCATAGGACCTGAGTTGGGGAGGACAGAAATTACTGTTTCCATCCTGTAGATATGGGTACTGAGACGATGAGAGGTTAACATGTATTTCTCAGTATCATGCAGACTGTAAGTGCCATCATGAATTTTGAGCCAAGTTTACTCATCCTAAGCTCCATGCATTTTTCAACATACATGCACATGTGCACACACACACACACAGCACAGTGCCTAGATATAAATAAAATGTTGTTTAGAAAATATTTTCCCTGTAAAGGTTTTATTTATATGTGTCTGTGTGTGTGTATATATATATATATATATGTGCATATATACATGTGTTTATGTGTATATATATATATATATGTATATAAAAATCTGGATCATTTCAAGAGACTGTGACATAATATTAAACTGTATTTCTATATCATTTATCTAAATTGAGTTAAATAATTTAAATATGTAAAAATAATATACGTAGTGTTATTTTAAAAAGATCACACCTTCAGTAGTAATTGGTCACCCATAGCCTCCTCGCCTAAATTTTAGCATGTTTCCATGACAGATAGATCATTTTACAGTTTATTGCTAAATGTATATTTCAAGTGACCTTGAATGACAAGTTTGAATAGCCAAGGTTTCTTGGACTAGGAAACTCAGAGGTAGAGAAACTTGAACACATGCTCAGGTTTCAACCATCTCAAATAAAAACTGTTAATGACTCTGGGACTGCGAATGTGTTATCAGTCCCAGAGGTTTAGTGGGGAGTTGATTGTATTCATTAATATCCTTCAGTGAGGTCATTGGTAGGGAGAGAAGGTGCTCCAGGGGGGATACCTAGTGAAATAAAAACAGAAAATATTGAGCTTTGCATAGCAAAGGAAGGATGAACTTTTATAAAGTTCCCGTTGTCTTACATATGAGAGTAAACTGAAAGTCAAGTCTACTGAAAGGAACGTTTGATGCTACTTGGGTCTTCCACTTCCCTATTCCATCAAAAATGGGAAGCACCTGTTCGGGGTAACTACTGCTTTTTACTTCTCTTTCTCCCTAGTCTACCTGTTCAAATTACCAAAAATGAAAAAAGAAAAAAGGAAGGAAGGAAGGAAGGAAAGAAGGAAGAGGAAGTAATTGTTCTAGCTTTGTTACTTCGTTATTTCGTTTTGTGTTGGTGTAAAGTACAATTAAAACATGCGGTCGTCTTTTTTGACACTCTGTCGGCATATTTCTCAGAATGGAGCTTCACTGATGCGAGAGAATCCGTGTGCCGAAGCGACCCCTGAGGGAAGACACGAATCCTTCTGCAGGATTGCAAAGTGGCTCCAGCAACAAGCACCGAGCCCTCCTTCCCCGGCCTAACCCTGCTTACACATTCCGGAACCAAACCCCAATCTTCCTGCCCGCACCGCGTTCCCCTGGCGCTTTCAGCAAGCCTTGTTAACAGTTTCATCGTAACAGGCTCAGCAGGTTCAACATTTGATTATCTTTCTCTGAGGTTCACGGTCAAGTCTTCTTCCTTCGTTATGCACTGACAGGGACGCTGTGCTCAGGCTCTGGGGGTGCGTAGCTTCACATAGGAACGTGCAGAAAATGCAGAATCGACAATCTGGATAAATCTCGCATTCAAGGAATTTAATTGTATTATTGAGATTCAGGGCTGCGCCCCTGAGACATCGATCTGGTATTGTCAGTTTCAATCCTGGGAGCTCTGGCAGCATGATGATGTGTTCATGGAATTTGCAATTGAGATAATGAGGAATCAAAGCCGGCGACAGGATCACTGACAGAAAACAGGGGAACCGACTGGAATCAATACGGACCGGCCCTACAGAGCCCGCCTGGCAGCCTGCAGTCTTGGCAAAGCTCCTCAGCTTCCAATTTAAGAACAGACTCAGGACTTGGGAAAGGGACGCAGTTGGATGTGCAGACCGGGGTGACGCTTCTGCTTTCCAAGGCTCAGAGTGTTTGCTCATAAGCTTTTATTGCCAAAGGCAAGGCTCTCTGGATTCAGCAGCCAAATAAAACAAAGGAGGATTAGAACAAAACAGTGGAATACAAAACATGGGAGGGGGGGTGGGGAAGACTGTGACACATAGTTGTTTCTTGCTCTGCAAAAAGTGAGATGCACTCTGTTGGGGGGATTCTTAAACTATTTAAAAGGTGGCAAAGGCCAGCATCGTTATAAGGAGGAAACCATTTGAATCATAAAGTTGGATATTTCTCAACTTTTGTTTACTTCAGTGCTGAATAAGAGAAGGTAATTTTCATTTTATTGTTATGAAAGCCAGTTTTCCTAGGCTAAACCAAAAGAAACTATGGTCCTATATATCTGTCCCTTCATTTAGTTCCCCAATCTCTCTGTCAGGTTACAGATGTCCTGGGAAGAATCAACTATAATCACAGAAAGAGGAAAGGAATCAGTGAGAATAGACATTTTTATTGCATATCTTGTTGCTGGTCACTTATACTACTGGGGTAATTAAATTACCTGGATGTTCCTCACCCCAACAAAACACAGGTGGGGTGTATCTCTGCAGAAAGGTCTGATTTAGGTACACTGTCCTGGCATAATACCTTGGTTTGGATAATACATATATGATTATATATGGTCACCTTGAAAACCTAACAGAGTTACGAGTTCAAAAGGAGATGGATTTTCTTGCTATCAGACAGCATTTACTGTACTATACGATGTCACAAATGTTGCTCAGTGACTAGTTTGGAAAAAATATAAATGTCACTGTTAGGTAACTGGTCACACGTGAGCGATGAGAACAAAGGAATAGGGACCTAGCCCAGAGGCTCCCAAAGAACACCCCACTAGCAGTTAGAGGATCCCTCCTGCATCCCCAGAGACAAAGGACAGGAGGGTCATAATCTATAGCTGGTTTGATCAGGCCACAGGTGCCTAAGCAGAAGAAGGTACTATCCTAACCTGCCCACAACCTCAGCATCATTACACCATCATTATAATGTCATGTTTAGGCCCGGAAGTCCATGAATCTGATTATAACAGACTGAATTCTGGGTAAACGCATACACACTAGACTAAGAGTTATAGAGCGGCCAAGCGTCAATCAAAATGACCTCACGGGCCATCACCTAGGACCATCTTCGGAACCCCCCATCACAGCCCTAACACAATGGCAGACCTCCCTCCCCGCCGGGGTCACAGCTCTCCCTCTCCCCTGACTGTAACCAGCTCCCCACCAGGGGACTATCCTTTTTTCCATATGGATGGCCCATTAGGAGTGACCAGTCTTCTACCTCACAAAGTGCCTTTAATAAGTAACACCTCTTCTGTCACTGAGTGGAAATTCCTGTCTTCATTACCCAAACTCCGATGGCCACACGCTAACATTACTGCCTCAGTTCCCTCTGAAGGTAGAGAATAAATGCTCTCTTAAAGACTTTGGGAAAAATTTGTTTTGCTCAGCTGGATTTTACCAGTACCTCAATGATTCCTTAGATGTCTTCTGTGCTTAGAAGGTAGAAGTATATACTAGTGAAAGACCAGTGCATTTCATCACTGCCTGAAAACTGCTGGGCTGCTCATGGCTTTCAGGGTCAACTTCCCTAACTATATTCTCACAACAATAAAAACGCCATATTTTGTGATTAAATATCAAGAAGAGTAGTCAAATAGAGACATCAATTTAAATTATTCAGAACTAGCCTTTCAGATAAGTAAGTGCCGAGGTGTGTTTTATTCTTTGGGATTAAAAACAAAAACACACACACACACACAAAAAAAAAACCCTCTAAAAAGTCTAAAATGTATGGAAACTTCTCAGACCCGATGATCAGAGCACCCTGAATAGTTCAAAGCTGTCTAAATTATTGGAAAGGAATTGTTACTGATTCCAGGAAATTTTACTGATACCCAGTTGTCACTCCCATCCTTAAATTGATCTTATATGAGTTTGACATCGTTACTTACTCTTTTTTTTCATATTAAGATGAGTAAAAACTGTGAGAGACTGATGTTATTGGTACACGACAAAAGTGCCCTTGTATAAAGTTGACCATTCAATGAAGGCTAATACATATTTATCTCAAATGTTTCTTGTACGTATAAGACTATTTGCAGAGTTCTAATAAATGTCCTCGGGGCTTTTTAAAAGCAATGTTCTCTCATTCCAGCACCTGTACCTGCATCAGTCTCCTGGAATCGGATTCAACTCACTCTCACAATTGCTTCTACTAACTTCTCCTCTCTAGAGAAACATCACGTCTTATAAAACTTCAAAATATTGCTACCAGACAACACTAAGACCAATTTTCCCTTTAAAATCTACTAAATAAAGATTCACTGTATCTTCCTTTCCATCTTAAAACAATTAAATATCATTCTTCTTCAGCAGGAAAATTGAAGTATTTTGAAATTTGGTGACTTTAACATGCTTATTGATCTCTTAATTGGACAAAAAGAAAGTTAATTGTCTTTTGAATTGAGAGAAAAAAAAATACGCTAAAATTTAATCCAATGTAGGCATTAACTCATTCATTTACTCATAAATAATTGCTCATTTTCTGCTAACTCCTAGACCCTTAGGAACATATTGACAAATGGCAGGAATAAAACAGAGATAGATTATCCCCGCTCTTACTTGGGAAGAAAAAAATATAGGCAAATGAAAGGCAAAATGACTAATTTCTGTGTTCTCTCTCCCTGCTCTGCCATCCTCCACCTAGGTTATTCAAACTTAAAGACTTCTTTATTCGTTATATACATTTTTTTCTGGCGGCTTCTACTGAATATAACTCCTTCCCTGACCCTCTCCCCACCCCGCCCCGCCCCCCCCCCAAAAAAGCCCAGATGCAATGCAATGTTTATAGGCAATTGGTAATTTTTTTTTTTAAAAAAAACCTCACCTCTTGTTTTGCTTTTAAGTATTTTTTAATTCTCTATCAATCACTGTTCAATATTCATTCCACTACGGAGAAATTATTATCCCATTGCACAAATTACTCTCACTCCAAAACGACATGCTTAGAAATTTTCACCTCATCAGTAAGTGGTCTGCAGTCTGAATCCCATTCATCAGCGGTATGAAAGCGGAAGATGTCAAGCAAGGGGGAACAGTGCTCTATTAAGCATTTCCCTATTAGGAATGGAATACTGAAATTGATTAATAATTGAGAGAAGAATTAAAATTCTTTTCTTTCAGCCATATTATAGACAAGACATTACTATAGTTAATGGCAATTATGTGAAATCTTCTGGGTAATGAAGCAACTTAAATAAACTTCGCCATCCTCGCCCATATCACAAACAGATAAAATGGCAATTTGAATGTAATACCACAATTTGCATTTAAGATTATGCGGAAACTCGGTGCTTTAACTAACTCGGCCTATTAGGTAATAACAATTTCAGTAATTCTAAAGTGTTATTATTATTAATGACAATAATAATAATGTTCTCTGCCTAAATTCCTTTCATTTAACTAACATAGTTTACAAATATTTTCAAATAGACTAAAAGTGCAACCTAAAACCCATTCTTGAGTTTTTAAGGGGGTACAGACACTATTTAGGTAGAAGGCCATTAATGCTTCAGAATGTTTCCTTTTAACTATATCATATGTAATTTAATTTGTTTTGCATGTCATTTCTTTATATATGGAATTAATATTTTCATTGGATTTCTACTAAATGAGGATATAGTCTCTCATGCTGAATACATGCTATAGGTCACACAATAGTGGATCATTTAACTCTCCTTTATCTCTGTACGTTTCCTGAATTCTCAGCCATTTAAATAGTCAAAAGCCTGTACTTAGCACCTGGTGCTCTTTGGGGTGTGGACCAGGGAAGGAGTATCCGCCACAGCAAGCCCGGAAGCAGCTCCCCAGGATACCATTGATGGCATGTGTTCACAGGCAATGTTAACGGTTTTGAGTAACACTTTAAAGTATCCAATAACTGAATGTCCATTGAGCCAACATCACTGTACCAGTTGTCAACTATTTTAGGGTTAGTCTCTTCCCCATTAACTAAAATAATCAAGTTTGCAAATCAAGTTTTGCGCCATACACACAATCATTTAACACATGATCAGAGATGTATAGAAATACACATAGAAAAAGAACAGAAAGAACTCAGGAGTCTAAAGAGGATTTTTTTTCCTAAATGGCACAACTGTGTATTTCATGTATTTTCCTTCATAAATAGAATTTACTTTTATCACGGTGAGGTAGCCTTTATAGAAATATTTTATTACAATCACATTTTCAAAACTGTGACATATACTTTAGGAAAAATATATCCTCAACACTCTCAAATACTAAATTGTTTCTGCAGTTACTATCTTGTATTTTTGCCACCCTAGTGTTTACTTCGATTTAAGGTATATGGAGGAGAAAAATAATCTAATATTTTCTTTGACTTAAAGTCGCTATCATCTTCATTAGGTTTTGATCAGTGGTGTTTATTATTGATGGCTTTATACAAATTTTTGGATTTTTTTCTCTCAACTCTTTAAATTATGAGGAGGCAGAGTTGACATTCTATGAAAAATCCAACATGAAAGAATCATTGCCAATTCAAGAAAGTCTTTCCATGATTTCTCAAGGCGTTTTGTTATTTTTGCAGTGTTTTTAGGCCCTGGAATCCATGATTCCTTCACAGCTAGCTTCTAGGGTTAAATAGAGGGGAGAAACGCAGCAGCCTAAACTTATTTTGTCATCTGGCTACTCTATTTAAACAAAGATCTTGCTTTATCATAGTGTTATCCAGTTCCAGCTAAAATTTTGCACCCATTTTTACTAACAATATTATTCTTTCAGAATAGTAAAATGAGAATTATTGATGGTTCGTTACCTAAAGAAATGAGACAAAAAATACATGAGAATTTATTTAATGTAGTTATAGAAGAGGTTAACTAAAAAGCTATTCCACTTTACATAAGTACAGTTTTATTTATTAGAGTTATATGTGGTATGTTAACATGTACTTTTTTCATCAAAGAAGATGAGAATAGATTTGCAAGAATGTCCAAGAAATTGAAGTGTGCAAACATAAATGTAAAGGACTTTCAACAACTCTCAACCTACAGATAGCTCAAGCACATAAAAATAAAGAAAATTAAACAGAATTCGAACTTTTGGGAAAGTTTGGAATTAAAATAGGCCGTCCAGGATAAATTACTGCCCATCTAAATTAACAATACATAGGAGAGTTGATTTTATAGTAATCTTGAAGAAATGTGCAGAAACTGTCAAGTCACCATTATCCTGCTTCATAATTCTAAAACAGAGCTTAATTTGGTCCACTTCACTTAATTTTCCCTGCCTTCAGCTTGGTCTAGGTATCCATCTCTTCTCACCTGGCCAACGGCATTGGCAACACAGAGCTCCCTGCTCACCTACTGTATTTTACCTCTCCTCTCGATTGGCTCCTACTCCTTAGCATACAAAATGTCCCAGTCTCTGCCAACATATCATTTTTTACTTGCTAACTAGTTCTCTTCTCTCCACATGTCTTTACTGCCAATAGGACCAAAACCACACTTTGTACTTTCTTTGTTTCTGTTCTTAATTCATAGTATAATTAATTCAGAATTCTACTGTAGTGCTCAACTGGAAACTTATTCCTGAGGTCATCAAGAACCAGCTAATTGTCAAGTCCAAGTCGACCTTACTGCAGTATTTGCCATTGGTAACCATTTCTCAGTTGGAGATTCTTTCACATTTGCCTTTTACAATATGTTTCTCCTCCCTGCATCTCTGCTTATATGCCAGGCAGGGTCATGTCAGGAAATGGATGGGGTGTCAAAACTGGATAATTTGTGATTTTAATATAAGAACTATTTACAAAAGTGTGAGACAAGGAGACGGGGGTGGGGGGCAGTGCAGTTCCCTAGGTTTAACATCTGTGGGTATCACTGCTCCTAGGCATACAGTGCAAGCAGAGGGAAGAGCTCCCAGAACCTGGAGACAGAGAGGCTTTTGTTGAGCCCTAGAGGAAATGTGACCCTCAGTCATGGAATATGTCAGTGCTGAGAGAATCCACAAGGACCGATATGAGAGAAGAAAAGCCCTGAACTCACTCTTCTTCCATCTGATTTTTTTTTTTTTTTGCAAGTACCTCCTCAATTGGATGAAAAACACTTAAAGATAGAGAGGAAGGGAGTCATTTTATGTGGACTAAACAGATCAGCTTCTCAGGGCACAGAGCAGGGCAGAGAGGAGGAGAGAGCAGATCCAAAAGGGTTAAGAGAAGGCAGTCTGCCCAGCCTCTATTTTTAAGTGGTACTCTTTCTCCAGGGTTCCGATTTGGATCCTCCAATCTTCACATTCTTTAAACATCCTCCTGATGATCTTATTTTCAATTTTGCACCTTCTTATTTTCAATCTTGACCTATATTATTACTTCTATGCTGGTGATTCTGCAATCTGTATCTCCACAAACATATTTTTTTGAGGTTTCATACTTTCAACTATTTAAAAGATATCTCTTTCCTGAATTCAACATCACAAAATCTGAACTCATTACCTTCCTGTATAACTTACTTTTTCCAGATTATCTCTCTTTGAAACTGAATGATACCCAAGCCTTCCCAATCACCAAAGTCAAAAACTCAGAATCATCCTTACTCACTAAGTATAGCCAATTGATCACAATGCTTTACAAACTATATCTCTAAATAAATATTTAATTCATCTGCCCCTGTGCACTGTCACTATGACTATCTTAGTGAGTGTGACAAAATTGTACATACCAGGCGTTACGGAAATTGATGACATGAACCATTTACCTAGTCTGGGGATTAAGGTAAATTCTTCCAGAGGAGAGCGCATGTTAGCTAAGAACAGAAAGATGGATAACAAACGCCTAAGCAAATGATGGAAAAAGTGTTGAATGCAAAAGAAACGGCATCTGCCGGGGCTACTGGAGGAAAGAATCAAACATTTGAGAAACTAAAATGAAGAAAGTATACCTGGAACAAGAAAGGAAAATATCTTAAAACATCTTCAACTGAGACTGGAGAATTAGGAAGATGGAAGGTTGCAGAGGCTTTAGAGGTACATGGTGGAGTTGGAACTTAACGCATACGGTGCTCAGGTTGATGGAAGAAGCAAGGAATCAATGAATAGATTCTAAGAAAATTACCTCTGCTTAAGCCTGAAAAGGTCTCACAGTCTTAATCTGTAGAACAGGAGAACATACCAACCAGGTGATAAAAATGATCTGAACAAAGTTAACTGGTGAGAAACCTCTGCAGAACAGCACACCTTGCTTACCACTCAACTCTGCAAATCCAACTCATCTTTGTGCCATGAACCTCTGTGCATGTTCAAAATTTTTCAGATTGTGAGTCAGGATTTCTTTGAAGGGAATCCCTCCGCATTTATAATTTGCTCCAGAACTCTTAGAACTTAATATGAGTGTTTTTTATACCTTCCTTCTAAGGAAGAATGGGAAGATCATTTAATTATCCAAAAGTTAAATATTTTAGGTATTACAATGATGTTGTTATTTGTTAATCACAACCTTTTGGATTGCTGATAACTAGGGGAAGCCACTCAAATGCCAGGGTTTTATTTCTTCTCTTTTAAAATAAGAGAGATAATTACAAAGAGCCTTTCAAGGTCTGAAATTCTATAAGTCAAAATAAACCAAAACATGAGAATGGATGAAATGATCCCTTTAAAACTACTTCCGATCCTCCAAGCCCAATAATAAATAACAAAAAGTAAATGAAACAATCATTAGATGTTTCCAAGTAAATCAACATTCATTTATGTTGAACAACATCGTTTAATCCATGAACTTGGCATCATATCTAGATCTGCCATCTTCCACAGTACTTAATTGACTGTTGAAATCCCATCTCTAGAAAGGTCATGGTAATTAGATAGCAGATACATTCCAAGTTAATGCACAAGACAATTCATCTGGCTCCTGGAAGAAACTATACATCACAATATGCACACACATACAAACAATACTTGTTAGAAGTTAGACTGAGTATTTTCACAAACAAATGAGAATAGAAAGAATGAAGATGATGGGAAATGAATAATAGAAGGGGAAAAAGTACAGTGTCCTTTCTCATTTTTACATCTTAAACTATTTTAAGTAATAACTTCTGACTTTACTCTTAATTTTCTTTTATCACCTCTTGACTTCAACTTAACACTGTCCAGTAGAGAATTATTCATCTCCTAAAGGATCCTAAGGCTTAATTAATAGAGGAACCAGCCGAAGGGATAAAGCTAGAGATACCAGAAGTAATTACAATTTAATGAAACAAGAATGAACAAATTACCACAAAGCCCAGTAGCCTAGGAAGTGGCCTGAAATGAAAATTTGGTCATCAAACTGATAACCTCTCTTTTACCTCTACCTGAAATACCATTTCCCTTTTCTCTTCTCATTCTATTTTCTTCATGTTTTGGAGGATTTATGAATCCTCCAAATAGGTATGATTACAAATAAAAATAATACAATTATTATACATCTATGTCCTCAACACAAGCTCACATATTCAAAAGGTTAACTGTGAGGTGTGATCTGAAGGTCGAAGTTAACACTCGACTTTAATGAAGTAATTTAGAGTCAAAATCAACCAAGAAGACCTGTTTGGATGAAAGTTCACTTTTAAGTCAGAGATGCTAGAAGATTTTTTGAATATTCAGCCTATTTCAAGGCTGACCTGGAACTCGCTAATGTCTCCCAAACACAGTTTCAGCATGGTCTTCAGCACGCTGAACACAGAATTCCCGCAGCATGTCTTAACTGCTTCTATTCAGCCTCCAAATAGAGGAAATGTTTGCAACACTGTGCTGTTTATTTTGACAAACACAATCTCGTTTTTTTCACTGCAGGAGGGACAGAAACGGGGACACACACACACACACACACACACACACACACACACAACTTTGTTTTAAGTCAGTTGCAAGCAAACGTTAAGAACTGAGAGAGGAAGATTAACCCCTCTCGCTCCCCAAGCAGCAGGGAGGATTAAATGGGAGGGCAAACCCTGTCCCCTGGAACTTCCTCTGGGCAGACATGGAAGCCCGTTCCAGATGCCCCACAAGCCCTTCTCCCAGAGCCGCAGGGCCTCTCGCCACCCTAACCCTGTTGTCTGCTGTGAAGCATTTCAGCCTGGCAGAGTGAGACATGGGTGAGCAGAATCTGGCCGATAGGAGAAAAATTATCCAGTGCACGTCATGACATTCTTTCTTACAAAACTGGGTGATACCGCGTAAATCGTTTCAATCTTTCGCAAGCACAGGAAAAGTTCATCGTGCATCTTCTTGTTTAGCAGCTCATTGCATCCATGGGCACATATGCTTTCACAGATAAGGAAACTGAGGCAATGAAATGAAGGTTTCGATTTTACCCCAACTGTCTAATGACTCGAGGTCTAAGAAACTAATTCGAGTCAATATTGTCAAATGAACAGTGATTTTGTTTTACAGTAGCATTTTGTTCTGACTAACTAGTTTGAGAAATACATTGAAAGTAGCCTTACCTAATCACATCCTTGAAGAATTCTTTTGTTACATAAAAGATGCTAAATTCTGGCAGGTTTGATAACAGGAAGAAAAATTAGGTTTAATTGAGTCAGAATGATAATAAATAAGTCAAATATAAAAATAACAAAAAAAAATTTATGTGTGAATGTGCTATGACTATGAAGGAAACTGCTGTGATAACAAGAAAAAAGATTACTAAAGTACTAAATTAATGACCTTTTTGAAAACATTATTTAAGGTTAAATATTAAATTCACTTAAAAACATAAGATAAGAAAGTAACAGATATAGCTTCCAGAATATAGGCAAAGACATGGAAAAAAAACCATTTAAGACCAACTCTAAAATATTATATATGCATATAGATTTGTATATGTACATGTATTTGTATATGTATAAACATATAAACATAGCAATAATTTATAATGAATAAACTGCTTATATCGATGGAGAAATCTCTGCGTGACTACACATTAAGATATGTTTTCAAATGTTATGCTAAATCATCCTCGCTGTGTGAGCATAAGGCCAGATGGAAGCTTATGGCTGCTATGTCAACACCTCCAGAACGTGGATGTCTTCTTAGCTACTCCAAATAGAACCCTTCCATCTCAGAAACACTGGGCCCAGAGGCCACATTTAGAGATGGCACTAAAAAAGTTAAAACTATTTGTACTGGGAAGGCATTTGTATAGGTTCAGGAAAAAGGGGAACACAATGTATGTTGCAAAATCCTGATTCCGTGACTGGGAGTGAATTTCCATGAATACATGTATAGAGAAATAATAAAATAACCTTAATTGATATTTTGATGTATGCCAGCACTAAATTAACTCTGCACTAATTATTATTTCCCTGGGCGTGAGATCTAGCTGACTCTTTTTAGTTTCTGCATCTTCAGTTTCTCCATAATGATGATTGGTTTTATTCCATTTTTTTTTCTAACCACTTGATGGTTTCCTTCTCTAGATGGGAGGTACAGGGCACAGGAATGATATTGCTTCACTTTCTAACTTTCTACTTGCAGTCTTGTTATAGTATGGCTAAACTTCATTCTCTGCCTGGGAATTAACCGTATGGGTTAAAATAAGCACCCTTTTCATGAGCCATTTAAAATTTCATTTTATTTGGACACAAATAAGCCATGTGTATAATACATGCATATTCTTCTCTTAATGGTCTTCACAGTCTACACCACTCTACTGAGTGTGTAAAATAGTTCAATCCGGCTTTCATGTCTGCTCACATTGGTTTTAACTTTTTAAAGAGAAAGAACTATGCCTTCTATATTTGCACACTCTACACAAATGAGTAACATAACCATACAATTCGTTTGACCATCATCTCTGTTCAATTATTTTCAGTCAACGGTGGTTGCTATCTATGAGGAAAAGATCCTAGCATCAACGCTCCCTCAGCCTAGATTTCCTCTAAAACATAAGCTATATTTGGGATGAATGCATCTGGAAGGCTTAGGAGCTAGTACTTATTGCTCCACCTCAATGCCATCTTTACACATACGTTTTATAAACAAGAATTTCATTCAGAAAGAGCCTACGTTACCTGGGGAAGCACAAAAGGAACACTCTGGCATGAAGAATTACAATCTTAGGACTAAAATAGTCTAAGAAAGTAAGTCAATAGATACAGACTGGTACACAAACTTTGGAAGCTTTCTAAAAAACTTTGTAACTTGGCCATATTTATCCTTTGCAATAGCTTATATTTCTTCATGGAAATTAAAGGTCAAGCTTTTAAAGGCAAAAGAATCTACATACTTTACAGTAATACAAAGGAAGAAGCAATATTGGGCAATAACAATAATTTTCTGAAGTCCTACTTTATAGAAAAAGAAACTACAAAATGCAGCTGACATGATGTCTGGTGTGTGTACGTGAGAGGGGGAGGGGCGGGAATGGGAGGGAGATGGAGAGAGAGAACCTCTGTGACCTCTCTCACTCCAGATTTCATCAATATCTCCAGGAAGTTCAGGTGAGCCTCTGCTCCTTTCTTCTCCCAAGAGACAGGTACTTTTAACTGCTAAAGAGAAATCTCAGATATTCCCCACACCCTGATTATGAGAGAACGCTGTGGGAGATTTTTCCATTTGTTCCTGAAACTACCTAAGTATAATGAACTGTATGAGATTTAATTTTCGAGCCCATTAATGACTGATTCGTGTGTTTCAATATATTCCTGAAGAAAAATATTAAGTCAAGTTGGGACGGATAAAGCCCCGATTTCCTGTTTCCATATATGACAGAGTATTTTTGTGCTTCCATCTTGGGAACACCAGAGTTTGGTTCTACTTCCCTTCACAGAAGCCAAATTTAGAGAGAATTTATTAGCTTTCCCCAAAGGCAATCCACTGAAAATATCCACACCTATGAGAGAAACATTTTACACTCTACCCTTATTTTATAATGCAAGTGTTCAACACTGCTTCACTAAAATCTTTCCAAATCAGACTTTTATTAGAGGGCAATTCTTTGTAAACTCTTTTGGTTTCCTTGAGATGTTATGTTCCCTAAGCATTCCTGGCCTTCAGCCCTATGTTTTTATTCTCCAGTAGAGGTTGAGTGAGGGGGTAATCAGTCTACATTTCTCTTCTCAGAGAAGTTCACCTGTCAAAAACGCTGGGCACAGAGACTTCCTCTTTCTCCTCCCCTTCTATCTCTCCTGTGAGAGGTAAGGCTATAGGCTGATGCTGCTGCTCTGAAAATACATATTTTATTTTTGGGAGGGCTATGAAATTTGGACAATGGGAGAAAGAGGGTGAAGACAGGCTCGTAGCAGCACATGCACTAACGTCCTCCAGTTTACCCTTTTTAAGGTGACATTCGGGTAATTCATCTCTTGACTTGTTTTTCTTATTTCCCAATTTTTTTGAAAATTCATCAGGAAAGAGGCCATTTTATTCGACCCTGCAGTCTATAGCATAAAACAAGATGTATTTTTATATGAATTTGAAAATTAAGTTTGGATTATCAATAAAATTATATATAATATTTTAGTAATATGTAGGAAAAAATAAATCACTGATTATCCACAAAAACACCGGCTAGCTAATTCATGCTTTCAAAATTATTTTTAAAAACATAAATGTATACATAATTATTTGAGATTAAGAAGTAGATACTCTATAACATTGGGTGCAGTCAAACACAAAGCTATATTTAAGTCCATAATTATTATTTCAATTAATAATTAAAAGCTTATGCTCATAGGGAAGGTATATATAAAGCAGTAAATGGCTTTTCCAGGTGATTAAACATCTAAATGATGTTTCACACCAAAGAAAAAAAGAAAGTTTATTGTGACTATATTCCTTAGCTTGAATAATATTCTTCCAACACAGTAAGAACATAATTCAATGAAACTAAAATAGCAAAAAAAAGGGAGTGATGTTCCTTTTGCTTAGGAAGCTCTGAGTGGCTGGCTTGACTGCTTTCTTCAAATTTACCAGGGACATCACAGCTACTGCAAGGGAGAGGTGAGTGGAAGAATGAAGTGAGGGTAGGCATGAAAACGGAATAATTATGAGAGGCTGGATTAAAGAAGTGAATAATTTTCAGTCAAAATGATCTGTATAGAAAGGCAGTTATATAATTAGACATTTTAAAGCCAATAAGAATTTCAGGGTCATGTGTGAGTAGGAGAATGTTTGGATTTTTTTAAGCTAGCATTGGCTAAATCCTTCTCGACATAGTGCAGCAATTATTCTCCCATAAGCCTTCATAAGATACAAATTGGACAGTGTACAAGTAATTACTGATGAATGTGAATGTGCTGTTCGGTGATGAAATGTTTTCACAGAAGCAGAAGCAGAAAGAAAAGGTATTCTCATCAACTCTGAATAGATATATCCAAAGATAATATTCATGCTACAAAAGATTTGAAGAGGTGTTTCAGTAATGTGATTATAAAGAGTCATTTATAGTAGACTTTTTAAAAAGCTCTTATTGGAACATATAAAGAGGATTGTATAGAACAAACAATAAATACACATTGCAGCTATTCAAGGCAGCATGGATGCTTCGAATGCTAAAAAAGAAAATGCACTTTAAGACTGATTTTTTTTTTAATTCCTATAGTTGGAAAGTTATAGTTCACATATTAAAGATCCTGTTATATCTGATGGGAATTAAACACTAAGTTTCTTTCATTTTCAATAATAGTCTTTATAAAGGTGTGCTTAATTCATTACAATTTCCTTTGGATAAATCTGTATATATTCAGAGAAATTAATACAGATATACATATAGTTTTTAAGACATTGTTATTCGGCCATATTTAATCTACCATCCTTGCTTTACTCTTGCTTCGTGCATTCTCCCCTCACAACCAGTTGAACCTGTAATTTCACAATTCTCATGCCCTGTGGCTCCAAGGAACACCGTCACACTCAGTGCCAGAAAAGGGCCCTGCAATTTGGAACTTTCTGCCATTCAGAATAACGAGGTATATTCAAGAATTCAAATATGTTTTCTGCATTGGCCTAAACCTTGTGCATTCTTCAAAAAACTACGAGTAAAAATCGCAGTCCAGAAGACCAGACGTGTTTTACGTTTAAGGTTTACGTCACAAAATATTTTAATTATTTACTATCGATATACCACTTCAATAATGCATTATCTCACCTTCCAAAAATATGTTCTGGCCTCAGCCACTCTCTTTCTCAGAGGTTCGGCTGTTATCCCAATGAGAGAACAACATTATGAGTTGACAAGGAATAGTACCTCTAAAAATATCACCAATCCATAAACAGTCCTATAGAATACCTGGCAGGTAAGAGCCTGGTCTCTTCCAATCACATAAGCCTCCTACAGTTCTTGAGTCTACTCCTTTCAAGATAAATGACCTTAGGTGATTTCCTTTTTCTTGGTCTCTGGGAATTGTTGGGGGAATTAAATGAAATGTTGATAAATACTTAATCAGAAAGCACAGGCACCCCCTTAGCTTCCACAGACTCTGCAAAGAGCTATGAAAATGCTAAGCTCACTGCTAAACATTGGTTCATCTCTTGCTTGGTCCATGTTCATGGCCATTGTGTCTCGTGCAATTTGATTCTGACAATGAAGTATCAAGGCTTGTAAATAACTTTACTTTTAATAGCAAACTGGAGAGATCTCGAGGTACCAATGCAAGGCAGTCACTTTCAAGATGCTACTTTGCAGGGAATGAAAGGGGTTGAGTGACAACCACTGCATTGGGAGCTGCTCACAGTCGTGTCTCCACTGAGGGAGAGTGTCTCGTGATAGATGTTAATATCATCTGTCTGTGTGTACTGGGTTCAAAAGATTGAAAACACTCCTCCAAAGGATTACCTTTGAACTTCCAAGGTTTTACAGTTACAGAAAATATGAGAATATTTCAGCAGAAGAAATGAAGCAGAGAAAATCCAAAGATAAGCTTAAGAACAATCATTTGGAGGTCCAGAAAGTCAACTCCCTCTGTTTTACAAATTTTATACTTTTTCTGTAAATCTGTACTTGAAAATATTCTGAAGCACAGGAGGAAGTTTAAAGGAACTGAATATGTCAGTTTATCATGTGCTCTACACAAGCAGCACCTGTTCATTCAACAAATATTTATTAAGCATCTCTGTGAGCCAGATACTACTCTGTCTTGGATGGCAGTAACAGAGCATTAAAAAATAAAATAAAATAAAGTAAAACACCCCTCTTGAAGCATATATATTCACATATGCATGAGCATGCTCTTGTGATGGAAGAGACAGTACCTCAAATAAGAGAGGGAAAGAGATTATTCAACAAATGATACTAGAAAAACTGGGTAGCAATTTGGAATAAAATAAACTTCAAACCTCATATCTTACACACATACACACAGAGATTCAGATAGATTAATGGTTTAAACATATAAAAATGGAAACATACTAGAAAAAAATTCGGGGAGAAATCTGAATAACAAGTCTTCTATAAGTATAAAACAGTACACCAAAGTTATAAAGTTAAAGATTACTAATGTAGTCTACATAAAAATAAAACACCACATTGGAAAATATATCATAATCAAAGTCAAAAGACAAAGCAAACACATAGTTTTCTCAGTATGTGGAAATCACCTTGAATTCAATAGAAATAAGACCAACAGCTCAGAAAAATATAACAATGACAGATTCTCTGTAGCTAACTGACATAGAAGAAAAGTTAGATGAATAGCTGGAGTGGAAACTATCAGTAAAAGATTAAAACAAAATACTGAAAAATAGTTCTCACTTTATACTTGAACTCTGATTGGATTATGTTGCTTTTTGCTCTGTGATAACAAGATATTTTACAAAAGGAAATACTGATTAAATCACTTTGAGGATTTGGAATTCTGGATTAATCATTCAGGTAATGAACATTATAAATTATTACTTTGAATTCTTCATTAAAATTATAAACAATGTGTCCATTGAACTTAAATATCTAATTCGGCTTCAGTTTTTAAATGCCGTTTTTAAAAAATTATTTTCTTTTAGCAAATTGTTGGGTTAAATAACAAAGCAATAGTTATAAGCAAGGGAAAGTTCAATGTTAGAACATATTAACACTTTCCTCTTCAAGTATAAATTACAACCATAACTCATATTCATTTTTGTATATATTAAACTATAAAGAGAACATCAAGCCATTTTCAAGTGGCTCCCTGGCTCTTAGTCAAACACCATACAAAGATTCACTTGGTTGCATCACATTTAAAATAATTGTGATGGCTAAGACACCTCTTTATCTACAAAGACAACAAGATAAAATTCCTGGTTAGTATTTCTCAGTTCATTTTACTAATATATATTTTATTTATCTAATTAATCAAAAACTTAAGTGAGAATTCCAGTTATTCTCATCATCATTAACGTCATAGTGTTTAATGTGAATGCAGAGCTTTAAAAATCGGAAAGACTACAATGTTACTTGAACAAAGTTTATAATTGAAACATATATTACATGCTAAACAAGGCCTCAAACACCAAGGGTACAGGTAGTATTTATGAAAAACTTTGATTCAGATGATATAAACCTGTAAGCAAAATTCAAAAGAAAGCATTTTGTATTGCAATATATCAAAAGTGAAAACCCCAAGACTCATCAAAATCTTATATTATAGATCTGTGTCTTACATTTTATTGCAGTCCCCATGATGCTTTACATAAGCAGCTTTGGAAATAATTAAAGCCCACAAGCCTCATGGAATATTCAGGATTCTTGCTATTACACGTGACAAAAGCACAATTCAAACTATCTGAAGGTTAAAAAAAAAAAAAAAAACGAAAAAAAAAAAAAGCAAGAAATGAATATTGGGGCATAATGGCTTCAAAAATATCCAGGAGCTAAAAATTGTCAATACTCAATTTAGCTCTCTCTCTATCACAAATTGTCAGACATTTGCCACATCGAAGACCCTGGCGGCTCTGCGTTTTTTTCTACCAGGTTCCAGTTTATAGACCAAGAGAAAGAAAAAGAAAATTCCTGGACTGAGTCTTGGAGGACCAACCCAGACACTGGTCCATCCCAGCTTTTACTTGTGACATGTCGGGTCTGAGTCTTGTGCTGACCTCTCGAAACCAAACCAAACCTACTGGCAAGGACAGGAACAGGGGATGGAGTGGTTTCTTGCAAGTAATCGGAGCTACTGTTTCAGAAAAAAAAAAAAGATGGATGCGAGGCAAGCCAGAGTCTTCCCTTCACAGCCGCGTAACCCTCGTTACCACACCGCTTCCTACCACCTACACTTTTCATTGGCACTTTCCCCAGAAATTTATCTGTTTTCTTTTTAACCCACAGGTAATGTCATCATTCCCCTACAGTACTGGGGAAAGCACTTAATTGTTCTTTTTGATTCTAATTTTGCTTTTTCTTACATACGACCTCCTCCCTGCACCCAAACTGACCAATCTAAAGCAGAGACCTGACAATGTCATTACTGATAATGCAGCAAATTCCCTTCTACATGTCTCCAGATCTTTGACACATTCGCTCTCGCCATGACTTCAATACCCAATCTCAGGAGATAATCTTGCCTCATGACAGAAAAACAAAATAGGAAGAATAAGGTATCTGGGAAATGATCCTTTTCTCTAAAAATAATTAAATAAAAATCTGTTATGGAGCTGAATCTTTTGTTCCCCCTCCCAATAAGGTACTTCCAGTACAATTAAATTGAATATTTGCACAAAGATTAATTCACAGATATGATAGAATAAGATACTTTATAGGACCCATAATAAACCAGATTCTTCAAAGTGTAGCTCTGAATATTGATCCTTTGCTCTGTAGTGTGGAAGCACCTAAGCGTTTGAAGTTTTTTGTAGTTGTGATAAAATTAAAATAAACTATTATAAACCTCTGTATCTATCACCACGTACAAAAAAAAAAAAATCTGTGCTACCACTGTTTAGTAACATTGGCTTACACGCTTAAGAATACTTTAGCACAAAATAAAATACTAAAATAATAATACCATACTATTATTATATCCCATTGGATATTTTGGAATTGTCACAGTACTTAATGCATTACAATAAGAGTCCCAACCCTGGGGCCTCAGACCAGTAAAGGGTCTGTGGCCTGTTAGGAACTGGGCCTCACAGCAGGAGGTGAGCAGCAGGGGAGCCAGCAAAGCGTCATCTGTATTTGCCGCTGCCCCCCAGCGCCAGCATCATTGCCTCCGCTCCACCTCAGATCATCAGATCATCTTATATGAGCCCCAGTCCCTGGTGCCAAAAAAGTTGGGGACCGCTGCATTCCAGGATCTACTATCTGACAGGAGAGGGTTCCTAGAAAAAACCATTCAGAAGCTGAAGGGATGTAAAAGCAGAGAAGCGATTACCATTAACTTACGCAAAAAAATTCTGAGCATTCCCAGGGCCAAAAAAGAACCTACCAAATCACACCAAATAACACACAAAGCCTGAAACAGCTCCGACAAACAGGAAATGCAGGGCCACTGCCCCCGGATGGGACACGCACCACCTCCGCGACAGCTCGCCGCACAACTAATTAATGCTCAACACTATGTTCGCTTTTCACCTTTTTTTTTTTTTTTTTTTTTGAAAAAGTGCAACTCCTCTTCCGATTTCTTTTTGTTAACGAAACCAAGCACTAACGTAGGTCTTCTTAAGGACTAAGTGGCATAATATGAACTTTCGAAAAGCAGGGGATGCCTGTGTACTCAAGGTTTCTCTCTTCTCAGGCGCAGCATCTAAACTTAGCGTGCAATATGTGCATTTTTAAAAATGAGCTTTACGAGTGCCTAGGAATGCTGGGAAACATTTTGTTATTAACATGGTTCCGTGCATGCCTTACGTGTCAGAAAACACCACGGAGATTAAAAAATGCAAAACTGGGGTCAACAGGATTATGCAAAGCCACATTCCCACATCACGGTTTACCTCAAGTCCATTTTATTTAAACACACCTTATGAAATATCCACAAAACCTAGTAAGCCCCGAGTTAGGAATATATTACACAATGAAAAAACAGACACACTCGTGGATCTTGTGAAACAGATTCTCTAGTGCTTTCTTCTCTTAAAGATATGCTGATAATAACCTATAATTATTATCGGGGTTTTTTTCTTGTCATTTTTACCTTGATTCCATCTTTTTTATTTAACAGACAGCTTACAGCAGTCATTAAGAGCATGAGTCCTGGAGTACATGGTTTCAAATACTTGCTCTTTAAAAATTATTTCTCTGTGCCACTATTTCTACGTTGGTAGAACAGGGATAATATACCCACTTCACAGGGCTGCTGGCAAGTGAATATGGCATGACACCTGAAAAGTGATTGGCCGTAACTGCAAACACAGCACACACCCTTATATCTACTAAACACCAGTATATTTATGCAGCTCGCCTGATGTAGGAAGAGACTTCTCAGACTCTGATACAGTATCAACCAGAACTAGCAAATAAAGGCAGAGTTACAGGTTCTGTGTAAGCTGGTACACTGCTTTAGTCTCAGAAATAATACCGGGTATAATAATATGCATTTAAGAAAATAATGCGTAATATCGATGTCTGTCATCTGTGTGAGGAACAAGATATTTTGGGAAGTGTGAACTCTCAGAATACCCTAGGGCCACATATTCCAACAAATATTCTCCCACTGTGCTCTGGATCTCATGTCAGGTTCTCAGAACCGAGTTGAAGATGCTGGCCTCAGGTAGAAGGTTAGAGAAGTCCCCTTTTACAGCAAGGGGCAGAGAGAGGGACGGGAGTAGCCATGTAAACTCGGATCTAGGGGTAGGAAATTGATGGAGTGTCATCTGTTGGCTTAGTTTGGTGAGAAACTTCTCAAGAAAGGGTCATGTGTTGGCTGTTTAATATCATTCTCCTTTCCCAATAACGACAAGTTACTTAACTCTGTATGCTTTGAACAACTCAGCAAATAATCTGTGGTTTCTGAAGGTTTCACTCCTCTTGGTCGTAGAAGGAGAAACCAATAACTGTAAATTAATAAGACATTTCTATAGTTCATAAATGTCTACCATGCTAATGGAGCGTCTGCAAAATACAGAACAGAATTTATCCTTCCAACTCGTTACCAACATAGGAGCCTTCAACTCAACTTCGGGATGAGAACAATACTGTAAAACTCACTTTTAGGTAGAAGTCACTAACAAATATTTGGTTTTAGACTATGAAGACTGACGTAGCAGTGAGTCACAGATGAAAAGAACATTTGAATGTTTTTTTTTAATTCAGTATCTAGTCATTCGAATCAATTCTTGATTTTCACTTTTCTATTTTTAAGTACAGTGTTGTAACATGTCCACCTAATCTGTGAAGCACTTTGTTTCGCTTGGGAAGGTACGAAAGCTTTGAAATCGAACACAAATAGCTTGGCAGATTTCGCAAGAATATTTACTGTTAACAGTTCTATTTTCAGAAAGTGTGTGCTTTGTTATTTCCTTCAGATTAAAATAAAATGTAATTGTGTAAGGTAGAATTTGTCGTCTCTTAAAAACTAACTTCTCTTCGTTCCCTATTCGACTCTCATTTTCCCTCCTATGTCCCCTTTTTACTTCAGTTTCCTCCAGGAGCATCTGAGTCCTTCGTTAAGCCACCATACACACATCAGATAATCCCTCTAAATGAGCCTGCTGTGCATACTGTGAATGTAAATTCGAGGGGACGAACAGCAAGTTGAAAGTTTTAAGAAAAGCAGTCTTGCTCTTGGCTTCTCATCAGCCAAACCAGCAGGAAGGTGATGGAGCAAGACCTCTGTCTCGTGTGAAGTCCAGAGAGGTAGCACTGAAGTCACCTGGATGTTCCAAAGGTGTTCTTTTGTGAAGTTAGGGATGGAAGAGGTTTTTATGCCCTTGATTCTTGTGAGAAAAGGATTTCAGTGGTGCATGGAGTACAGGCCAAAGCATTAGGACGAAATTAAAGAAGCACACAGCAAGGCAAGTCCGAGATACCAGGACCAAACACTAAAGCTCACTGGGCCTAGGTTTGCCTTCTGTAAATTGGGCGTCTACCTGTGGCAGATTGTATTTTCTAAAAAATGACACGGAAACATTTCTGGTTCCACATGTGCTTCCAGAATTTTTTGCTTCTTTGTTTCCAGCACAGAGGAGATCTGTTCACCTACCCTCTTCTTGAACCTGGACTTTCTGACTGGCTTTCTGATAGAATGTGATGCAGGTGATACCACAGGACTTCCGAGGTCAGGGCATACAAGGTGATATGGCTGTCATCTGGCTCTCTCCTTAGAGGACATGAACTGTGGCTCCCTGGGCCATCATGTAAGAAGTCTAGCTCTCCCGAGTCCACCAGGAAAGGCAAACCACATGAGAGACCACCTGGAGGGAGAGCTATTTGAATTTTCCCAGATAAGGCACCAGATATAACAACAAAGAAGTCCTGGGACTGCGACCTTATGAGAGATCCTAACCAGAACCACATCACTCTGCTCTTCAACACCAAAGTAGTGGAGAACATGAGACTTAATAAAGAGTTATTACTGTTTCAAGCCACTAAGTTTTGAGGTGATTTGTTACACAGCAATAGATAACTAATACACTACAACTTAATTTGTGAAAATTGGAAGGCGTATTTCAAAACTTTGTTAGAACAGGTTCTCAACAATAAGAAAAATGTTTATTAATATTGCTACATGTATTTATAGGCCATCCTTCCATTCTCTGTTCCTGATAATTTCTAATAAAAAATAATAAAACCTAAAAGAGAAAAATATTTATCTTCTGTAATAAATTTTTCTGTTCTCTGAAATTCTCTTCCTGACACAAATGTTGTAAAAGATAATAAAACATTTGTTGACTAAAGGGACAGACCTTTTCCTGGTGCCCTTTCTTTTTAATATCCAGGAAAACTAAATTGAATGAATAAATTATGCCTCTACCACCAACATTATTTTTTCGTCTATTATTCCTCGTATTCTAAATCTCCAAAGCAAGTTATTGTGTGGGGTGAGGAATATTATAAGAATGGCAGCACACCAAATAAAATGAATCAGGATATTTTTCAAAGTAAAAAGTATAAGTGATGGCACTCTATAATTAAATTGGTAATCATTTCTTGGCCTAATAGACCAGATACTGATGCAAACAACTGCAAGATTATGTAACCGGTGGAAAAAAAAAAAACTGCCTCTGAGCAGGAACGAGTGCATCCCAGAGCTTAGCTGGACCTTTACAGGAAATACAAACCTTCCCATACTAGCCATGGTAAGGGGCGGGGGCGGGGGGGGAGACAAAGCCAACTGAAACAGGTTCCACACACGAAATAAAAGAAAGAGGGCTTTTGCTTCTGGGAGTGAGGAAACAGGGGTCAAGTGGAGGGAGTCGCTACAAAATAACATGACAAAATAGCCTAAAATGTAAAAACAATAAAAAGGCCAATGTCTAAACTTCAACTCCAGAGTGTTTGAATATGTGCTATATTATCATTCCATCTCCACGAAAACACCATAAAAGTCTGCCGTATATTCCAAATGCCATCCGGGCAGTTTATCAACTTCAGAGATCCTAACAATGGTGCTATCTTAGAAACAAGGACGGTGAGTAAGACAAACATTCCACTCCTTTTAGACATAAATCAGCTCCCCATTTCTTGCAAATATCATTTATTTGCTTAGTACTCAGGGAACTTTCCCTGTCTATTCTTTGGAAGTAGCTGAATTATATTAAAAATTTGGCTTTCTGGCAATTTTTATTAGTAACAATGCTATCTTCCTAGACACTGCCAGGGGCGCATAGTGGTTAATGCTAAAGCATGCATACTTAAATGCATGCTTATTTGGAACTTTGAAGTATTTTCCATGCTTAAAATTGCCTTCCAAATAAAGCTGGAAACGTGTGGGTCCCACAGACATGGCTACTTCTGTTTCAAATGAAAATCTGGCAACCTCGAGGTGAGCTGGTGTATAAACAACAATTGCTACAAAGTCGAATGATTTGTATTGAGGAAGTAGCCATATTGATTAAATTCTGCAGGAAAATACAGAGTTAGTTCTACAACCTCATCTTGTGAGCATTAAAATCCATGTCTTCATTGCGTTATTATAGTTTATTTTAGAATTGTTGGAAGGATTGTACAGCTTTACATTCCGAGTTACTTCACAGTATATCTGGAGTTATAATTCTAAATAGCATGAAGAGTGAAAATCATTGCTTTGAAACTGGATATGCAGAAACCAAGTGTCAGCTCAGCCATTAACTAGTGATGTGACCTTGATCAAGTCACTAATCTCTCTGAGTCTTGATTTTCCTGTTCGTCAAGTGTAGACGATAGCATCGCTCCAAGAGGTTGTAAGAGTTTAATGAGATGATTCATGTTCTTGGCCCAAAGTAATCAGTCAATTAATGTTACCTCCTAATCTATGTTTATCATACATGTCCATTATAATAATAGAGACAACTGTCACTTCTTTGAGTACTCTGTATTTTTTAAAACTTATCAATTACTGTCGATCTACAATATTATATTAGTTTCAGGTACAGCACAGTGGCTAGACATTTACATACCTCACAAAATATTCACCCCGATAAGTCTAGTATCCTCCTGACACCGCACGTAGTTATAACAATATTATTGACTGTATTTCTTATGCTGTACTTTACACAGCCATGACTATATTATAACTACTAATAGGCCGTTACAAGATTTTATACTTTAGAAGTATTTTCACAGGCTTTATCACGTCTCTAGGAGCTGGATATTCCTTCTAGTTTCAGTTTTACAGATCAGAAAATTGAAGCTCAAGGAACTTAAACGACTTTACCAAGGTGACTCTTGGAGTCAGTGGTAGAATCAGAACCTGAAGCCCAGGCTCGATGCCCTCGCTGTGTCACGCTGCCACTGTGGCCACATCCAATCTCAAAATGGACAAAGAAGAGAAACGGGAAGGTGTCTCACACATTTCAGTTTAAAGCAACACATGCTTATCTGCCGTCCTACCATCTTCATCTTATCTCCAAGGACGTGCCAGCAGAACCTTTCACTGGCATTACTCCTTTCCTGCCCTTTCTTATGACGCGCCCGCTTCCATCTACGCATCTGTGGTCCATGACGCTCACTGGCCTAGCTTTCCTCATGGCCAGTGGCGTTACACATACCAGCTTTGGGAAGAGTGGCTGCATATCACCCTCGAAAACAACAGGGAACAGAGAAATGTGTCAAAGAAGACCCTGATCCACACAGCGCTGTGTGAAAGGTTGTCCATTCCAGTCTCTCGCTCAGGTGCTGTACCTACCTTGTAGAATTTGAGCCAGAGGGCTAGACTATAACACCAGGCGAGCAATAGGTAGAGCGATAGCTGGGGAGAGGTTTGCAAATCTTATTTCTGGGCATTAAAACTCAAGGAAAAATAAAACTTGACTCCTCCTTTCTGATGAGAGCGTAAGCTTACTTTTTTCAGCTAGATGTTTTGTTTTTCTTGAGACTGCATTACAGCGGGGTGGGAGGGTCAGCTCATTTGCTGACCTCTGTCTTCTTCACCCTGAATATTTCATCTTAAATGCTGGACCGACTTTCAAAAAGATCTATAATAAAGAGCAGAGTGCAAAAGGTAAAGAGTCAAGCGTCCTTGGAGAATTTTGAGTAGGACGGTCAAGTAACAAGGGCACAGAAAGCCACAATTAAGTGGCCTTGAGGAACTGCACAACCTGTTCTCTGGTAACAGCCTGAGACTGCAGTCGGTCTTAGAATGGTGGCTGCAAAGCACCGAAGACTTTTCCGCAAAAGTATGGCTTTCTACCTCACAGCGCTATGTGGTTGGTATGAGTCCTATGCTTTCTTATAAACTTCCCTATGATGTCTTTGATGCTCACTACATCTAGAAGGATACACGGTGTTTCTAACTGCAGAAGCAGGCTCTCATAGTATGGAAGCAAGGTTCAAAGTGACTGATTATATATTTCTTATCTATGATTTATTATCTGGTTTATTCGTCAATTCTTTGCCATTTATGGAGCCAAAGTGAACAATTTTTGAAAATATCTTCATAACCTTATGGTACAGAGCTAGATTCATTGCCAATATCATCTCTCACAAATACGCGTTCCAAGAATCCCCCACGCAATAAACAGAATGTAGTCAACTGCTGGCTACAATGGCAAAACCTTCGAGATAACAAATAAGGACAATTGTGGTCATTGAAAACCTTTTAAATAACACTTTAGTCCTGTTATACCTAAAAAGAATTGGGACATATTTATGGTCATGGTCAAAGAATTTTAAATTATAAAATGAGGTTTCTTCACCTTAGTAAGTTACAGCGTCCTCCATCACGTTTCCCTAGTCAAAAAATTAAGTCGATCTTGATTCCTCTCATATTGTCCATTAAACTCAAAGCCCTTTTGGCTGCGACTCCAAAACCTGTTCTGAATCTCTCTCTATCATGCCATCTGCATTGCTGCCAGGCATGCCCCAAATGTTGTCACCGCGGGCCTAGATTGCCTTAATCAAGTCTCTGTTGATTGCCACTTCACTACCGTCCCCTCTCTGCACACACTAACATTAAAATCCATACTCTTTGTTTTGGTTTTCCTGCATTTTGAGGTCTGGTCCCTGCCGCATTCTCTATCTAGTTCTTTTCCTAGCTATACTCGCTTTTTTTAATCTTTGAAAACTTGAAACTTGTTCTTGACAAGTAGTTTTCATCATTCCTACATCTTCGCATGGCTGGCTTCTCTGCCCATGCACATCTCCTGTCAAAGGCATCTTCCTAGGGACCCACCCTGGCATTATGACCTAAGTAATTCATTTCGAGTCACTGTCACTCTGTTTTACTTTTCCTATTGCATTTATTATCTGACATGATCTTCCTGATTTTACTTGGTTATTCTCTGTCTCTGTCACTCAAGACTATAAACTCTAGGAGCACAGGAAGTCTGTTGTATCATTTACTTGCTATGATTAGTACTTGAGACTGTCAGAGCATGCAGTAGTAATCAGTAAGTATTTTCTGAATGGGCGAATGAATTAAAAGAAACTCCTGACAAAAAATATATTAAGAAATGAATGAGGAAGAAAAAGATATACCATAAGTTTTTAATCATAAATTCAAGGTTTAAAATCAAAACTTTTATTATGTATTACCGAAATTTTATAAAATAGGTTAATATATCACCTGTTATTTTGCCATACTGTTTTATGTACACATATAGAATAAAGGTTTACTCACTGTGCTTTTCTGAATCCTTATTTATATTTATTCATGAAATGCTTATTAAGGATGTAAAATCTGATTGCAAGCATTACCAAAAGACTGGGTTAGCTGAGCTTGGTCTCTTGATGAGACTCGTGAAATGCAAAAATATTTGAGAATATAAACATATTTTTAATAATGATCATTAATGTCCTCTAATCAAGGCAAAACTTGTTACTTAAACAATTACCTTTCAGAATTGAAATGAAAATAAGTAGATAATTGATCTTTGTTTAATTTTTCTCTGTTGTGTTTCCGAACCGGTAGCAGATTTTCCACATGTAAAAGTGAGCAGGTATGTAAACAGCTGCCCCTGTGCGCAAATGAATTAACCACCTTATAAAATGTCCGGAGACCGTGAGGGGCACTCCACCACATAATGCCTGCTACTCTACAGTGTAAAAAAATTCAAATTATATCCGAGCTTGTTCTCTTAGTTTTCTTTGCCCATGGAAGCTATTTCTTCACTTAAAATTTCACAAGTACTGTTGCAACGGGGGAAACCTCATGTTCGTCTTCTTTTTGCATTGTATTGGATTTCTTACTTAGTCTTTAATAACCCTCAATGTAGATTTCATATTTAAGGTGAGCCACTAAGCCAAGCACTAGTAGATCCGAGAGGCAGCATGTTGCAGAGGGAAGACCATAACTTAAAGGGTCAAACAGACCTTGATTCCCCCTAAGTCTGTCACTTACTGGCTTTGTGACTGGCTATGACACTTCTTCAAGCCTCAGTTTCTCATCTATGAAATGACCGACACCACAAGGTTATGGTAAAAATTAAATGAGATAGTGGGTGTCGAAATGTCTAGCACACTGTCTGCCACACACTGCCCTCCTTGTCCCTCTTCTGGTCTCGTGTGACATTTACCAGCAATGGTGCCTTGTCAATTCATTCATGAGGTCTGAGTTTCAGTTTTCCAGTTTGAATTGAGAGCATAACAGCCTACACGTTCTTAAAATGATTTATTTGTTCAGAAAGGCTAAGACTCTTATGTGTAAGAATAATCAGCTTGATCGTTCATATGGGAATGACACATTCACGCGCCAAATGGATGGCAAAGGATTGTCCTTCCCTACTTAAAAATCCCCTCAGCTTCAGTTTCACTTTTACAATATTCTAGAGCCCAACTTTATTTGATTCTTTTCACATTTTATCATGTAAGAATAAAACACAGATAAAGAAATATGCAGTTGAAAATGCATTTGTATTTTAATAGAGAACTGTGTGTTCAGGAATTATCGCTCATGCAAACGGAGATAGTCATCAATCAGAAGTACTCCCTGCATCTGCGGCGACTTATTACAGAGAAAAGAAGTATTTCTGGATTCTGAGAAACTCGTTGTCAGAAATACTACACAGAACTCTTTTCTTTTTTTAATTTCCTGCTGGCCTCTGAAAGGAGAAATGAAGTAGGAAGGATGTTTTGTTCCTTTGTTATGACCTGATATAGACAGGAACAGGCAATCTGTAACAGTGCCATTTAAATCCAAACGCTGGAAATGACATTTGTCATTGTTTCTATTTAGTATTAATAATTATAGTAAGAGGGGCATAATACTTTATAAACATATATATGTATATGAGTGTGCATTATATCATTTGATTTATTTGATTTATACAAAAATTTCATTTTAATTGTGATTCGGAAGAAAGCAAGGGACTTGGATAGGAACCCAGGGCTTCTATCTATATATCCTATGTTATTTCCATATTATATTTTTCTAATTTAATTTACAGTAAAAGATCAGAGATTCAGTTGAAATATTAAGAATCTAAAGGGTCTGAATAATACTTTGGTTACATACACACATATAGTACAAAAGAATTATTTTCACATCCAATAATTAAGATTTTAGTTTCTTTCTGCAATTAAAGATATTTTTAGCATTCAAAATAGACCTATTTTCAACCTCTGTTTTCTATATTTACATTGTCGACTTTGAGAAATATGCAACAATTTGAATCTCCAATCAGCATAAGCCAGATAAGAGAGTGTAGCTCAGCTGTAAGTTGCTTTGTAAACGTTCTTAAATCTTTTCCCACATGCTTCATTATTTCGAATAGTATACAAACATTTTCATGACATGAACCTCATTTTCTTTTTTTGTGATGCCTCATAAATACTGAGAGATGAGGACAGTGAGATCTTAGTAAAATGTGGCTGTCTGAATCTAATTGTGTAGTTTCTTCATATCCTACAGACACTTCAGGTAATTGCCTCCATGTTCTCCTCATACTTTAAACCATGAAGTCCAGAGCTAAGCAGAAGAGCATTTTAAGAGTGGTCAGATACTAAATAGGAATAATATCTACATTCACACCATTCAGAACACACCTGGCCTTAACTGACGAGTGCTAAGCAGGTCTGCATCTCCAGTATATGTATGGGAGATGCCGTATGAATACCAAGTCCCACAGGCCTTTAGACAGACACTGTGGTCCAATGGTTAAGAGTACTACATGTAGAGTTAGGGAAACCTAGTTTTATATTCAAACTTTCCCATGTGAAGTAATTTACTTCAGCCATTTACTCCTCAGTCTCTTTTCCCATAGAAGGGGAACAATGGTAACACCTGTCTCCTTGGGTTTGCTTGGTGAAAATTATACGTTGATGGACACACAACACTTTGACCAGTGTCTGCACATGGTTATTCTTCATTTGATCATACTTACTAATCATAATCATAGTTTTATCATATTATTAACACCTCCTTTAATACTGGTTACTTTTTGCCCACCATTCATTTAGCAAATATTTATTGGGCACCGACTTTGTAAGAAACACTATTCTAGGTGCTAGCTGCTCAAAAGCATACATCTCTGCTCTCACAGATTTTACAACTAATTACTCTATTTGTACTGTTGCTAGTAAATTTGTATTATGCATTCTCTACTACGTTTTGCTATTGTAGTATTGCATTAATTCCATTATTCAAACAATCCGACAAGTAAATGTAAAATTTTGAGTCATTAATGGCTCAAAAAAGAGTGTTTTAATGCTACAAGGACCTCATTGTTTTTCCATACTGAGTAATAGGACTGATACAAAACTATCACCTACAGAAACTGAAGGTCAGGGAGAAGAGGAAGAATAACCAGTTACAGAAGTTTGTGTTTATATGTTATATATTCTCTTCACTGATTGTCCCCTCTACATTTTCCATCCTTTAATGTAAAGTTCATTCTCTCGATTTCCCATCATTTTCTCAACTTATTGTCATGTAAGATAAATAAATCTGACCAAAAGACTAGGATATAAATAAGAAAACAGAATAGTGGAATCTTCTAAATCCAATGCTAGTTCATTCAAAATAATACTCAAATCAAATCAAGAGTTATTCCCCAGTCAAATGGATATGGTTTTCTCATTAAAATTATTCATTTAATACAAAGCATGCATTATGAATTATTTAAGACAGAAATTAGGTCCCAAGAGTACTTTACATTATTAAAGAGGTAAATAATTCCACGGGATGCCAAGAAACAGCTGTATGTCAGCTACGGTGAAACCGCATCCGTGGACCACTGTGGTTACTTCAGGCTGTAGAATCGGGTACATCAGATCATCATTCGCTAACCTCCTCTCTTTAAAAATAAATGTTTAGAATCATCTCTAAGTTTACAACATGTTCCAGGGGAAAAGCTTCCCTGCTTCTCCTTATAGTATTCAGTATCTGGTAAAGAACTATTTAATTTTAACAACTGAATATAATTGAAGAGTGTTTTCTTTCAGCTCTGATCTAATTTTTCAGTGATTAGCTGATTTTTATGAACTCCCTGAGTCTCTGAAAACTGAAGATTTTCAATTATGAATTGCTATGTTTATGTCACTGGAGAACGAAGAGAAACTCACTGTGATGGAAAGGTCCTAAGTATGTTTTGGGGGAAACAAATGGAAGATATGGGGCTGCCTTTCCCAAGACAAATGTACTCAACTTTGCTCGCTTTGAAATGAAGCTGCTATGATGTGATGCTCAGAAGATCCGGACTTAATATAATTTTAATGTTTTAAAGCCTGAGGCTCGTCGGGTACACGTGTGATGACAGGATAAAATGTCCGGTTGTTAAAATACTAGGTTGCTAACTGTATCATCTGATGATAAAAGGAAATCGAAAGGTATGGATGGAATTCTCTTTTAAAACTGAACGAGCTGAGAGATGTTGAACGAGCTGAGAGATCTCAGCACAGCAAGCGCGGATGGAGCTGTCTTTTCCGGCTGGACTTTAGCGTAAGCTTTCCCTCTGTTCCAGGATGCTTAACAGCTGAGAACAATTATTCCCTGCTGTGGTCCACGTGACGTCAGTATGACAATTCATTTGGGAGACCTTCAAGTCATTAGCAAAGGTTGACGGTATTTGATCCCCCCGAGGACCACGGTGTGCCAGGTCACCATGGTGATTTATGACTCCTGAATTTCCTTGAGATAGATAAACCACGTGTAGTTTAACATCCTATACTCTTTAAATTAACCAGCGTTACTATCTCTACATGATCCATTTTGCAACACAGAGAGGGGTAGATCTGAAGGTTAAATTGCAGAGGTATAGGAGAACAGGATATGTGTTTTACAGTAATAATTCATGTAATAAAACTACAGTTTTAAGGAAAGCCAGTTCAGTTCATGAAAGAGCATGATAGCATCAACTTTGCCGTTATAACTTATGAAAACAGGCATTCATTCAAATATTTTTGTTGACTCTTTTGTGCCCAATTTCTCAGGTGCAACAGGAAATATAAAGATAGCTAAGATATGACCCCTAGCCTCACAATATGTAGACTAAAAATCTTTATGAATTTCTCCTACTCTCTCATTTCAACTCTATCAAACCAGCGCCAAAAATAAACAAAACCAACAAGCATACAAGAAGCCTTTCTCTGCCTTCTTCCCCCGCTTCTGCTTGGAGTAGAGCTAATACTACTGACATAATAGCTAGGAAATCTCATTTTATGCCAAACAACCAACTGCTGTCGCTACTCTTTAAATACATTTCAAACGCCAAAGGCGAGGGAGAGCCAACTCGAGTGCCCGAGAAAACCCTGGTGCTGCTCATGATGTTTATGTCTTCAAGAAGGGACCCCAGAACTGCATTTCTGGTCCTGCTTGAGAAGGGGAGGCGTTTCTACCTCTGTCTCTGCAAACCCTAGGTGTTTAAACTCTCTGTATTCATGCCTATCAAATCCCCACTTATCTCCCAAGGTGTGACGCTCACAGTCAGTCCCATCCTTCGATATGTCCTCCTGGCCTCCCACAGCAACCTACTGACTCGCCCGTGGTTCCTGACAACTCTGCGCCCCATGACGTGGACACACCCCAACTTCCAGAGAAGAATATAAACTGCATGAGGACTAGGTCCCATCATATCCACCCTTGTATTTCCAGAGTTTAGAAATGCAATTGGCATTTATGAGGTGCTCAACGAGCTACATGATGGGCCATGAGTCCTCTTTGCAGTTATGTTAAATACTTTTACATGACGGAGTGGTGGGCTAGCTTTCCACAGCTGCAGAATCAGAACGGAATCCTATGGATATAGCCTATGTGCAGAAGCCATGTTGGCATGAACGAAAGAAACAACCATCAATATACAGAAACCACCAGTAACTGCAAAGGAGTCTGTCACTGGATGTATTTAAGCAGAAAATGAAAAACAATGTGGGGGCAAAGTTGTAGAGGGGAAGCCAAAAATCAGATTGGTTTATACTACGTGGGCTTCATTTTTTTCCCACTTCTTTCTATTTTCCATACATATAGCAGCTATGAAATGATTAGTTTTTGTTTCATTTTTAAATGAATGAACGATGAGCCTGCTTTAAGTGTAATGGGGAAAGGCATAAGGAGAACACACACTTTGATAACACGTTCTCTATTGTTGATTGTTTCTACTTTACATTTACGTTTTCGATTCCCTTGTCCAGGGTCGAACCCACAACGTCTGTGTTCCTGGCTCACATTCCTGGTTTCCTGCGATCCCACCGCTGGCTTGGATCTTACTCTTCAGTTTACTAGGCTGGGCTCACGTCCCTCGTTATGTTTTGAACTTCTTGGTCTTCATCATCTGCTTCCTGCCTCCTGTTTCCCACTTTTACTGATTTGACAAAACAACCATCTGCCACTCTCCTCTCTTTATCCCCCACACCACCCCACCCCAGCCTCAAATCACTTCATCCCTATAGCCCAAGACCTGGCATGAAAAAGTCAAATGTTTTTGGCAGCTAACACTGTGAAAAAAGCTTTGGCTCAGTTCACCCAGATTGTAAAAGAAGGCAGAGACGAGTGTATCAATTAAGGAACTGACTCAATTTTACAAACAGTGAGAGCGGTGGTGGTGGAAACACTCTCTCTGTGGCCTTCCACTATCATAGTCGTAATCATCATGTCATTTTCCCAGCTTTTGGTCAAGCAGTCACAGCGGGCAGAGGCAAAGGAGGCTGCTTCAACCTCTTCTATTGTAAAGGATATTTTTCACTGCAAAGTGTTTGCATACACCCGTCAAAAGGTTCCACTCAGACACTCTAAGCTTTGCCTTCTGAACTCAGAACGCACAACAATCCATGTCAAGGACAGAAATCAGTATTGTTTAACAATCCCCAGATTATGGGTCAGACAGGTGGGACAGTGCGATGACAGCCGTACGCGTGGCTCCTCGTCACCCTGTGTTTGGAGGGTTACACAGAAATGCAATTAAGGGGCTGAGCCGGTGTGCCTCTGGTCTCAAGGTCAATTAACCACAGGAAAATGACACCTTCAGGAGTCCTGTACCCTAACAGCACTCACAGAGAGAAGCATGATTTTAAACTGACAGCAACTGACACCACCAGACAGCAGAGTTGAAACCAGCAGAGGTGAAATAAAAGACTGCCACAGGTTGCCGCCCGGCTGACAAACCGGGATGGGGACTCGCTCTTCCTGCTTTGGGAGAAACAACATCGAAACCAGGAAAACACGCCAGCGAGGCCTCGACGCTGCGTGTGAGGATGGTCCACGATTAACCGCGCGTGGACAGGGCGTGTGGCGCTCCTGAGCCCTGCGCCCCCATATCGTGCGCTCTCTCTCCTCCCTCCACCCCCACGGGATCCTCCAGCTCCTTCCCAGAGCAGCCAGCACGGAGGGGTGTGTGCAGCCCCGAACTCACTGCCTTGCAGCAGGTCGCTTACCTGCTGGGAGGTTTTCTGGGCTCTGCCACATCCACGCGACCTAGAACAGATAAACCTAGTGAGAAAGAGACTTTCTGGCCCTCAACGCCGAAGAGCCTTCGGGGTCTCACAGGTGTCTCCTGCCTGCCTGTGGAACTGGGCCTCTGCTACCTGGTAAAGGTGTGCGTGGGGAGGAGTATTTTATTTTCCCTACGGTGAATGGCACCCAACCAACCAGCACGAAAGCCCGCTGGGGCTTCTCTGAGCACTGAACGCAATGTGCCCAGCTCTGTCTCCAACCAAATCCCCTCTGCTATCGATTTGTAAACAACTCAGCTCTGCCTGCATAATCTGTGAGCAGGCGATGCCAGTACCACGCTGTGCCTTTCCCTGCCCCCGGCCAAGTGCACCTGCTGCCCAGGGCTCTGGCTGCTGCGGCTGTCATCACGCTCTGCCATCGCCGGCCCTGCTGCCCGCTGGGCTGGCGGCACGTCTTCGGCATGGGGAGGAATGTTTATTAGTTTTAATTGGTGGACACGCTGGACGGTGACATTTGGGGAGCACTGTGTGTCATTCACCCGGCACCAGGTGCCGGCTGTGATGGCAGATGTAGGTGGATCAACTTAGCATCCAACCTCCAGATTATTGCCTTTCCAGAATAAAGCAGCTGCCGTGCCTCTCCCCTACCTGTGTGGGAACGACACACTTTTCTTTTTTTATCGCCTCTTGTGTTTTCCAAAGTGGAAAAGTTTTATTCACAGCCCAGTACAATGTACTCATTAAAAAGAAAAAGTCCCCCCTTCCCAAAACCATAAATATATATTCTATGAATGCAAGTGTCTCTCTTTTTACGTGACTCAAGCATCTCTCCGAATTTACTGTTCGTATTCTATATGTTACAAGAATTCATATATTTCCTGGGTGATAGCCCGTCAACTTGGCCAATCTTTTTATATGTAAATAAAATGTTTTACTACGAGATCTACTCCTATTCGACTCTCCAGGCTCTTGTAGTTAAGAAGCCTCCAAAGCTGTGTGCTTCTCGGTCTAACAGATTTCACCTTTACATGTCTAACTACGCTTCCTCGTTAGGTTGCCTCGCGGGGCCAACAGGGGTCAAGTGACATTGCACACGGCAGAGCCAGGTAGAATCGGCGCCAAGCAGCAGTGGATATGAGAGTTGTCAACGGACCCCCGTGGATGCCCTCATCCTAGACAATGGTACAAATTCAGAGACGGCACAGAAACAGGGCGCCTAACCTCAGCTATGGTCTTCTCAGGATTCCTTCCTCTACTTCAGCCCATCGGCAAAGCCTCACCAGACCGTCAGAAGCCAAGAACTTGGCTTGGAGTGGTTGCTTTGTGCTTTAATAATAGTGGTGTGTGTCACATATAGCTTCTGCCTGTTTATACGTTTACATCAGCCTCGGCTGCTGCAGGAATGAGCGGAGAGGGTACTTGCCCGGCTCGAATGCAGAGCCAGAAACTGTATAGCTCTTCTGCCACCTAGTGGTGCAGCCGAAGCAGCACACATCAGAAAATGAACAACGTCTATGGGGCCAGAACACCAACTTGTTAAACTTTGGCTTCAGTCTAAAAGGAGACAATGAAGACATGTACCCCACGTCCTCAAGTGTAGTCATTAAAAGCGACATAAAATTAATGATGTTTAAATGATGCCAGATATTTAAACAGTAAGTGGCTGTAAACAAACCATCCTAGGCTGATAACTAATTACAGTGTTCCCAATCATTGATTTTATAAAACAAAGTAAATAAAATCATTATATTGAATTTCGTCTCCAGATTCTCAGGTTTGGTTCAGTTGTGTTATGTTTTTAAAGTCGTTTGTTGTTCAGCTATATACTGATCTAAAATGCATGGAGGTCTTGGAGGGTGGTTATACATGGAAAGGAGATGAGCTTTGAAAAACATTCCGCTGGTATCCTAGCACAGACTGCGGACAGCCACAGAAGGTGCCAATCATCCTAAAACACTGGCAAAGAGGGAAAATTCAGGATCTATAAACCTCACACACCATAGCACTGTAATTACTTAATTCTATCTTCTTATGGTTTTAAACGACACAATACGTAAATACTGTAAAGAAACCAATTATTAAAACATTTTCCAAGTCACTGCTGAGTGGGTCTTTGCCATTGTTCCTACACAAGTAAATGTGATTTCTAATGGAACTATTCTTTACATAATGGAGAGTTGATTCTTCTTCAGAAGAAACAGCCTTTGAGGAAGAACGAGCACTCGGAAAGGCTCTCTAGAAAATAGTCTAAACAGCAGATGGTGTGGCTCCTTATAGATGCCTAGCACTCAACACGAGAGATTTAGATAATGCTAAAGGTGTAGAATTTTCGGAATCGAGTATCTTTTTCCCCTCTAAAATGTAAAGTAAGAAAACCCCATGCATAATTTATGGATGCCCCAGGATAATTTTAAATTATGCAGTCCATAAATCCATGAAGAAAGTTGCTTACTGTATTCCTTAGTCACTTCATGACACCGATCACCGCCCCAAACACACACACACACACACACACACACACACACACACACACACACACACACACTTTATTTGAGAGACCAGTTAGAGAAGCATGTCTGTATCTATCACAGGAGAAACATTCATTTCTAAAGCAAATATTCCAGTGAGCAAGGAAGCACAAAGGCATTTTCTAACTAAATGCTTCTTTTATCAACTCAGTGGTCTTCCCTACTTAGAAAGCTTCTCAAACGTGCATAATGGGATTAAAAGCATTCTCAATAAAGTTCATTACCTTAGTCATCCTTCCTATCTTCATGCGAAATTAACTGTATCTCCTATGTGGACATCTACTTAAGGTAGTAATTTAATGGCAATAACATCTATATCTAAGAGGGTTATTTTTCCCTTGGAACTGCTTCACATTTAGAGATCTCTTCATGTTGTTTAGAATAAAAATCAGAAATACTGCTTTCCTTCTGTTTTAGGGAAATAATGAAGAAAACGACAAAGGAGCATAATTGAAGATTTTAAAGCAATAATCTTC
>CM053508.1:4058173-4113466 GCA_028627145.1 Eidolon dupreanum | reverse complement strand
ACGTGTCCCTCTGGCTCAAGCACTGCCCTCGGGGAAGTCACCTGCGCTTTGCTGGTCCACTTTGGCTCTTTCTAGGTCTATGGGGCCCCGAAGTTCAGCAGCAACTCCCACGTGGTCCCACGCGCAGGTGGGCAGCTCCGGACCCAGGTGCTGTCGCTCAGCTAGTAGCCCCTCAACGCCCCCCAGCACGCCTACGAGCCAGGCCACCAGGCTTCCTTCTGTCCCTTCGGCTGGGATGTCTTCATCAACACAGGCACTAAGGTGGACTTTCTGCGGAAACCCACCCACCTGCTCCCCCGCCTCCCGAACCAACTGCCTCTCCTACCCCAGGCGGGGACCCACGGGCAGCGCAGGGGCCTCCGCACTCAGTGTCTAAAAGGTCAAAGCCCCGCTGGCCTCCAGTCCCCTCTGCCACACCGGATGTCACGAAAGCCCCGCACCAGGTTCGAGCCCCCTCCCTCGCTCTGTGTCACTGTCCCCTGCGCGCCACGATGGCCTGGGGAGGCAGGTCTGGGCTGCCCTTCGCTTCTCCTCCTCTTGAGTATGAATATTCTACGACTATGAAATCCACGCTTTTGATAATGTTCCAGAAGTTAATGCTGAAATTTAGAAAACATTTTTCTCTCCATATCAAACTAGCTCCCGAGTCTTACTGAGGCCCCGAAAATCATATTTCGGGTGTCGGGGCTGCAAACCGACCGCTCTCCTCCCTTCTCTCCTCTCGTTCATCCCACGACGCTCCCGGTACTCGGGGTGGGGGTGGGGGTGGGGGCGGGGGTGGGGGTAGGGATGGGGGTGGGGGGTCGATGGACGCGCCAGGCTGACTGTGGAGGAAGGAGGTCAGGTGCTGGAATCAGTAAAACGCGCAGGAAGAAATAACGCGCTGCTCTCGTGTGAATAGTAAACTAAGGCAACAATCTCAAGCACACTTAATTTGGATGTTCTACTAACCAGACTCGGGGGTTGGCACAGATCCTTGCTTGTGCACTCCAATCTTAAGCTTCAGACCTGACCAATATTCCAACACTTAGGAGAGATGGTGGGGGGCGGGGGGGGGGGGTTCGGTGGTCCCACTATGGTCTGTGTTAGGATATGTCTCTTCCTTTATGGAGCAGCCTTTCCACCTTCTCTGATTTTAGTGAACGGTAACTAAAATACGACTATTGATGTTTCTTTCTTTCTGTGCTTTTGTCCTCAACTACACATAATCATTTTCTTCCTGATCTTATCATTTTTCCTTTAATCTAAAAGTTGTTATCATTATACTATCAAAGGGGTTTTTCCATGGCAACATATCAGCGTTATTCTCTCACTCATTAATCATATTTATTTTAATGCATTTATTAAAATTTTAAAGTAAAATTACTGATAAAAGCTATTTCTCATTTTAATAGTTTTCTTTTTTGAACTTTGAAAGTTTACTTTTGATTGATTTTTAATGACAGAGTCATCTTTTTTTCCATGTTAAATTGATTCTTGAGTACTCTATTTTTCTCTTAGGTGATGCGCCAGAATTAACCTGAACGTTTCTTTGATATTTTAGTATAAGTATTATTTCTTAAAATCTGTTGTGAATTATGCTCTTCATTCCATAGCAAACATGCTACATTTATGGACATGTATAATTTAAAACAAATAGTCTTTTCCAAAACTTTTGTCTGAAAGGTAATTAATCCCATTCAATTAAGAACAACTATTACACTAGCAAACCAGTTTTTAATTATGAGTTTCACAATGTCTAAATGACCTTGAAGAGCACACAGTAACTCTGGGCTATATTTGTTCAAACAGATGACATAAATTAGATACATTCTCACCCACAGAATTATATTTTAGGATGTATAACAGGAATAAGGTGAATTATTCTCATTTTTATTGTCTTGGGACTAGGTAAAAATTCTCAGAATGAAATCCTGGTGTTGATTTTCAAAAGGCATTGCTTTTTGAAACATGAATGTTTACAAATCCATGGCAACCTTGATCCACAAAGACCCCTACGCATACCATGCCTGACATGTACTAACTCCTTATAGAGGATCAGAGTTCAGTAATCCTGAGTCCGCATCCCAGTGGTGTTGAACTTGGCCATGTGATGATGCGCACCAGCCAATGGAACAGGGGTAAAGGTGAAAGCATGACAATTTCAAGTGGTGTCTTTAAAGGTCCCTGAAAGTTTCTACCAGCTCTCCTGCCCTGCTCACTCCGGCATGATGACAGTAAACCCATATTAGAGCAGCTCCTTCAAACCAGGTTCTTAAATGAGATGTCATATGGTACCAACCAGAACCTGACCCACAGCCTGGACGAGAGCTGCTACAGCCAATCTCTTTCACAGATTGGTGAATGAGAAATCAATACACATTATTGTAAACCACTGATACTGGGTTTATTAGGTTCACAGCATCATTGCAGAAGTAGCATATAAATATAGTAATTAATACCTAGAAGATGTATGCTGGCAAAGCAAAAACCTAAAATATGTTATTTGGCTTTGGACCTGAGTGGAAGGCAGCATGAAAACAGTTACATCAGACTAGACAAATGGTGACATTATTTATGGCCAAATATTTGGCAAAACTGTTACCTGCAGTAACTCAGAAAGCAGGAAATACATCCAATAAATCTATGGTTTTGGGCAAGGAGATTTTGAGACAGTGTATAACTGACATGAGTTGTTTGTTAGTAGCTGCAGTTGATATCATGAGAAATGGAAAATCCAGGAGAGAATTAGTGTATTTGCGGGAAGGAATAAAAAGGAAGAAGAGAATTCAAATATCCCTGAACTTTCAAAGTTTAAAGATGTAACTGATTCTCCTCTCCAGCCTTTAGCCTTTAAACTGTCAGAATAAGAGAGACCTGGGAGAAAGACCAGTCTAAGGCAAAGGTGTCACATCTTTTGTTAAAACCTCTGATTGGATTACGATGTCTTACAGTATTTTTTTTATTTAGTTTTCAAAAAATGTTTAGTGAAAAGACACTAAGGACACAATCCACAGAAGTCTAATAATTTCAAAATATCTGTAAGTCTATAGATATACTGGCGCACGATAGTGACTGGAATGAACTATATTTTTCAAAATGTTTTCAAGAGAGTTGCATTGCCAAAAGTGCTGTAAAACTAGACCAAATAAAAAAGGCCCAGACTGGTAAAGAAGTGAAACAATCACTGGTCTGCAACTTTCTAAAGACAAGAGCAGGCTGAGAAAGCGGCTAGGCCACCAAGAACAACCCTTTCTTCGATGGCTCCCTCAGGTGTTACGAAGAAGCATCACGAAACAGGAAAGCCCATTGGGAGGGTAGAGTCAAAGCCTTGGAGAAGAATGAACTTGAGAGCTCTTCACAGGACCAGAACAGAGTCTGTCAAGGAAAGTCCCTTAAAGCCGGACAGAAGGGCCTCACAGTATCTGCCCAGCAGGCTTCCCCAATATCTAAGCATCAGTGACTACTCTGTGAGGCCCTTTCTTACCCTCTTTCAATAGGAGTGATTATTACACTTGTCTTGTGCCTTTCCTAGCCTGTGTGTTGGAAATATAAGAGTATAATTTTTGTTCTTTTTAGTTCGTAGATTTCCACAATGAGCTGCAACCAGCCATGACATAGAGATGATCACAAAATGTATTACTCAATAATATTTGTTGAATTGAGTAAAAGTTAACTGAGGCAGTATCGATGCATGCTATACATTTTGGTCAGGAAAGTTTATTGTACACAATTTAATCATTTAATGCATGCATTCAACAAATATTTGTTGATGCAATAAGCAGACCTAGAATCCTCTCATTGCTCTTCTTCTCTTCCATCTCGATGAGTAAAAGTCATCATCCACACAACCATCAAATTGATTTCTCTGAAAAGCAGAGCTGACTACACTAAATATACCTCTGATTACATCCAAGTCATGTCTCTTATCATCTATTCAATGAAGTTCATACTCCTTTATATGTTATACAGGATTCTCCACAAGATTGTTTCTGCTCTCATTTTCAGTCTCATGTTTTCCTTTTTCCCCCACATTCACACTTATAAATCTTAAAGTGATGTGAACAAATATCAACTGTTTGAGGATTCCCAAATTAACTAATTTTACTAGACATAGCCATGCACTACAGCAGAGAGACCTGGCCAAACCAAACTGGCCTCTGAGATTTCAACAGAAAATCCGAACAACAAATGATAACTTTACAAGGACCTCGCTATGCAACATTTGTTTTGTTTTATTTCATAAGTCTTGTGACTAACCCTTCCTTGACCAGGAGTCATTCTACTAAATTCCTCTTTTAACTGAACAAAAGTGAATTGCATGCTCGGGCTTAGAAACTTTGGTTCACGGCATTATCTGCTGCTTAAAAATAATAATAGTAGTAATGTGAAAGGAAGGAATCACATGAGAGAATTATTTGATTTCATTTATTTCTCAAACTGCCGATACAGAAGAAAGAAAATATTTATGGAAGGAAATAAGTAAATTTGGCAAATTACTTATTTCCCAAATATTTACTTTCAAATGTCAGGTGATTTATGGCTCAGAAGAATACTGAAATAGTTATATAGATTATATAACCATCAGAAGCACATCAGGACTCACATAACTTTTTTAAATGTCTGCTTATTTTTTTCCGAATTGCGTTGACTACATCAGGTTTTTCTCAACCTCAGCACTATTTATATTTCAGGCCAGAAAGCCTTTTCTGCGTGTGTGCGTGCGTGCATGCATGCGTGCGGGTGTGTGTGTGTGTGTGTACATGTACGTGAGGGGTTGGGAGTGTTATCCTGTGCATTGTGGGCCTTTATCCGCCAGTAGCACCTACCCCTCTGGTTGTGACAATCAAAATATGTCTACAGATCTTGCCAATTATCCCCTGGGGAGAGAGAGGGCAAAATTTCCTGGGTAAGAATAATCTACACTGATCAAAGTTTTTGAAAATTTCACATAATTTCCTCGCCTCTGTTTATCTTTGTGTAGTCAGACCCTTGACACCAGCAGGCCATTCAGATGACCATCTCAACACGTTTTTCTTATGAATTACTCTTCAGTCGTTTCAGAAGCAGTGAGGAAGCTTCTGTGAACGAAATCCCTCACCGAGTAACATGACCACGCTTCTGCTGCAGCGCTGTGCAGTAAAAAGGACACTTTATTTTCCTTCTCAAGATCTCACCTTCGAGACAGGGTTTCCAAATAATCAACCAGTAAAATGCTCCTGCAAAATCATGTAGTTCTCTTGGCCTCAGTTGCCTGATAGGCCAAACAAAAATTACATCTATCCCACCAACTTTAACGGGTCGCCCTGAGGATCCAAAAAGTTCATATATGAGATTATTCTAATCTCAACCCTCTATATGAAGGCACTTCTATAATAATATCAAGAAGGGCTATGGTAACAGTTAACTCTTTTTAAAGTGAAATGATGTAGCAAATATTCTCTGAACCAGTTAAATTTTAATTGCTTGTACATGGATGATTCTATAGTGCTTTGCTCAGCTAAGTGCTTAATAAATACTTGTGGAATTGAATTAACTGAACCAAATGACATAGTTCCTTCTAACAGATCCAGCAGTGTGGCAGTTACTGGTTCCATCATGCAGAAATAAATTATGATGCCTTTAAATAACAGCTTCATATGGAACTGATAAAATACACTCAGAAGAAACTATTCCATTTCCATTCATTACTATTTCTTTGTTTCTTTTGTGTTCATTCCAATACCATGATATTAATAATGATTTTTATAATTTTCCTTGAAGCCGATGGCTTTGAAATAGTATTTTACTTATCTTATGTTTTCTCATTCTACCTTTCTAAAATTTCCCCATTCATCAAAGCCCAAATCAATGACTATCTTTTCCATAAAGTCTTCTATACATACTCAGAATCACTTCAATTTTTTAAAATTCTATTTGTTGACTCTACAGAATCATAAATTGTACTACTCTATTGTGTTACTCTCAACCAAAATTTTACATATTTTGCATTTTATAAATGTTATTCAGTGAATGGGTGTTTGTTGGCTTTGTCTGTCCCTGAGAAGTGTAAATTCTATAAATGTAAGGGCTGTGTCTTACACCTATTTTGCATTCCATGAAGAATTCTCCTTTCAGCAAATATTTGCTAAATATCTTCTATATGCAAGTCACTTTGCTCAGTGCTCTGGGGGACGTAGAGATGTGTCAGCTGCAACCACTGTCCGCCAGTAGTTTAAATGTATAATTGATAAGTGGCCTGAAGCCTATCTTATAATTACACGAGTTCACTCATTTTAAGATATTTTAATATTTTCATTTAATTTCCACTATCACCTGTTTGCTGTTTCGCTGTTGATATTTTTTTTAAACTCAACATCTAAATGGGAGTCCAAATGAATCCCCTGAATATTAAATGTGTTGATGCGTGATGATATTCTAGCTTTTGCTTTCCCATTACATTTCTTTTCTGTAAAAAGAATGTCAGAATACACATTTAAATCAGAATATCTGATCTCATATAGTTTCATTTTCTTCCCTCAAGTTAGTCCTTTGAAAATTGATCTATTTAATCTATAGTCCTCCTTATCCATTACTTTTAAATTCACAACCTCACTGCTCTGTTCAAAAGATTTTTCTCTTCCCTTTTCAAGTCAGCTCACTACATTTTCCTTTGAGGTAACTCTGGAAAACATGGTCAACATATGTCTCTGGGTAAAAAAGGCTGAATAAATAAATTCTTACCTTTTCAAAGCTTATTCTTAAGATTCTATAATTGTTATTGTAAATGCTATTCGTGCTGGAAACAAATGCCTTCAAAGGCCAGAAGGTACATCTGGATAAGATGGCCTACAATCAACTCCAGACAACTTGAAGCATTCACAATGCCAACTAACACTTCTTAAAAATCACTGTTACAGACATATGTCATTCTACATTCATCCAGACCCATAGAATGTACAACAGCAAGAACGAACCCTAAGGTTAACTCGGGAGATTATGATATGTCGGTGTAGGTCCATTGATTGTCACACATGTACCACCCTGGTGGTGGCAGGGAATTGATAATGGGGGACAGGTGGAAAAGACAAATCTCTGCCTTTGCCTTTTTCTCAAGTTTTCTATGAACCCCAAACTTCTCTAAATATATAATAAATTCTTAATTTAAAATAAAAGAAAACCAAAACATTAGTTCATACCCTTATGTTCACGGCAGTGCTATTCACCAGTGCTATAGCCAAGATATGGAAGCAACCTAAGTGCCCATCAATAGATGGATGGATAAAGAAGATGTGGTACATATATACAATGGAATATTACTTAGCTATTAAGAAAATGAAACCTCACCATTTGCAATGACATGGATAGACCTAGAGGGTATTATGCTGAGTGAAATAAGTCAAAGACAAAGACAAATACCATATGATTTCACTTACATGTGGAATCTAAGGAACAAAAGAAATGAACAAAGTAGACTTAAAACTGACTCACAGACACAGAGAACAAACTGATGATTGCCAGAGGGGAGGGGGGTTGGGGGGCTGGGAGGACACATGTGAAAGGATGAAGACGCACAAATTAGTATTCAGAAAACAGTCATGGGACGTAGAGCACAGCACAGGGAACAGTCAGTGGTGCTGTAACTGTCGTGTGCCGTGCCAGGTGGGTGCTGGAGTGATCGGGAGGTCGCTTCGTCCATCACAGACATGTCTAACTAACTATTGTACTGTATACCCGAAACTAACACAAAATAATTTTTAAAAATCAATGTTGTGTTTACTGTATTTGGGCCCAATAATCTTACTTTCTATAGATCATGTTTCAAGTTTTTGGAACTATTATATTAATCTAGATCTTTAAACCACGAGTCAATCATAGATTAGCTGGGGGAATACATATGCTCTGTACTTCCTACTTATCATCTGTTTGTATCTAGCATTGTTCCAATGTATCTGATATTTGTGTTACTAATAATAATCTGAACATTGACTAAAGTTATTTGCCGGCTACTTTGCTAAGTACTTGATATGTATTAGCTCATTTATCATCATGTAAAACTACAAAGTAAAAACTATTAATATCTCCATTTTTCACATAGTGAAAATGAGACCCAGAGAAGTTTTCTAATTTAACTTTGGTCACCCAGCTATTAAATGACAGAGTCCATAATTTTAATTATTGCGCTTTACTCCTTATATCATTTTTCATGTATAATTACTGCATCATTCTTTTCTATAGTGGTATTTATATCATTGTTTTGTTATGTCACTAAAATTGAGATATAGGGCAGCTTTCATTAATAAAATTTTGAAATATAAAATACTTAAAAATATAGGTTTATGACAAACAGACATTTGAATAAGTAACTTAGAGGTGACTAATAACATGTGTTGCCTAAAGACTGAACCTACCAAGTAGCTCCCTTTATTAGATTTGTAACTCATACTTTTTTAATAACTAAAAATTTCAAAGTTTACTGAGAACACTTGAAATTTTTCTAATATGTGCAAGCAAAGACAAAAACCCAACCAATATTTTTCTTTTAAAAAAAATTACAAACACAGGATCTGTGGACTGCAAGGCATATATGAAATGTTATCTATAAATTACAAGTAAAATCATGCAGAATCACCAAAAAAAAAAAAAAAACCATGAAAGAATACATCTAATGATTTGAGCTAACAAGATATCAAGATGCAATTTTTCTTAAAGAGTAACCACTATACATAGTGAAAGATGGTTTCTATTCATTTTTAGTGCCCTCCGTAATTCTTAGCATAAACACCAAATAAATACTGGTTAGTTGGTTCTCAGGTGTGAGTTCACATTTTTAATGGCAATACTGCTAATCGTTCTCACTAGATTCCTACCCTTTCCCTAGCTCTACTTTACTTATGTGAAAATGACTTGTGAGATGGCTCAGTTCTCCAGAACTGCACTTCATCACGCATAATAAGGCTTCAAGAGTCTGGAAACCACCTGCTTGGGATCTTAATAGGCACCTTGCCATGGCTAGGCAGGGTGACACAGACAGTGCTCCAGAGAGAGGGGATCCCTAGAGCGGCCTTGCTTCCTCCCACGGTCAAGACTCCTGCTGACCACTTTCCCAGCGCTGCCCTACTCCCATCACTGGCTGTTCAGTACCATGTTAGTTCCACATGAGACCAAAATCCCAACCCAACGACACTTCCTTCTGCTTAAGCTCACCAGAGTTGGTGTCTTTTGCTTTCAGCAACAACGAAAAGAGCTAAAACAAAATCTGTACTATTAAAACTTTAGTTTACAAAGACTTAGAATCAGCCCAGAAAACCTCCAATAGTTACTAAGGGAGCTTCCTTTTCACTGTACTCTCCCAAATTCTTGGTATAATGACTTTTCATATCACTGACAATTTAGTAGGTGAAAATGACAACTCATTGTTATTTTCACTTTATTGTTTTGAATGCTAGAAAGATTCAATATATTTTCCCATATTCTTGGCCATTTACATTTCTTCTTTGTAAAATGGCAGTTAAAGTTCTTGCTCATATTTCTATTGGGATGTTCATGTTTTTCACATTGATTTGTAGAAACTACTGGAAATATTAACTCTGTTTGCTAAGTTAAACATGAATTTCCCAACTTTATGCCTTCTAGTTATTCTGGTCCTTTTTTTTCTTTTAACAAATAGAATCTTCCTCATTTTAAAACACTAAATTCTGCCAATTTTCTTTTTTAATCTTTCCTCGGTTTAAACTTCAGATTGAATGTTTTGCATTGCCCTTGTTTTTAAATTTCACTTCACTCTGTTTTCTCTGGAATTCATACTGATAGAAGATAGAATTTTAACTTTTCTGATTTATTAGATCATTTCAAAGAGCCCTCAATAATGTTTCATAATTATTCTTTTCCTCAGATTTGACATATCCCTTGTGTTAGACACTTGTGATATTGATTTTTCAGTCTTTATTCCTCCTTTGTCTGATAACAGCATTACTAAGTGCATTTTATTGGGCACATGTCAGTCATGTGTCCAATGGGTGGGTGTCAGGCTGATTCATCCAACGGATTCAATGAATTGGGTGTCCTTTTTCCTGCGATTTGGATTCTTGAAAAGACAGAAAACCAGCTGAAAATGATTGGCGTTCATCTATCAGCTGTGTCTTATGAGAGGCTCTGCTTCACGCCACTGCCCGCCCTGCTAGGTTGCTTCCATGACGACCTGTCTTCAGCTCCCATTTTCCCTCGGGGAGCCTCATGTTCCTAGGGTAAACGACTCCTGTCCTGCATTTACCCAGAGCCAGTTTATATTTCCGAAACAAAAATACCTAAGGAGTAATATTTACACATTAATAGAAAAAGTCCTAAAGGAAATATAAAATATATATATATTTATTTTATTTTATTAGTTTCAGGTAGACAGGACATTGGTTAGACCTTTATACAGTTTATAAAACGACACCCCCTTAATTGCTCTTTCTCTCCTCTGGCTCTCCACCAAGCCACGACATTAAGGCTGACTGCATTCCCTCTGCCGTGCTCCCCATCCCCATGACCATCTAGCAACTACTGATTTGTACTTCTTTAACTCTTCACCCCATTCTCCCAGCCCCCAACTCCCCTTCCCTCCTGGCCATCCCCAGATTGTCCCCTGTATTTGTCTGGGATTGATTAGTGTGTTCTTTTTGTTTCTTGGATTCCACATGTAAGTAAAACCATATGGTATTTATATTTCTCTGTCTTATTTCACTCAGCATAATAACCTCTAGGTCCATCTATGTCATTGCAAATGGTAGGATTTCATTTTTTTAGAAGGTAAAATACTAGTGCATGGAGTTCGTTGTCTTAATGCAGGAAGGGCCAGAACATCACCTGATGTCTTATGCTGTGTACGGTCATGAATCAAGGCTAATGGCTGCCGACGCAGCCTCCGGGTTGCTGGCTGCTGTGGTAGTAACAGAACACATCCTTTCCTGGTGTGAGAATCCGTAGCAAGAGAGCAAACCTTCTTTCCAATCCTTATTCTCTGCAGCCAACACAAGGCCTCCCTAGGGAGGACAGCTCGGCAGCCATTCACGAAAGGGTCTTAGAGAATATTAAGGACTCACTGAGCTCAGTTTCCTGGGACGTTAAGAAACGAACCTAAGGAAAGGGTTGTTTCATCAGCACAGTTGGAGATGAAAAGAAATGAAAAGAGGCTTCCCAAATGGCTCCAGGTCATTCCCACGGCCTAACTGGACACCCCAAGTAGGGAACCTGAGAACCATCTTCTGACGACTCCCCTCAGTCTTGCAATCTAACTGGAACCACATTCCAACAAGCAACCACAGAATAGGATTCTATTCTCAGTTTAAAACTACCCATGAAGTATAGTCATGTTGTGGTGTGAATACAGGAACCCAAAATTTCCCCTCAAACCAGTAGATTCTGAAGTCTTCCCTATCTCGATTAATGTAATTAATTTTCAGTTGCTTTGGTCCAGAGACATGGTAATTCCTTTGAAATCTCTATTTGTCTCCGAAGATTGTACTTGGCTCTGCTTTCTAAATACACCCACATTCTAAGCTTGTCTCAGCATGCCACCGCCCCTGCCCTTCCCCAAACCATCACCATCCCTCACCTGGAGTGAAGCGATGGGTCCTACGCTGCTCTCTATCCCACTTTCTCAGCGGCCCTGGAGTCTCGTCTGAATGTGGCTTCTAGGCTAACGCTATTAAAAACAGGTTCAACTCTATTTTCTCAATATCCTCCAGTGATATCCCTTCTCACTCAGATTAAACCACATTTTTTTTTTATGTTACATCAAAAGCCCAATGGGATCTCACTCTCCATGACCGCTGTGCCTCACCTCTTTTCATTCCCCGTTCCCCGTCTATCTCTCTGCTCAGACCACACACCACACTGCCCCCATCACTCAAACAAGCCCAGCACACTCCCATCTCCAGGTCTTCGCACATGTTCTCCCCTCCGCCTGGAATACTCTTTCCACAGGTGGCTTCTTGGCTAGTTCCCTCAGTTCCTTCAGGCGTTCACTCAAAAGTCATCTTCTCTCTAAAGCCTTCCCTGCCAGTTACCTAAAACTTGACTCTCCTTCCAGCATTTCACACCCCCTGCTTTACTTTTTTATCCTTAGTGCATATTTCACCCATCACACTATTACTTACGTAACCATTTTATTGTGTATCTCTTACACACAGAGAATGTAAGCTTCAGTGAGGACAAAAGGGTTTTTCCCTCATCACTGACTTCATCATCCCAGCACCTAGAAAAGTGCCTGACACATGGCAGACACTCAAAAGCCATGGGTTGAATGACGAATGAATGATTCTTTGCTACTTAAGAAAGAAGTTTTTAGATTCTCTGCCAGTCTTCTATTGAGAGTGTCTAGAGGATAAAAATCATAGTTTCCTGGTTAAATAGATTAAAAATACAGAACGTTTATAAATGTAGTAATAGTGTTCATTGTGACACATTTAGGAAATAAAATCAAAAGTATAATTTTTACACAAAAGACTTAGTGTATCCATTACTTGAGTATTTAAATGAGGAAAATACATGATTTATAAAGATCCACAGAACTAAAAACTAGTCAAAGAGATGCAGTAGCTTTTATTTCTAAAAAAAAAGAATTATGCTATCCAGAAAATATCTAGAAAGGCCATATCTGTGTCTATAAGATTATTAGTGTGAATAAAGTGGACACAAACTTGCCTAGCTGTCTAGGATATTTACATGAGGGAACAATCTTGAAGCTATAGAAAACAAATTAGGTCAAAAAGCAAGCCTATCATTTTATACAGTAGGTAAAAAAAATACAGAATTCATTGAGTACAGAGCAGAAGGGCTAAGAAATAGAAATAAATTATGAGAAGTTTGCAAAATATATGGATAAAATTAGTCCGTATCTAGTATTTGACAAAGGAGAAGGTTCAAGATCTACACTGCACCTTTAGAGCTTCTTGTCATGAAGAACAGCTACCAGCTAATCCCACTCAACCTTCCTGACGCCCCTGCCAGTGATGGGAGATTACAATGCACCTCAGGTCTAACTGACTGTAATAAATTTTTTTGTACTCTTAGGTCTAAATATCAGCTCCATCTGGTTCAGTTGCTCTTATCTAGACCTTGCTTCGGTTCTGTAAATAATAAAAATATTTTACTAGGGAAATAAAAATAGCAAATGCTGATCACTGGTTATGGGTTGCGAAGGAACACATTGCTTATTTTATATACACACACACACACACACACATATATAGAGAGAGAGAGAGACTTTATACATTCTAGTTTATGATTGCTTATAAAACTAAATTACTCTTCTACTATGTGGCACATAAAACAAATCAATGTATAGAATGACAGACACACTTTTTAATCAAGTGAGGCAAATAAATCAGATAATCTACATAAAATCAATATGCAATTGATAATAAAATATAAAATAATAAGTTAAGAGTCTAAATATGAGTGGTGATATAAAGCATTTAACCCTTTTTTCCTTCTCAAATATGGTTAATAATTAGAATCGCCTAGGGAGATATTTTAAAGTCTACATTTCCAGTCTATACCCCTGGAGATTATAATTCAGAGCTCTGAGGTAGGATCTGAGAACATTAATAAACTACTATACAAACATCTTGAAAATTAATAGTTGTAATGCAGTGCTGTGTTAATATTTGTCAAAGTCACCACTGACCATTTAAAACAAAATGAGATTGATATAAAGAGAATCACAGATAATCTGGAATGTTTGTCAAATAAATTTTTGTAATTATTATAATGATTGAACGATGTAGTGACATAAGCTTGAAGAAGTCTGAAATATCTGGGATTTACAATTTAGGGACATAAGGAATAACTTAGTTGGGAGGAAACTTTTTGTGCTCTGGTCATTGTGCTGCAGGGGTCAACCCTTCCATTGGAGCATCCATTCACAAAACAAGCAAGTGTCACATTTCAAACACACACACACACACACACACACACACACACAGAAAAGACCTTAACATGTTAATTTCCACTTTTCTTGTCTGATAAGGTTAGACTTTAAAAGTTTCTCAGAAATGCAAAACATGTTCCTTCTCCAATTTCTATCTGAGAAAAGTTTAGAGAGCCCCATTTGGGATCCATCCCCACAGAATCAGCTTTGCCAGATAATATGTGCCTCTAAAATCTCAAAATTAAATCTCTGACATTGGACGCTGCCCAGTTGCATATTTAAGTCTCTAATTTTCAACTGGAAAGGAACATTAGTGGTTCCTGTCTATATAAGTTGGCACTTTCTGTTTCAACCGACAATGCATTGTCTGCCCACAGAGGTGGGGATGGCTTGGGAATCATCTGGAGGCAGAAGTTCAAATGATATCATCTAGATCAGATTAAGTCTCTCTTTTATTTTTTTTAATTAATCAAAACACAACTAGACATTAAAATAAAAACCTAGCTTAAGACATAAAACATTTCGAATATAATTAAAGTTAAATTTGTATAGATTCTTGATCCTTTCCCTTCACCTGCCTCTTCCCATCTGCCAGATAAGGTTCACTATCTCCTTTGGTGTTCACTCTTTCACTATTTGTATACTTAATGCATAAAAAATAAGTATACACACATTTTTTTTGCATGCCTCAAATGTTTTATAAAGGTCTTAGAATACATATTGTTCTGCAACTTGCTTTGTATGCTCAACGTGTTTGTTAGATTTATCCAGGCAAATAAGTGTAGCACTAGTTGACTTGTATTAAGATCCATATAATGTTCTAATGCTTTTGTTGGACATCAATGTTGCTTCCAATTTTTTACTACCAAAACAGGTGAAATAAACATTCTTATACATACCTCCTTTGGTAAATACTCAGGAGTTTTTATTCAGGATATCTTGTCTTTTTCCTACTAATTGAAAGGATGTAATATTTATTACAATCTCTGGTTTAATAATAGAAATTGTCTTGCCAATTTCTTCCTGCAATTTATAGCTTGTCAGATATACAACAGATTTATATCTTGCTGTCATTAAATAATTCAACATTTTCCTTTATGGTTTGTGATTTTGGAGTATATATTTTTAAAAATTCCTATCTAGTTCAATATTATAAAAATGATTTTGCTTTTGATGAACAGTTTTTATATTTTTTATTTTTCATATTTAGTGGCTTAATCTACCTGGAATTGATTTTTCTATATAATATAAAATTGATTTCAAAATTTTTTTTTCCATATGGATATTTGCTTACTCTGGAATGCATCATGTGGCCAGGGAAACCGGTAACTAATTCCCTCAGCTCAGGGTCACATGCTCTACCCCTAGATTCAAAGATAAATAAATATCTACCTGGAATATGGTAACTAAGAGTGGAGAATACTTAGATCCTACACCTCTAAATTGGAAGTATTTTGATTAAAATATTAAAAGAAAGCAGCAAAGCGTTTTGTGGTTTCATTTTTTTTTTTTTTTTTTTTTGAGGTTTTCATTTACATTCCCCAGACCAACTGTTCAGGGAAACAAGAATTCATAAAATATAGGCGTAAAGAGTGTGAACATTGCCAGAAGTTTCCTCATGTACTCTCTATTGTAAGTCTAAGTTTCAAAGTGGCCAAATGGGAAGCAAATAATAGGAAATAATTCCCAATATAAAACTTCAGTTAGAAAAAAAGACACCACATTTCCGAACAGTTGGCTGCCTCCTCCCCACTCATCCCCAAGTGGAGCCTCAAAATTAATCACCTCCTCCCCTGACAGAGCACTTTGTTCAGAGGGTGGCTCATTATATAAGCAAACTCACACAACAGAAGACAAAACTCAGGCTAGCTGCCAGAATAATTAATCCAATTCTATCATTACAAAATATCAATAGAAAACTTCTAGTCACCAGATATATGAGGGTAAAAAATAGCAACAGGAAAGTGAACGATGAAGACTAAACAGCAAAACAATAAAATAAACCAACCGAACAAAATAACCTGAACCCTGAACCTTGGAAAAGCAAGTATAACTCATGGAATAGAAGAAAACTAAAAAATTTATCTCAGCTCAGGATCATAAAGTAAGATGCTACTAAAAACTTGAACCATCAGAGAGTAAGAAAAACCTATTATAAATCAAAAGAGAAAGGCAGAAGAAAAATAGGGGCAGAGGATCAAATAAAGAGGTCGAGCATGCAATTAAATAGATATATCAGAGAAAGAGAGACTAGAGAAAATAAAAGGAACAAAATTGTAAGATTAAAAAGTAGAAAAATATTTTCCAGCAGTAAAGACGCAGATCTTCAAATTGAAAGGGCCCAATGAATGTGAAAGGAACCAGTTCAACACTCAAACTTGTACAGTTTCAGAAAACAAAAGACCAATAATTCAAACATTTGTCTTATAATAAAAAACATATACATGTGAATAAAATTGTCATCAAATTTAAAATAAGCAATACTGCATGCTATGAAAGTTTTGAGAGGAAATAATTTTATTATCAGGACAAACTATCAATCAAATATAAGGTCATAATAAAAAAATTTCAATATAGAGCTTACTTCTCATATCTTTTCTTGAGAAAGAAGAAAGGCATGAAAGAAGGTAGTTAAAATAAAATCCTCAAAAGAGGACTACACAGCTGGCCTAGAAATATATTGGTCTAAATTAGAACAGGAAGTCAGTGAGCTATGATCAAAAATATCCTCAAAAGAAGGTACAATGCATTCCACTTAACAGATACCCAATGTAGAAATCTGTAAATTCATAACAAAAACAAAATATGAGATATTAACTTTGCCCAATATTAATCAAACTAAAACATATAGCATAGTTTTAATCAATTGACAAAATGTGAGAAAAGATAGTCCACTTGAACTTGATGTTTGAAATAGTCTCCTTAGAGTTCATAGTGGTTAAGATATTAGACAACTAGAAAAGAAAATCTAATCACAGCTTACCAATTAGCTTTGTTGGGAGCAATGTTTCTATAATCATGGGTAAATAATAATATTTTCAACTTTATAATAGAAAAAGAGAACAGAAAAGAATCTAAAAGGTATTATTTCAACAATGTAAAAAGTTAGGGCTTATAGATATTAATCATTGAAAAAGGTGCTAGAAAGGATGAGAGTATTAATATCCTCATCTACATTACAGGATGTCAAGGGAAATGGTCTAGACTCGCTAGGACAAGAAGTACAAGTTTATGCATATTATTTTAAGTACAATTAGTAAACCAACAGACTAAAGTTAATCATCTAAAAATGTACATTTGGAAAGATGAAGAGATGGATGGGGTTGGTATTGGTAAGCTTCATCTTCATCTTCCTTAAAAGAGAATAAACACATGATCAAATGTTGATTATTCATGGCTATGAAAGAAATTACCAACCTGCAAATATCAAAAATGATTGTTTTGGCTATTAAAGGTGGTTTATTTCATAAATTATTTTTAAGAATTTGTACTTTTATAATATGCTTGAATTCGTTTTTTTTTTTTTTTTTTTTTTTTTTTTTTTTTTAAAATAAAAAAAACTATTTAAAACCTACCACAAAATATCTGATGGAGAAAGCAGGTAAATCGGCTACGGAGCCTAAGCCCATCTACTTAAACTAACACATGCAATGCAGCTCTGCCTCACTGACCCAGAAAGGATAAAGCTGTTGGGGCTGGAAGTAGACTCAAGGGCTTTCCTTGGCTGGCAGAGGGTTTCAGCCAGAAAAAGAAATACCACCTCAGATGTGGGTAATGAAGAGTGCTGTGTTGGTTAAAAGAAACTCAACAGTTATCACGTTCTTTTTTAACTTTATGAATAGTAGTTTTAATATCATATTTATAAAATATTTTGGCCCCGAGCAGCATAAAAATAAAGGCAATGTGATATTCAAAAGAACTTTTGTTCATTAAGATATTTGTACCTTTTAAAATCCAAACAGAATGTTGATACCAAAATAACCAAGCCAAATAAAGCATTTTGCTCCCTAAGGCAAATTTGTTTTTCCATAATGCAAATTTTTATTTTAGGGTATTTCATATGTATCATTTTCATTTCTTTTTAAAAATTTAAGAGTATCTTGGTGTTACCTTAATATAGTGTTATCTACAAATATCCTAGTTTCTAATTTCATTTGATATTCTAAAAAGAAAAATTACAATATTGGGTTTTAATGAAAATCACTCTTACAGGACTACTAGTAAAACTAGCTAAGATCTTTTTAGGTAATTGTATGTATCTTTATTATAATTATGTCTCTATATAATTTTCCCTACCTTTTATTTAATATTCCTTAAATAATGTATTATCCTTTTAATAAGCTCTAAATTATTGTATATTCTTCTCCTAAAGTCACTTTGTCAATTTTAAATAAACTGATTTCCTAAAAAGCAACATTTATGATATCCTGAGTTATTTATCAAGTTTTTTAAACTTTCACTCCATAAAGTTCAAGGTAGGTATTGTGAGTTTCTGGTCTGTATATCCAGTGATACTGTGGAACACTGTGAATTCCCTTTGAGGCTACAGCTGAGTTTTTTTTTGTTTTTTTTGTTTTTTTTTTTAACAGTGGTTCTGATACTTCTGTAAAGCTCTGGATATTTTGGAAATCTTCTATATTCTCCATTATATTTTCTAAGTCATAAAAACATATTGATCTAATAGACATATTAATTTTAAAAAATCAACCTAATTGTTCAAGATATTTCAGGGCAAATGTATTGATTTTTAAAAATATTTAGTATTTCAAATTTCCAAATTAATAAATCAAATCAATTTGACTAGCACTAAAACCATTTAATGCAATGGCAAATGATGAAATGAAATATTTTTTCAATTTAGTTGCATATTTGCATTAAAGCCAAAAAAAAGAAAATAATGATGTACATAATAGTGGCACCACCACCCTACAAGGAGAAACTCATGAAAATCATGTAGTATCCATGATTAAAATATGAAAAGTCAAAGCCACGTACCCAAACGTTAAGATATCTTTTGTGGTCCAATTGGTTTTATGAGCATTGATTAAAGAACATATTAGATAAAACCTTACATAGACAAAACCAATTTTTTTGACCTGTAATTTCCCAAGATTAGAATTAAACAAAATCATGTATAGACACTGTACTTTGGTAACTTTAAAAAATAATATTTGTGAAAGAAGCAAATTATTTATTTACCAACATCCCTTTCCTCCTGTGCACACAGTTGTACTGTTGTTTTGTTTTGTTTTGTTTTGTTTTGTTTTGTTTTGTTTTGTTTTGTTTTGTTTTTTCAGACAGAATTCAGCTATGGGGCTAAACTCTGGCTGGAAGAACATAGGCTGGAGTAAGGTCCTCCACTGGGCCACCTTGTGGAGGTGTGACTCTTAGCTTTTTTCCCTAGTTTTTCTAGCTGGATTGAGAAGACAGACTGGGAGGTACCTGGGTCCACAGACCAGAGCTCCTCTCCCTTGCCTTGCACTGGGTTGTGACATGAAGGAGAAATACAATCCTATTATACAAAGCCACTAAAGTATATGTTTATATAGCAGGCAGCCTCCTTTAATTCCACAAAATGTACCAAAGTCACCAATACAGAATAATAAACACACCCAGATTAAGAATTAAGAGACCCAGAGTCTACCCCTCGACTTGCCATCTCTCACACAACACAGCCAGAGTTAACTAGCTCAGTGGTGTCACTTCAGATAAGCTTCATGAGGGCAACATCACCTCTGTTGACTCACACCACTGAAAAAAAAAAGCCCAAAACAAACAAAAAACATGAAATACTTTGTTTAGCATCCATTAAGTTGATTACAAGGGTGGATAGATATCCAGTTAATTCCACAGGAAAAACCAAGCAAGCTCAGAGATCTTCACATGACAGCAACCACGCAGCGGAGGCACTGGGAGACGCCAAGTCTCTGTGACACCTGCTGCCTCCAGTAACTCCTGAAAGGACTCTGCACAGGGACTCGCCCTGTCCATGCCTGTTTCCTCATCAGAAGAAGGAGAGGATCAGGCCAGAAACACTCTAAAGGCCCTGACTGCAAGACTTCGCTATGAGAAATAAATAACAGTTGTCGAGAAATCATGAAAATGCTGGTTGACATACTCACAGATGTGATCAGCAGTGACAACCATGCTAGAGCTCTTACAGAGCTGCGTGGGGGAAGGTAGTGGCCTTACTCCCCAGCCTCCCTTCACCTCTCCTCTCCTTCCCCTTCATCACACACACCACCCTCCATCACCTACAGAAGTCCATAATGCGACTCGTTCATTTGCCAAACTTATTTGAAAAGTGAATGCCAACTGTAGGGAAGATAAGATGTTAGTGGGGTCTGAGGAAGACAAACCAGTAGATGATACATACTTTACACTTCTGTGTAAATTATTTGGAAAGATACTCAAGTAACAAAGTCATTCTTAGGAAGACTTTAGGGATTGTGATCTCATTACAAAGTACCTCAGTGAGGAAGCCATGGGGAGGGACCTCTGAAGAACCAGTAAGATTTGTTGAATGCAAAACAGGTGGGCAAGAGGGAGAGTGAAATCCAGGTGGAGGAAGCAGAATGAACTATGCAGTCATGAGGATGGAAAGTATGAGAAAAATCCATTAACTTTGGGTACGATATAGGACATTTTACTCCATGTGGTCTCCTCTGCTACTTCCTAATCTCACAAATGTATTTCTTAGGATCTCCTGGCCTGTTCTCCTTCTACATCTGCCACTTTACCACCTATATGCCAATGATTTTTACATCTGTTTTATTTCATTTAAAAACAAAACATGTATATGACACTTAACTATGCCAGACACTTGCCTAGAAATTAACATATGTTAGGTCATCTGGATCCTCATAGAATCCTATAAGGTACTATTTTAATACCCATGTTACAGGTGAGGAACTGAGGCCCGGAGCGGTTGACTAGCTTACCCAAGGTCATGCAGGTACTAAGGGTTAGAGTTGGAAAACAGCCATTGAGTTTGGACACATCTCTGGCATAAATTTGTGAAATTATTTATAGAAACAGACGTTGAAGACCTGGAGAGGGTTCAATGTCTGATTGTCATGTGCACAGAACACTGGGGAAAAGTCAGGAGTAGAACTCTGGAAATGTCTACTTTTAGAAACAAAAAAAGGGAACAGAGACAGTGACAGAATGGGAAACAAAGGCTACCGTATAATTTGCGGAGAAAAGAGGCAAAACGGGAACATAGTCTACTGAGTACTAACACCACAATACTTGGTGTTCCTGTGACTTCTTTGAGAGCCACTACTAAGATCAATGAGTAAGTAACTATAAAATGGAGACAATGAATTTATAAAGTAAAAAGTGGCATCGCAGACAATGCATTAAAAGATCTGGTTCTACTGATTCAGGAATGTTTCTTTTTTTTCTTTCACTCTCTTAGCCTTTATTTTCTTCAGCTAATAAAAAACAGAAGAGTTCAGCTGAACAATTTCTATTGGGATTTATGATCTGATCAGAATATTGACTGCCTAGGGAGAAAAGAGGCAATCTGGAGGATAGTGTGTTTGTTTAAAGCAAATTGTTTATTGGTGAATGTGCTGAGGGGTAACCTAGCTCTACTGACTTCAACAGCTGTCATGAGACCCAAATGACTCTGAGACACACAAAACTGCTCAAAGAAAGCGAAGTAAAGATCAAATCTACTGAATTTTCTTCGTTTTCTAACTTCACCTTTAAAGTGGGCATCCCCATGACTCCTTGAGAGGCTCTGAGGCTAAAATTACCACCAAATGCTCTTTTCCTATGTCAGCCCTTAATTTCGGTCTTTGGATCCCCTTAGGATCTCAGGTTCACATGTCGCCATTAAGTGGAGCGACCAAATGTGAACTTCTGCTATTCACCATCATTTGATGTCATTTCAGTGTCATTGTGTTCACTTTTAAAATTCCAGTAACACGTGTTGAAACCACAACAAACAAGCAACTGCATTCTCTGGGCATCCCAAGAGGTCACGGAACGAGAGCTGAATGCTTACCAGCATGTCGTCCACAGACCGGCAGAGGAAGAAACATCAGCACTGAGATGTTAGGAGCCATAAAATGATGTGATAGTCTGTGCATCTCAGCTCTCCACCCCAAACTCAAAGGCATTTGGGATACATGAAGGCCGGCAGTAGAAATTAAAGGATGTAACAGAGCCCTACGTGAAAAGCGGTCTCAAAAGCTACTTAATTCAGCCTCCAGCTCCCATGCATGTTCTTAACGTCAGAATACTGAACACTTGTCTCATTCGAACCTTCTAAACTTCCCTCCTATGTTTTGTAACTTTCTACCCAATGAGTCTTACTTCTCCAGGTAGGAGCCTTTTGCCAGCCTCTCGCAGCTAGGGCACAGGCTTGCAGGTTCTGTTGACGGGCTAGTCAGAAACATGCTCCTGAGACTTCTCTTAGGAAGAGAGTGGTGATGTGAAGAGGGCAGAATTACGTGAAGGTGGCACAGGGCAGAAGGATGTTCTATTCTAGAGGCACGACACAAGTCTAAGCGAGTCTCTCCAGCTCAGAAGCATGGGGAAGCCACCTGCACCTGGCAACAACGGTTCAGTTTCCCTGGGTAGCTTGATGTATGATGTGGATAGTTCCTAGAAGCCCAACCAGAGCTTGACTCCTTGCCCTCCTGGAAAATGTGGATGCCTCTAATGTCCTTTATAAAGTCTCTTTCACCTTAAATGAGATCGGTTATATTTTTGCAACTAAGAATGTTTACCTTCATATAGAAAATTCAAATGGCTGACTTTTTGGAAAGATGTATCTGTACAATTATAATAAAGACTACATGCTGGCCCTATCCATTGTGTCAATTTTGCCTGTGACTATTTTTTTCCTCTCAAACCACTTCTTGAAATGTGCATGGCTCCCTAACTCTGCTGGCTTCATTCATTTACGTATTCATTCAACTGTGATATAGCGCACATCTATAATGCTTATTGAGTGTCTAGAATCCAATGAATGATGATGGCCGAAACTCTGTCCTTGAATTCAAGGAACTTTCAGGGCTAATGGCAGAAGTAAACTAGGAAACAAGTATGTATAATACAACAATGCCATACAATTAATGTCGGGATGAAAGTTAACACAGCTTGCAAGGGGGACACAGGGAAGAATGCCTCATTTAACACATAACTTAAAAAACAGAGGGAGAGCTGGGAAGATGGTAGACTAGGCAAAAGCAGGGTTTGCCTCCTCCCAGGTCCACATTGAAATTACTACGAAATTATAAAACAGTCAACGTGGAGAATCACCTGAAGTCCAGCTGATCATAACACATACATCTGATAATATAAAGAAGGAGCCAGTGGAAACCAGTACAAGGGGCAAAATCACAAATCAGGCTGGACTCACACCTAGGGGTGGTGGAGGGTCACCCAGAGGGAGAGTGAGGCTACAGAGGCCGCCTCGAGAAGAGGGGGGGTGGTCCTGGCCTCATTCGGGGGCTCCCAAGCCCAGGGGAGAGGAGTTTCCAGTAACTCTGACTGTAAAAACCAGACAGGATTCCAAATGTCTGGGTGAGATGGAAGGAGACTGAACCCCCAGACGCCCCTTTGCAGGGCCCACACACAGGCTCTCTCACCTGCCAGCACTCACCTGGGGAGGCAGCGGGGGGTCAGAGGCCCACGCAGTATTCATACTGGGAAAGTCTGCATTACCTGGGACCAGAAGAAGGACTGGACTGGAAGCCATCATCGTGCCTTAGTCCTGCCCCTCTATGGGGTAATCTACGGACCAAGCCAGCTTGACTGAGCAGACTCCTCCCACAGGGCGGAGCTCTGACAGATCAACTGGCCCCGCCCCACCTGCAGATTGCCTGGGGCTTCTGTGGCTGGATGGCTGCCACGCCCTGCCATTCAGAGCCAAATGTTCCTAGCTGGCAGCCAGTCCTGTGAGCACACATTTTCAGAGATGGTTTCAGGCAGATCGCTGCTGCCAACAGGAACGTGGGCAGATCTCAGGGATCTGTGGGCCAGTCCCAGACAGCCGCTGGGCTCACTGTGCATGTAGAGGTACATATAAATCCAGATTTATAGATAAATACCATATGATTTCACTTATATGTGGTATCTAAGGAACAAAAAGAGCAAACTAATCAAAAACAGACTCACAAATATAGAGGACAATCTGGTGATGGCCAGAGGGGAGGGGGTTGGGGAGCTGGAAGAATGGGGTGAAGAGTTAAGGAAGTACAAATTAGTAGTTGATAGATGGTCACAGGAATGAGGAGCACGGCATAGGGAATGCAGTCAGCATTGATGTAATGGCTACGTGGAGGGCCAGGGGAGAGAAAGAGCAATTAGGGTGATCGTTATATAAACTATATAAATGTCTAACCAATGTACTGGGTACTTGAAACTAATAAAATTTTAAAAAATACATAAAATAAAATAAAATAAAATAAAATAAAATAAAATAAAATAAAATAAAATAAAATAAAATAAAATAAAATAAAATAAAAAAGAACAAGGATGAGTAGATAAATGTGGAGGTGGATGGTTGTAGAGGTAAGGAACAGTATCTGTAAAGTCTTAATTCCGAGAAAAAGCATCTATGCCCCAGGAAATGCAGGCATACAGCAGGATTTGAGATATAATCAAATGGGGAGGTGAAAAGAAGTGAAGCTAACAGGTAGGTGGGGAGCAAGGCAGAAGAAAGCAATAGTGTTCTCCTAGCATGTCCCTTCCTCTTCCCTCTAAAGTGCACCTTCTTCTGCCTAAAAAAAAGCTGCTTCTTAGGTCATGCATTATTATATTTTTCATTTATCTTATTCTACAAATATATCAAGGCTTCGCTTCACCCTGTTAAAGGAAATCACTCCAGAACTGTGCTCCCAAGGCTGGTTACGTTACATTCCTTATCCTTGACAACTTACCACTTTATCATTTGTCCCCTTCCCACGGTCCCGTATGAAACAAGTAAAATCTGGAGCAATCCCGAGCAAAAGCTTTAGGGAACTTGGAACTCTTTCCTATATTCACTCACTGTATGTGCTCCAACCTCTAACACCAGGTCAGGCTGTGTTGGATGCTGAGGATACAATGATGAACAAGACAGGCAAGACCACCACCCACAGAGCTTACAAAGGTACATGTTTTATAGTCTGGAGCTCCTTGAAGGTCAAGGACTTCACACCACTAATTAATTACTTATCAGTACTTAACAGGATGCTGTGCTCCATTAAGTATATGCCAAATCCTTTTTTCTTTTTTTCTTCTTTTTTTTTTTTTTTTTCTTTTTTTGGTAATGGCTGCTCTGAACCACTCAGGGAAAGGCGTGTCATGTTCTTAATAGGCTCATAATTGTTTTTTTATGCAGCAAAAAGAGAAGCATTGAAGTTCTATTCATAGCCTAAATAGCTGATGCTTTATTATTTATCACCAGCAAATTAGTCGAAAAATATTTTTATTGCATTATTTAAAACTGATCATAATGGCTTGTTCTTTATCAAACATGATACAATTTTTTATTAAAGTGATTCACCTGTCTGGCACTGAGTATAACTGAGATCAGTTACAACGTGTAAACAATAAATGGCAAATGTGCCTTGCAACTTGCTACAGACCAATGATGCTCAAAATGCGGTCCCCAGAACAGCTCCATCAGCATCACCTGGGACCTTATTAGCAATGGAAATCTGGCATCGCCTAAGACTCACTGAACCAGAAATTCTGAAGGTAGGGTCCAGAAATCTGCATTTTAACAAGCCATCCTGGTGATTCTGATGCACACTGAAATTTGAGCATCAAGGTACAGAAACATTGCACCTCATGGTTTTCAAATCTTTGACCTTAAAAAAGATGACAAAAGAATAAGATTAGTCATGTAAAAGAGTCCAGTTTCACTAGAGATTAAACAACTGCACAATAAACTAACATGTTATTCTCTATTTTATTAATTAAACGAGCAAAGATTTTTGAAAACCACGCAGTGTTGGTGAGGCCAGTGTTGGTTGAGAGAGATATACATTGTAGGGACTATAAATTTGTTCACATTCTAAATGGGAAGCTGATGATAATCAAAGGCCTTTAACGTAACTAACATCTCACCCCAAAATTCCAATTCTGAAAATTTAATGTGAAGAAATCAGATTAAGAGTTTCAGCTCTGAAATTAAGCACATCTAGGCACAAATACTCGTTTCACTTACTTTTTCTTTTACCTTATGACTTTAGATTAAGTTCTTTAACTTCCTAACCTTTAGTCTCTTTTGTGAAATGGGGTTAATTGCAACAATTTACCTTACAAACTTGTTAAAAATAAATTATATAATTCATAATAATGAGCTGCCAGATAAAATACAGAATATCCAATTACATTTGAATTTCAGATAAACAAGAATTTTTTAGTATTAATATGCCTCAAATATTGTGTGATAGATGTGTATACTAAAAAATTATTCATTATCACCTAAAATTCAAATGCAACGGGTGTCTTGCACTCTTATTCACCACATAATGCAACTTGACCTATGAGGAGATAGGTGTTCAATAAATATTATCTTTTCATTTATTTTATTTTTACTTAAAAGATTTGTAAAGCAAACTGGTGATAAGCAAGTTTGCTGGCTTAAAGTGAGATTAGCAGTTCTGCGAAACCAAAAAAAAAAAAGTTTATACTTATGAAAACTTCAAGACATGCAGATGAATATGCTGAAATACAATCTTAGGATGTCTCATATCTAGAAATACCTCTGAGTAATCAAAGACATTCAGTAGCTTGGGTTTGAATAAACCCAAATTAACTGGAAAACCTGATTTGTTAAAACATTTGAGCATCCCAGTTCTGCTGCACTATAAGAAAATATTTGCTTATACATGTATCAAAAAACTCCTTTGATAATAGAACAAAATAGAGAAAGTAGGGCTGCTGACTTTGTAAGAAATAGAAAGAAACCCATGTGTTATCAATTTGTTACTAATAAAATGTAAACATCCTGGAACTTTAAATTGCATTTGATTCAGCAACCAAAAATAAATGTCTTTTTAAAACTGTAAAGTTATCTCTTTATGCCAATAAAATTTAGTGACTTGTAATTATACCCCAAAGTTTATGTGACACAGTCGAACACATCAAGTATGAACACTGGGTTACCATATGCCCTTTTTCCCCTCACTTAAAGATAGTAGCCCGAAGCAAGTCTCAATGCAAGTGTTGAAAGAGGACAACATTGTGACAGGGTCTGTCTTCACCATTAAAGTGACTGGATCATGACTGGTCATGAATGAGCGAGTCACTTTAGCTGTCTTAATGATAGATGGAGACACTTCCCTGATCAATTGTGCCTGCCACTGTGACAGGTACCGACCCACAGGCAGTTGGAAATGACTGAGCTGCGGGTGAGTTCTCTGGCTACAGAAAGAGGAGCTGGCTAACGCTGGGGGTGTCTGGAAAAAGGTGAGATCTTTTCCTGGTGGGCACGTCTGAGGAGGATCCATGGAAGAGGTAACATTGTATTCTGGTCTTGGAAAAGACTAGGATTAGGTAGATGAAGAGGGGAAAAGAGGCATCCAGGCAGGTGGGAGACGCTAAGAGCCAATCTACTGGGGATTGATGAATCAAGTGGAGCACAATGTTTCTGAGAGAAGAAAATGGGGGGGAAAAAATTAAGTGACTTTGACTTTGGACATTCCTAGAGGTAGCAAGGAGTATGGCTGTTAGCGTACCACAAGAGGAAGACATTGGGATTTTGTAAACAGAAGGGTGATAGATACAAATTAGATTTTCGGGAGGCTAACCCTGCAGGAACCCAGGAAATGTGCTGGAGGAGATGGCCGCAGAGAGATGAGTCAGAACTTCTCCCAAGCGTCCTGGCATGAAGAGGTGAGAGACCAGATTTATGGACACAGAGATAACAGAAATAAAGCAGCCTTGATGGAAACTAGCAATGGGAAGCAACAATCACTACAACCAGGTTTGTAGGAGTAGTAAAATGGATTAAGAAGAATCTGGCTTAAGCTGGGGAGAGGGCAATTTGATAAAATATCAGTGATGTCTTGGCAGGGTGTTTAAGTGGAAATGCCCACAAGCAAGAGGAAGAGCAGAATTAGATCTTTGAAAAAAATTTATTGACACAAATAAAAATCTGAGAGGCCATTGCAGGGAACGACAACTAAGGCGGTGAAAACATATTAAAGAGAAGGGGTGGAAAAGTGAAAAGAGAGCAACTGATGAACATTTAACCCCTGAAATAACTTGTCATAAGAGTAGATGGATGAAGATGAACATTTAAAATACGGGACAGGAGTTGTAACAGCAAAGAGGAGAAGTGTGGGAGTGTGAACTCCCACCTGAGTGTGAATGGTGGTGTGCTCCATTAAACAAAAGTGATAGTGCCCTTATCAGTGAGAGTTCAAAGTCAGGCCATTGGGGTCAGGTACCCAGGGCACCAATCAGCAAGGGATCAGAGACCACCCACTAAATTTGATGAGGTAAAGACAGCTGCATCTCTAGAAGCTTCTTGAAGAAAAATTATTGTACATGGTCAGAAGGAACACTTCAGCCATTTGGATTGGCAAAGGGGCGTGGTGAGCACTCAGCAACTTCCCACCCCATCTTGCCAAAGGTCTTTCAACATAAAACTGACTTCCCCGTGATTGTTTTGACAGAAGAAAATATAGAGCTTTTATTTTCTAAATGCTGCCACAGTCACCTGAGGGGTTATCATTTCTGTGCCTATTCCTTATCTGGGGCTCATTGTCCCATCTCATTCATTGCTGAACAAACATTTGAAGAATGTTGTTTTAGGGGGGGAGCAAATTAGCCTTCTGGAAACACCCACAGGTCTCAGCCTGGCTCTGACCTATCTCATTGTGGTAAAGATTAAATGTATATAAAGCACTCAGGGCAGAGTGGGCATGCCATCCAGTAATGATAGCTTTCAGAATTGTCATCCAAGTAACGTGGCTATAAAAGGGGTCTTTGTAAAGCATCACCGAGAGAGAAAGATAAAAATACAGGTTTAGGAGAGAGCATAAAAGGCTTTAATGGAACACCAATGAGAGAGGACAAAGGAAGATACTGAAATGAGGAGATTCTGAAATACATGGTTTAGTGTTGAAACCTCAGTTTTAATCCCAGCCTACAATTTACAGACTGGGTGAGCTTGAGCAAGACAGTTAACTTCCCTCAGCCTGTTTCCTACCAAGCCTGTAAAATTAAAATGCCACTTTGTAAACTTATTGTGGTATCTGTTGGCAATCAGACAACAAAACGAAGTAGAAGAAACCAAAATGAAGGGTGAAAGAGAATGGATAATTAAAAAATGAAGCCAATTCTTAGACATTTGGAAAGATTGCCAAGCAAAGTAGCTGCAGAGATAAGGGGTCCAGTGATTGACTTACATGCTATGTTCCTTCCTCTCTACTTCTCTACCTCCCTTCCTTCTTTCTTAATGCAGGAAGAACTATTCTTTGCATTAGAAAAGAAGTTACCACTTCATAAAATGACAACGAGTATAAACGCTCTAATAATATGGCTCTCTTTGCTGGGATTCTTTCTTCCTTCTTTCTTCTTTTATATACAGAGCACAGTATAGAAGTACATTTGGACAAGCCATGAAATATTGCATTTCCCCATATATGGGATATTCTCTTGTCTTAGATTTATTTTTGCATTGCTTTTTTAATCGATTCGAGATTTCTATCACTAAGCTGCCAAACTCATTTCTTGAAGGATTACTATGAAGCCTAGGTACGTCTCATGCTGGCTAGAAACAGAATCCCAGACAAATGTGACCCAGGAGAAAGCCCTCTGAGGGTCTACAGTGGGGCCTCATGCTCTGCCGAAGGCCTGCTCATGAGGACACATCGCTGTCAGGGTGATGGACCAGAGGGAGACTGAATGACAATGTGACACTCAAAAAAATTAACCTATCACAAAAAATAGCCGATAAGCAATGTCTTTTTGCTACTTGATTCGTTTTTTTCATTCTTGTTTCTCTAATATATGCTTTTATTGCAGTCAAGAAAATAGTGATGTTTAAATTTTAAAACCAACAGGAATATTCTCTTTCCTGCCCTCTTTCTCTCTCCCTCATTATCCTCACTTTTAACTTATTTAACCTCCCCGACTCTTTTTAACCTCCCTGACACCTACGCAGAAACACCCTATGGGTCACTGATGTGATATCTAAGAGCCACTGTTGTTATGTTAAAAGCAGGATGTTCGAGTTTTATGCATCTGTAAACAAGGAATGGGTAACAATCTCTCAAGATTCGGGGTGATTTCTATTTTAATCAAATAGCATAAACTATTAATGTTTACTCTTAAATTTATAATAACGGATTAAATAGTAATATCGCTCTCTGAGAAAACAGACATCGTAGTGCTAGTTGCCTTGAAATCGCATTAATAGATAATATCATGGTTGTTTCAGGCTTTGGTCTGTCATAGCTTATATTTTTATTTTCATTGGTGTTTTAAATGGATAAACCTAAATCTTTTCTAGTAAAAGGAAAAAACATACCTTTGCTTAATTGCAAAAATATGTTTTAATTTCATTTTATATTCCAGTTATTTAAAAAACATGTCATTTTTCTAAGTCAACAAGACAGCTGTAGATTAATTGAATAGTGGTTTCGCAGAAACAGAAAGCATGAAAATGTGTCTTATCTCTCACCTGACTTCTAACGGAGCCACATTTACATCATCTCAAATGGAGAAAACCCTTTTAAAGGACTCAGATATACTTTCCTCCTCCATTTTCCTCATCTTATAAACAAGATAAAATTGACCTCATAAATCAAAATTTATACATGGAAATTAAAAAATTTTATACATAGCACTTAGCACATTGCCTAGCATATAATAACTGTTCAGAAAATTAACTACTATTTTCTTCTTCCTAAAACAAGTTCATATATGTATATAAATATAAATATCAATATAAATGTAAATGTGAATGTGAATGTGAATGTGAATGTAAATATAAATATAAATATAAATGTAAATATAAATATAAATATAAATATAAATATAAATATAAATATAAATGAAAAGAATTTTCAAGACTGGAAACTGGAATGCATTTCCCTATAGAATCATTTATTACAGGCTACTTTCTTTTTTCACCAAATGTTTCTTGAGTATGCATCATCACCCCACTATCTGTTGACAATAGGGATAAAAATGCTAAGCATGGACCTCTGCATCATAGGCCTTGCTTTGTTTTATACCATAATAGCATGCAATTCCCAGCATACTTCTGTAGGCTTGTTGCTCCAATACCTTATATAAGAACTGGTTGGAATGCTACAATATTACAATGTAAACAGCTCACTGGCATGACAGAAAAAAAATGCTGTGCGTAAATTGTTTTTGTTTGGTTTGGTTTGCTTATTTTTGTAAATCGGATTTTTAGCTTGCTTATAAAATGAGGAAATGAAATCTTGATTTATCTCAGAATCAACAGGGTATGAAGGATGCACAAATCATAGTTCAATACCCATTACCTGTTCTAAATCTGTTTAATGGATAAACTTACAAAATTTGAAGCCCGTAAACAACAACAACAAAAATCTTACTTTTAAGCACAGCAATTACATAAGCAGAGCAATAGCTACAAAATGTTATCTTTCCTTCATATAAAAATAAACATATGAAATGCCAAGTTAGCCCAGCAGACTATTAATAACCAACATGGAATGGTGATAAAGCATTCTTCTAGTGCTGAGATTGGGGCGGGCAGGGAAGGGATGAGAAAGAAAGAAATACATATCACAGAACAATATAAGCACAGTGGAAGATTTGGTAGGCTGCTCGGATTAATCAATTTGAGCTCGTGGAATGAAGAATCACTTTGGAAATGCAAATGAATAAAAAGAAAGCATGACCAAAAAAAAAAAAAAATTACTCCCTTAAGGAAGTAAAACAAGGATATTATGCATTCTACCGAAAGCAATGACTACATCTCCACCATGAAGGAAATCTTATTTTTACTGCGTCTAAACAAGAGAAATTGTTTTCCTATTCATATAAATACCTGTTCGGTGTTTGTACAATATGTAATGCAATAGGAAACAGAAGCTTATTGCTCATCCTTCTCTTGCAAGGGGGTCTGTGCCTCTTCATTCCGTATTCTGATGACTGTGTCATTGACAATATCACTAATATACACTTACGAAGCCCACAAACCTGTAGAGGGCAAAATCCGTACCATTCTACATGGATTCCAATTGAGTTTAAAATTGTTCATATTCCACGAATATGAACAAAACTCTCACAAATAATACTGTTATCCGTTTACCAAAGGATTCAAAATCCCAGCCTCTGCGCCAGGCACTGTGCTTGAAGTGCAAACAAAACAAAGTCACATTCTACTGGTGAAGATGGACAGTAAACAACAGGAAATCTTCAAGCCTATGATGAAATTCTGCCAGGGCAACATCTAACTAACCTCAGAGAGCAGAGCAATGGTCTTCTAAATGTAAAAGCCTCCCAATCATGATACAGAGCAGGATTCCCTAAATAAAAATTCTCTGTGGGTAAAAGAAAACGGGAAAGAGAAAAAGCGTTCTGTAAGACCTTGGAGGGAAAACAACAAAGAAGATGAAAGAGCAAGAATAATGATTGTGTGAATTTCTTCAGACCTTTGGTTTTAAAATATTCCTTTAAAATTGTATTAATGTATTATTTTCGTGACATCTCTCTGGATATACCATATCGCAGGGGCAGTTTAGCCTCCCAAATAGATTAACATTGTTTTTACAGCTCTTGTGCTCCTTGCACGGGTAAGGAAAGCATGAGTAATCTTTGCAGCCAGATCTATTCCTCCCATTTCACGTATTTGACAAACGGTTTCTTTAGAGAAATAAAAAATAAATTGAAGTCATTGATAACTTTATCGAGTATATCTTGAATGGTGATAGGTTAGTTATAAAGTGTCCCAGAATAGCAACTTTTGCATCTTTCTCTACCTTTTAATAAAAGGTTCTTCCTGGGATGCCAAGAGACCACTTTTCCAGGGCACTGGGTCTGAGCACTTTCCAAGCAGACAGAGAAGGAAGTTATAGAACAAGACACTTACAAAACGAGACCCCATAGAGCTTTTCCTCAGTTACCAGCTCTTTCTGTGCAAGCCCTCTCTCACTTTACAGGGGTTTGTTAGTAAATATTATAGATAAATAAAAGGAATGTCCAAAAACAATAAATCAGATTTAGACAAACCTTGTAAGTTAGTACATTCATTGGCCATGGCTTATCATGGTGCTCACAAAAGGAGTCAAATGAATGATCTTACTCATGCTTCCTTCCTCCAATTACTTAATTGGAAAGGAGGGCAAAGCTTTCATCTCCTAAGGTGTAGCTGACAATACATCAGACTATGGCCGAAGAAGAAGAAAGTCAGCTTTAAAACTGAAGTCTGCTTTTGGTACATCCTCTTTCTGATTCTTAAATGAAGTTGGAGTGTTTTTTAATCCTTCTTGTCACAGAGATGGACAATTTGAGGAACAGGGGGTGGGGTAGAAAAGAGCTGTGGAGAAAAGGATGCCAACAGTTTGAACTGTGGCGTATAGTCTTTGCTTCTACATAGGGTAGCCAGCAGAAGCATTGAAGGGCCAAGCATAAAAACCTGTTTCTAAAATGTGTGCCTCCCAGTCATGTCCTGTATGCAAGAGTCATTTCCAATGATGAAAATGATACTGCAGGCCTTAGGATACAGCCTAAGGTAGAAGCAACCTGTAATTGAGGTTACATCCTTTCGAAACAGCCTTCCTTCTCTTTCCTCTGATACTTGTCCTCCCTGAATCACCAGTCTCTCAATCCTTTTCACCCCTTCTCCTACCACTTCTGCTAAGTGTGGCCAACACTCTTCAGAGTCTGCCTGTAAACAACGAATTCTTAAGCCACCGCTGCTTCCTCCATGCTTACGTCTGCAATGACAGTGCCAACATGTCCTCAGCGCCCAGCGTCCCTGTGCCATGCCTCTTCCCAGCCCGCCTCCCCCACACCCACTCTGCCTCCATCACCTCCATGATCGCTTTCTCCTCAACAGTGGCCTTACCATCAGTTCGCTGAAGATCAACGGAACTGCCCAAAAAACAGAACTAAGAAAAACAACTCTTCGCACATTTTCTGTACCTAAGTCTTACACATTCACAAAAAATTCAAAGTTTAAAACCGGAGAAACTATAAAAAGTATCTGATGGAAGAGAATCTCATAATTGAATAACTGAAAGGTCTTCCAAATTCTCCAGATTGAACTATCTTTACGATTTTCCTTTCCTGTAAGTTTACCTGTAACAATGACAATAAAATAGAAATGATAAAATATTTTTTAAACCCTCAAATTTGCAATTTCCTTGACCTAAAAAATGCCATAATTATTTATTGACTGCCTACCATACACAAAACAAGGTGCTTATCGTGGTGAGAAATAATCAGGTCTTGGCCTCTAAAAATCTTAAATGAAGAAAGACAAATGCATTTAAAACACCATACAAGCACACATCATGTTACATTAATACCTCTTTCACGTACGAATAGGGTCTTTACCCAGCACTCGGCCTCACATTTTATTAGCAGAACTCTCGCAGGACTGAGTTTAACTGTGTTAAATGCCAAAAGTATACACAATACAAGGAACCCACATTTCCAGAAGGCAGTTTCAAAACCCTTCCCCAAATTTGTCTGAGAGATGTAAACAGTGTAGATAGGCCTTACTCAGTAATCCCGTACATATTTAAAACCTCCCATTCCTCCTACAATTTTACCCTATGAATAATAATTAGGACCTCCTTCTTCATTGCTATCCTAGTAGTATCTACTTCGCATTCAATTCAGATTAGACTTTTCTTTAAGGATTTTACTTCTACCAAGTTCTTTTCAGTGACCTATTTGCCTTCTTAATTATTATTATAGCATCAATGGACCCCAGTATTGACCCTCTGTTTTTACCATTTTCTAGATAATGCCAAACTAGTTGGGATATTCTTCCATTAGACTTCATAGGTTATACAACTAAATAGTGAAAATCTTACACTAAGAGTTTTTCCTTGCAGCCCATTCTTTGATTGAAATATTATTGCTATAAATTTTTTTTCTTATAAATGAATAACATACAATTTTTTTAAGCAATTTAGAATAAGTTCATACATGTTTTTTGAAAATTTATTTTCCATTTCTTTTAATCAGCCATCAGACTTAACCCATCTGGTATTTCAAATTCATCTCCAAAAGATGAAGGGTCAGAACAATTATAATTTATAATTTTCATCACTGAGGTCTACAATTTCTATCTACAACACACTTAGATATTATTGATTAATCAACTCAACACTTTTATGAAATAGATATTATCTCTGTAGTTCTATGACTTAAAACTGAAGAAAAAAAATTTTTAAATAAGCCTGAGAGTAACCTAGTTTAAGGAAGATTCAAATGATGGTCAGGGATAATGTTTTAGCATATGAATTTGGTGGTATAAAGCAATCGATTTGTCAGCGTATGGCACTAATTTTTATTATTTCTTAAATTATCTTAAGGCATAACAAACATACACATTTTAGGACCAATATTCAAAGAAAATAATTTTCAGTGCCAAAATTCAACATATTATCTTTTAAAACTGCTCATGAAGTTGAATGACTGTAGAGGTTTATAAGGCTGCCAGCCTAAAACATCAACCATAAAAACTCTTTTAAAATTTAGGATATTTAGAATATGGCATTAAAAAACTTTTATGTGAGAATTTGTACTAAAAAATTCATGACTTTTCATTAAATCCCAAAGAAATATAAGTGAATGAAATAATCGTTTATCTCTTTGCCTAATATACTAGTGCACATTGTTCTTTCCACTTGAATTTTATATTTACTAAGAGTCAGTTATCTGTTTTCAGACCTATACATGGAAGTTTTAGTTATGTAATTTAATAAAATATAAGCGAATGAAATATGAGTGTAACATAGAAATCTTTTGCTTTGTGATAACTATTATGAATGCTTTGGAAAATTCCCCCAAAAAAGTGAGCTATAAAAACCAATACTTTCTAAGTAAGCACATTGTAAGAGACTAATAATTATAAAAGTACAGAAAGATCTACCCTTGGATTGTATCACAAGTGTTTCTAAGTTCACACTGCACCATAGAGTGAAACCAAACTCAAAATCATTAATGTCTTTCTATATGATTATGGTTTTTTGCAGGAACAGAAAAAGCAAAAGCAACGAACCGTCCTTGTTAAATATAAGTGAATATAATATGCCATTTGTTGTAAATTAAAAGAATTTAAGGTATTTGTGTATCATTTTTTAATGATTCTACATTTTATCTGATGTTCTTGATTAGTCAAATAAAGATGCATCGAGACAGAATTGGATAGAAAGTTTCTCCTGTAATACCTTAAACCATGAGAAAATCAACCATATGAGGAGTTAGTTTTCTTCCATTTTTAGGGTTCAGAAAATATAGATGTACCTCCTTAAAAGACAAATTAATGAGATTCAGCCCTATCTTTCCAATATTTGGAACCCACAAGGTCAATAATCAAATCTCAGTTTCAGTCAAGGAAATCATAGTTTATCAATCAAAAATGGCTTCATTTCCTCTTTGCCTCCACTTTCTTTGGGGATACTCCCCTGACCCTAACTGAGATGCCAAGAACCATTTTCTCTTCCTCATTTGAATACCTCATTTATAGTTGTACTCACAAACCATACTTTTAAACATCTCTCTTCACTATTCTTATATATCAGAACTTGATGGGGTTCAGAACATGTTACCCCAAAATATGGCACCTTGGTATGCTAAATATTTTAAGCTGAAGGAGCTCAGGGAAAAAGTGGAAGCAGGAAGTCACCAGGGGCTCCACCCCCACCCTTCTCTCCTAAAGCAGGTCAAAAGACTCACGTGACAGGCTCCCTATACCTGCAGGAAGGGAACCACATCCTTCTGAGACAGAGGACCAAGGAGACGACTCTAAGGGACAAGCCTTGCTCGGTTTTTCCCGCTCTGCCATGCTCAGCCCATAGTCTTGTCCCACTGTATTTCTCCAACTGTCCACTCTTCCTCAGACCTTGTATAAAGGCACTCAGGTTTAACTGTTTCTTCAGGTCTTCATTCCTTTTGAAAGTTACCGTGTCACATAAAACTCATATTAAATTAATGTGTATGCTTTTCTCATGATTATCTCTGTCGGTTTAATTTTCAGATCCAGCCAGGGACCGACCCTAAGAGGGTCAAGGAAGGTTTTTTCCTCCCCTTCAAACCCAAAAGGGGGCCTGACTAGTCATACTCATGTATTGTATTCAGAAAAAGACTAGTAGAGAACAATAACAATGAATGATAAGCCCAAGCTTAGGTTCTATTCTTTCCTTTTTCTCTTCTTATATTAACCCTGGGAAACCACTTTGGGATTTCAGTTACTTTCTTTGAAACATTAGGGAGTAAAACTAGCATTAGATAGTTTACAATGTACCAGTCACTACACTGTTTTCTGTTTATTGTCTCATTTAATTCTTACAATACTCATATAAAGTAAATATTCTTATCTCCATTTTACATGTAAACAAACTGAGGCTTATGAGTCAGACAGTGGCAAAGATGAGAAGAAAAACCTAGGTCCGACTGAACCTTATATTCAACAGGATAACTTGAAACCTATTAATTGTTTAAAGAATAATTCTATTTTTCTAAATTAACCAGGCTTGTTGACTGCATGATTCAACTATTTACCTTCTTGGCAGACAAAGTAGGCTACAGATAAAGCCGAAGCCAAATGACAACAGAATAACCCTAGAACAGGACAGGCAGGGGAGACGGCTTCCCCATTCTAAAGCATTTATAAACTGAGAGGGAGAGAGGGGTGAGGGGAGAGGGCAGAGGGTGGGGTGGGGAGGGAAGAGAGAAAGAGAGGCTGACTTTGCCTTCATAAAGGAATTCTCACTGGAAGGAGGAGGAGGAGGAAGGCAAGCATCTGGCCCCGGAGGCAATAGGTCTTATTACCCTTTGAATGAGAGCAGATGGTTCAAGCATAAAAGAGATAAGCAAGTCTAGTTCTAATGCCCTTGGGATATAAGAAATGAATGGATCTAGAAAAAAATATATTTATTTTTACGTATTATTCTCTATATTTACTGCACGTCATTTATTTTGCTCAGAATGTCCCGACCACAGAGTAACCTGAGAGCAGTGGGAATGCTTCCTAACACCTCAGTTTCCTCGCCTGTAAAATAAGGGTGTTTCATACAAAGTCTCCAAGTGTCACCAATTTATGATGTTTTTATAGAACTGATAGCTCACTCGGGAAAAGTTAAAAGGCTGTAAAAAATAAAATTAATTTGAGACATTTATAGACAAAATGGTAAGCTGGAGAAATCACTACTTTAGATGCTATGTCTCTCTCATAGAGGAAAAATAATATAAACTGTGTCAGTCTCCACATTCTCTTTGGTTAAATGAATGGCTGGGACTAACATGAATCCAAAACTCCTTTCAACTGTAAGACTATGCAATTATTTCTGAGTCAAAATAAATGGATATGTATGTTTTAAACTTTTACTCATGTATAATTCCATTTCCATTTTCAAATTTGCACCAATGATTTTATTGGCCAGATGTATAGTTGCTTCGTGAAATAAATAAATATTTTAGTCACTCATATAATTGATGCCATGAATCTACTTCGCATTAATCCTATTTTAGAGCAGGTGTTGTTTGATATTCTTTATTTTCCCAAGAGAAGCTGGGAAAGAGAATGATACTTTGAAGAGTCGCCTTCAAACTTTAGCATGCCTTAGAATTACCTGGAGATCTAGTTACTATCACCGTGACCTACCAGTGTCTCTAATTCAGTACCTATGGGATTAGGCATTTTTATAAAAGTCCCCAGACGATGTTAACACTGCTGGTCTAAGGATCCCACTTGTAGAAACGTGAACTTACAAATCTAGAACAGTGTCTCTCAAACTTTACTTAGCAGAAATCACTCAGGCATCTTGGGGAAATGCACACTCCGTTTCAGTAGGTCTGGGATGGAGCTGGCCATTCTGCACTGGGAAGAAGCTCCCAGGTGATACCGCTTTTCCTGATCCACAGACCACACACGTAGAAGAGAAAGGGCCAGAGAAGGCATCACCTGGGGAGCTGTCAGACATGCGAAATTGAAACTCCTTTGAACAAACATATTGATTACCTGATAGGTATCACTACAAAAGCTGCTGGGGCCCAAATGTGAATTATATCTTGTCTGTAAGTTCAATAAAGTTCAGAGAGAAAATCCAAAAATTAAACACATATAATAAACGCAATGATAAAGGCACGATAAAAATACTACAGAAACACAAGTAATGACCTACTTAGCTCTGACTAAAAGGAAATAATGCTTGGGAACAGCACAAAATGACAGGTCTTTCTCTGAAGAAATGCAAATATGCTTTATTTTACTTAAAGGCTCAAAAAATTAAACCTAAGATGCAATATGAGCATTTTGAACTTCTTTGAGTAAACACAAACACACTAGAATAGGCAAGAAAAAAAAGCACTACTTTAAATAGACAAAGCAAACAACCATTTCCATTTTGAAAGGACTCAAGTTTAGATAAGCAAATAAGTAGACATATTAAGCTCCACTTTAAAAATAAAATAAACTCACAGAATTTCAAGTAAGGTAAATAATGCTTCACAAAATTACTCAGATAGCCAAGTATTTAAGTTAATGCCAATACCATGTAGGCCCAAAGCAAAGACATACCTACTTCTCACAGGTCCCAGGAAGAGAAGGCCCTGCTCAAATGCCTGGACCAAATTTAAAAGCTTAGTAGTACTCTGATTGGCCAAAAACTCTCCACCTCCAAATATCCCCTCTCCTGATAGGGTTTCAGGGATGCTGTAGACAGTTGAGTCCTCTATATTGAAAGTCTTATGAAGAAGTATTTTTTGCTGATGTAATGGAATGTGTAAACTCCCCAAGTTTCTAGCCACCAGTCTCTTTTCGTAGACAAGAGAAAATTAATAAAACTACGCTTTTCTAAACAGAGAACTTATAAATTAAAACAAATAGTCTTGCAAACAATTAAGTATAATAGAAGCCAGCATACACTCATGATAAAATGGCCCCTGATAGGATTTCGCAGTATGAAAGTGAAGAGAATTCAGATATGCCACCATGTGTGGGGAATTTTTTAAAGCCGTGCTATTTCAAGAAAGAAATGAAGATAGAGCTATACCAGCCCTATGATATCATCTGATAAGAGAACTGACCTTTAACTCAAGGCAGGTGAGAAATGGCTGGAGGTGAGGCTAAGGTACTTCTAAACACACACTGGCATCTTCTTCTCCTCGCGACTCTGTGTTTAACCTCAACTCCAGGCCTCATTTTAGAAAGTCAAGACACAACAACGAGAAAAAATTGTAGTAATATAGCAAACAAACAAATATGTGGAGAGTTCAAGCTTCAGGGCCTTCTACCTCTTCAGAAGGAGAGTTTTTAATTTGCATAATTCCCGCAAAGCAAGGAGCGCACTTGCGCTCTGCTAAGGTAACAGGGGCCGCGAATGCCCTAAAGCTAACTTGGGTTTTTAAAGGAATCATTTGGACTTAGCACCATCGACTCATGTTACTTAACGTTTTACTTTAAATATAATGTGATGTTTTCTCTCCTTTCCAATCCTTGATTATGTTCTGTGTTTACTGAATATCTACTCCATAAAAAAAACGGTACAAATATATAACCACTGGGGAAATTCCGTGGTAATCTTGATCAGTTTGCAACTTCGATTATAATACACAGAACAGAATACCATCGAAGCCACAGTGCAACTGTCCCCACATTACAAAGGCGTCTTGGAGTATATGCCCTCCTGTCCCTGTGTTATATAACACCTATGATGACACGGCTCGTTGCTAAGCAACCCTGGGACCATCACTCACCTCTTGTTTATTTATTTCATTGTAAAAAATGCCAAAATTGAAGGGGATTTTATACACAAAGGACCACAAGTACAGTCCTTGCTTAATGGAATAATACAAAATCTGGAGGATTTGCGGCCCTAAGAGAAGGTACTACATCTATTTTGTTTTACTTTGTTTTGGAAAATCTACTTCTGTAGTTCAACACTTAACAGTTAAAGTCCATGCAACAAAATGCAAAAAAAGAAAATGAATATGAACATTTCTGAGAACTGTTCTTAGAGAATTTAATGTGATGTTCCTTTCATTTAAACATAGGCTTGTAAGTTCACTGACTCAGTATATTGGATGTGTCAGAAGGTAGAGTTTTAATAACTGAGAAAACATCTCAGATAAACTAGACTCCTAGACATGAACAAAAATGTCACTCTTTTTGCAGCTGGATTTTAATACATCCTTCAAGGTGTAAGGAGCGTGGGAAATCAATAGCAAATCCCAGGGTCCTTCTGCTGAGATATTCAAAATGTTAACTCTAAAGGGACTCATATCAGAAAGAAAGGCAGACATAACCTAGGGCTGGGCAGTTCACACAAGAGCTGGAAGGAATTATTGCTCAAAACTTAAATACATCTTCTGTCTTTAAATAACAATACTAAAGCTTGTATTTGTCATCATACTTTTAACAAATAATGTAGCCGTTTTTTGGAACCCGAAGCGCTGATACGAAGGTAGATAATTTTGAAGAAATTATTTTCTCTTGTTTAGTAATTATCATTAATGAAAGATTTCTTAAATACTAATAAATCAGTACCGAATTGACTGACCATGCATCCAAATTGCTGCATTATTCACACTGGAATTACTCCAAAGATGAGCTGCAAATTGCCCTCAAAATTGAATTTATGGTTTCATTTTTCATAACTACTGTCTTGTGGCAGATGAGAGGAATCTGAGAGGAAAATGACAGTGATGGACCCAATTTCTTAGTGCTCTATCTGAAAGATAGAGCCAAGCTATCTCTATAATTTATTTTGGCACGCATAAAAGCCTGGTAGGCTTCAACCCAGATTCCACTCCATATCCCACTCGGGGAAAAGAAAAGGTCAACACTGCATTTTTTGTCAAATGGAAGGGAAATAAATGGACAGCCATGGAGGAGGAAGAAAGTTCACATATATGATGCAGTTATTCTGTGTGTTATATTCTGTGATTTAATCCTCACAGTAGCCTCATTTTACAGAAAGGAAAAATGAGGCACGGAGGAGCTGGGTAAACGACCCCAGTCTGGGTTTTGCAGAGGCCTCGTGTCTGCAAAACCCACGTCCAGCATCTCATGCCATGTTAGGCTGCTGCTCTGATCCCATTACTAATTCAGCTGTATTAATTTTTATGTCTGGCAAAACACTTGTGGTTTCTTTTTGCACCAAAAAATAAAAATAAAAATGACTACAGTTCAACTTAGACAGGGGAAACACAAACCGATTCTACAAACTGGGCAGCATGAACACATCTCAATCTCTGGTCCAATTGTTTTCAGACTATTATTGAAAAGCTGAAACAAAATAAAGGCTGCCAGATCAGAGAGACAATAAAGGCCTCCCTCTTTACGTGAGGTATATAACTCGCTACAATACAGAGAGGGAAAGACAAGTCTGTTAGCCTTTAAATTGGGTTTGTAGCATCCAGGCCTCTTGGGTTAGAAATGATTGAAAACAAATATTGGGTTGGAGTTAGTGACAAACGCAGTTGATGCCTTCAGCTTTATAAGACACCGGGAGGTGAACGTATATGCTCTGTGTGTAAGACAAATGATGAGGCAGCCTCCTAAAGCTCTCTGTTTCTATAGGTTTAGGTGTCACCATTTTTCTTCTATAATGGCCTCTGGCGCCCTTTCTTTGATCAGATTAGCTCTCATTAATGGCATTTCTAAAACGAGCTGAAGTAAATTATGTTATTTTTATTTACAAATAAATGTTTGCACATTTTTTTTTTTTTTACACTGAGGTTGTTGTTAATGAAGAATTTAAATGTTCCTTTAAGAACTGAAATAAAAACCTTTACCAGTTAGAGGAGAAACCACAAAGCCCTGTGTCTGTTAACCTTTTAATCCAATTATTTTATAACTGATTTTATAATATTTTTACTGTATATAATTTTTTTTCCTCTGGAGATAATATTTAATACTTAATTTATGGTAGTGTGACATGTTTTCAACTACATATATGTATTTCTACTCTAGGTGCCAAACGCTGCCTTTAGCCCACCAAACTGGTCCATTTGCATTTTCCCTTTATTGAATGATTTTAAGTGAAACTAAAGAGTTGACATTCGAATTTAAATTCAAACACTATTCTTAATTGACAAATGCGAAAGAGACTTTACTAAATCATTCCACATAAACGGACACTATAATATTACCTCTGGATATCCAGAACGACTAAAGTCCATCCATTCTGAATTTTGCTATTTGATGGAAAAGACAAGCCCAGACCCACGGTACTTTAGGGAAACAAACCCAGATGCTCGACTGGCTGTGTGACCTCTGGCAAGTTCCTTAATATCTCTGGGCTCCTTCAGTAAGGATGGTGCTGATTGTGCCTACTCACAGGGAGGTCGTGAGGATTAGATGACAGAATCAACTCTGGGTCTCATTCATAAGGCCAGTCCTCAAGCCTCCCATCATTTCTGAGGCATTACTGGGCAAAGAGAAAAGGATCTCAGTGAAGAAAGAGCAAAGCAATACTAAGTCCAAATCAGCGGCTTGAATTTTGGTTTTCAGGATGACTTTAAATATATAATATGTACATTTACACGACCAAAAATCTCCAGAATAGCCATAAAATGTCAAAAGCGGTAATGCTGGGAACTTTCATTTTCTGTTATATATATTCCTGGAATGTCTGAAGTTCTTTATAATAAGTGTATAGTAGTTCTGTGATAAGAAACTGTAATAACTATTAAAAAGTAAAACAAGCCTAGAATACAGCGGGTACTCAATTAATATGAGTTTCTTTTTTCGTCTTCAAGATTCACGGGCTATAAAAATATATGCATTCATTTGTGCATTTATACTAATACTATTGGCTTCCTCCTAGTTCTGAGCTCTGCTGGGTGCTAAGGATTCAAAATGAAAGAAACTAGACAAGTCTCTGCCCTTCCTATTTCTCGTGCCATAGGAACAAGTAAAACTTTCAAAGTAGCTTTTAAGGAAAATTTTAAAAGCTTTCTCTCAATAGCAATAACTCAAAAGCATCGTGGGCAGAACGGAGACTCCTCAACCCCTCCAGAGAACGCTTCAATGATTTTGTCGCGCTGCTGATTTAAGCAGAGCAAACTTTAGCAGAGTAAATCTCATTCTGAGAACAAAGAGCATTTTCCTTGGCCCGTACAGAATCCTTGTCCCTTCACCCTCAATACCTCAACTGACAGAAACTAGGAGAGGTAAGTAACAGCAACAAGAAAGCGACAACGTGAAACACCCTGAAGCAGCAGCTGCTTCGATGGTTAAGTGCGACATTCCTGGAGGACTCGAAATCGGTGCCAACGCTCAGGTGGGAAACTGCAGAGAGTATCATAGGGTTTCTGGACCTCCAGAGAAGCCGATACTCAAAACCATCTTGTTTCCAACACGCCTCCCGGAGCAAGGAACGGGGACTCTGAGGCTTGGCGCTGACTTGCATCCTGGGAGCAGACAATGGGTGGGCATAAACTTACATGGTCTCAGGAAGGGCAACCTGGAAGCAAAAGAGGTTTAGTGGAGCAGAGGGAACAAATGAGATTCGAAATGTAGGGTCGGGGTCAATGAACAGGTGCAGTGTGGTGGAGCCTGTGACTTAACCTAAGGACAAATCTAATTCTTATAACTTCCATCAAATGTGCTATTATTACTCTGTATTTTAGTCCTACCTTGTTACTCCATAATCTGAACATAACTGACCAATGCTTATATAGATTTATCCATCATGTTTTAAAAAATTGGCCACCATTGTTTCTTGCATTTCATGCCTTCCTTTTAAGTATAATACTCTTCTTACTGTGATACATTTGATTACTTTATTTAGATAAAGTTTGTGGGTCACATACTTTTTTTTTGTCTAAAAATGTTTTTTCTTTATCCACATTTTTAACAGATATGTTTTATATATACAAGTATGTATGCATACTATTTTGTTGATGCATAACAGATAGTGAGATATGCATGTAAAACTGACATATTGATAAGTTTTTGTTCAGTGAACACATCAATATAATCAAAACTAAGACAAGAAATAGAACATTACTATAACCCCAGAATCTCTCCTCATGCCCCATTTCAGGTATTACTCCCTTGGCCAAAAATAACTATAGTCCTCAATGATAAATTATTTCTAACCTCATAGGTTAGATCTGCCTGTTTTTAAACTTTATATAAATGAAATTATGTATGTACTCTTTTGTTTAGGCTTCTTTCATTTCACATATTGATTATAATATTGATTCATGTTTTATAGAGGGTTTCTGTTTGCTTATTTTGTCATTTAATTATCATTAATGAATATATTTCATTGTTTCATTATGACAAAATTTATTTCACCACAGTGCTATTATGAACATTCAGATTGTCCCAATCACAGGCTACTACAAATAAGACTTGATATAAGCATTATTACATCTGTCCTTGATACACACATATATACATTTTGTAGATATATGCATAGTATGTTAACACATTCACCTTGAATAGAAACCACCAGTTTTCCACGGCACTGCTATATTTTATACTGCCACTAGCAGTGAAGAGATTAAAAGATAACTTCCAAAATAGGGTACAGTTAAGACCCTCATACAGATGTAAAATGAACACATTAAACATTTTTAATACATTTCGAGATATTCAGGCTGAGGTTATAATCAGTTTAAAGGAGAATCCAAAAAAAAAAAAAAAACACATTCATGTCAAGTTCAAAAAATCTCAGGATAATAAACAGGGATAGAATCAGATAACTGCAAAGAGCATGCCCTACATAGACAATGAATTGTAAAATAAAGACGAAGAAAAGCTAGAATCAAATGACCTGTGAGTATTCTCTAGATAATGCATAGTTTTCATTGAAATATTTTTTTCCAGTTGATCCATAAACTCTCCAACACGTGTCAAGTTTTTAAAAGTTTAACCATTTTGAAGACTATGTATTGTGGTTTTAATTTGGATTTCACTGGAGATTTATATCTATGATCATATTTTCATATGTTAATTGGTCCACTGGCCATCTTTTACAGTTAAAGTCATATTGAGGAAATTTGTCCCTTTCATTGTAGTGAGTTCCCTGTTTTTTACCTGTGCATTTGTAGGAATTTTTTACCATTCTGGATGCAAGTTCTTTGTCAGTTTAAGTATTCATCTGTGGTTTGCCTTTTCACTTAATGGCATCTTTTAGTAAACAGAACGAAGTACACTAAAATCTCCCTTGCTCAATTCTATTCTTGAATTCTATAACTTATTTTAGGTTCATTAGTTTTTTATCTTAGCCCTTTGAAGATCTCACTCCATTTGTTATGGCTTCCAATTTTGCTTTCGAGATATCTGTTATAAGTTTATTTGCTATTTCTTTGCAAATCTCTTTGCTTGCTATTAAGGTCTGTTTTCTCTTTGCTCAGACGGCCTTTATTTTGGTTCCAGGCTTATACAATTTTAACAACTTGTGTCCAGGTGTGGATTTATTTGTATTTAATCCACTTGCAATTCTTCGTGTTTCTAAAATCTGAGTGATCAGTTTTTTCGGCAAATCTCTTCAAATTTATTTCTTGAAATCTTGCTCCTCTCTTATTCTATTGCTTCTTCAGGAACTTATATTAGACATTTTTTAGACATTTCATTGTCACCTTCCATGTCTCCAAACTGATCATATTTTCCATCTCTGCATCTCACTCTGCTACATCCTATGTTAATTTCTACAATCTGTTTTCCAGTTTACTAATTCACTCTTTAGCTCAGCATAATCTTCTACTTAACCCATCTTTTGTGTTTTAAATTGAGTGACGATATTTTATAGTTTTAAAAGTTCTCTGTGGTCCTTTTACTTATTCTATACTTGTGTTATTTTTATACTATTCTTTTATTTTTCATTCTTTCGCTTTCAATTATTTCTTCTTTTTTATTGTGGTAAATACATAAAATTTACAATTTAACCATTTTTAAGTGTACAGTACAACTGATCATAGTCAAAAGACCTTCAACAAGAGTTCCAAAGTTACGCAATGGAAGGAGAATCATTTCTTCAGCAAAAGCCATCTGGTCCTGGGCTTTTCTCTGTTGGGAGGTTTTTGATTACTGATTCGGGCTCCTTCCAGTTATAGGTCTACTCAGATTTTTTTTTTTACCTTCATGATATTGTCTTGGTAGGTTATATGCTTCTAGAAATTTATCCACTTCTCCTAGGTTATCCATTTTGTTGAAATGTCTTTGTGCATAGTAGTTTCTTAAGATCCTTGTTAGTTCTGTGGCATAGGTTGTTATGTCTTCTTTACTATGAGTGTTTTTCTATTTTAAACTTTTCTCTTTCTTTCTTGATGTCGTTAAGGGTTTGTAAATTTGTTAACCTTTTCAAAAATAGTTTTTGTCTGTTCTCTATTCTGTTTATAACTACTCAAAGCTATATTATTTCCTTCCTTATGCAAATTTTACACTTCGATTTTCTTATTTTGAGTCCTTGAGGTATAAAATTAGGTTGTTAATTTGAGATGTCTCTTCTTTTTTAATGTTATTTATCAATATAAACTTCCCTCTTAGTACTGCTTTTACTGTAGCCCATAAGTTCTGTGACATTTTCATTTGTCTCAATATATATTCTTCCCAATTGCCATCCTGCTGATGTCACTTTCCTGTCTTCAATGATTTTGAGCATACTATTTTAAATGTTCTCAAATTATTTATCAAATGATTTTTTGGTGTATTATTACTGCTATTTGTTTTTAAAGCTGAGCCTTATTTGCTGTACACAGTCATATGCTGCATAATGACATTGCAGTCACTGATTAACTGCATATACAATAGTGTCCCATAAGATTATGATGTACTGAAAACTTTTTATCATCTAGTTACCTCAGAACTGTTGTAACAGCGTGGCCCAAGGCTTTACTCACATGTTTGTGGTGGCACTGATACACAGTGTTTGTAAAGTCCGAAGTGGTGTACAGTAATGTCCTTCATACTCGCTCACCCTCACTCACTGACTCACCCAGAGCAACTTCCGGTCCTGCAAGTCACATTCGTAGTAAGCGCCCTACACAGGTGTATCATTTTAAAATGTTTTATACTGTATTTTTCCTGATCTTTTTCCGTTTAGCTGTATAAATACTAACCATTGTGCTAAAATTGCCTACAGTATTCAGTACAGTAACCCGTCATCCAGGGCTGTAGCCCAGAGGCAATAGGCTACAGCATAGACTCTAAGTGTGAAGTAGACCATACCATCTACGTTTGTATACGTGCATTTTGTGATATTCACACAATGAAATTGCCTAAAGTGCATTTCCAGAATGTATCCTTGTCTTTAAGTAATGCATGATGCTATTTCTTTCCTGCATATTTATGATTTGGTATTGTGCAGCTTGCCGTCTCTGACTGGGAATACTGTGCAGCCTGAATGGAGGTGTTGTGAATGCAGAACGATTCTGCATGCTTCAATTAGTCCCCAAAGTAATACTACTAGCTGACGGCCAATCTTAGGATAATACCCGGCAGAACAGATTCTTGGCTCATGCGAGTAATGTAAACATGAACCCCCATATGATGTGAAATGCATTCCCATAGTTAGAAACTGTCAGAGAAACCTCCCAGCTTTATACATTGACTCAGAACTAAGACAGAACTGGCAAACCTCTTTGTCATCACCCAGAGTCGGTGGCCAGATTTTCCTTATATTATCATTTTTTTTAACCTCTAATCTTAAAAGGAAAAATATATATGCTGGTTTGTTCAAACGCTGCTTCTTAACCAGAGCAAAGGTACTTCTATGTCATATTTTTTTCCTCTACTATTTTGGAAGTTATATATCTATTCCTAACTTATCAAAGTATAAAAATAATCAGTATCATTACCTTCCTCCTAAACAATATAAAGCACTTAGAATACTTTGACATCAGTCATTCCTCTCTTAATTTACAGATGATAATGGCCTCATACCTTTGATAGATGTTTCTCAAATTTCACAAAATTTTATTATCTTTGCTCTTATAATTAATGCTTGTTTAGTCATATATTTACTACTTTCTTTGCTTAAGATTTTCACTTGGGTCTGCAATCATTTTCATTTTGTCAAAAGTACATGCATTAGAATTTTCTTTAATATGGGTCTGTCAGTTATGAAGTTTCTTAGGTCTGTTTGTCCAAAATTATCTTTATTATATCTCCATTTTGAAAGGTATTTTCACTATGTATACAATTTTAGATGGATAATTATTTCATCTGAACTTATTGAAAATATCTTCTCACTGTCTTCTGGTTTTCATTATTATTGATAACTCACTTTTCAAAAAAATTTCTTTCTTTCAAATATATTTTATGTTCTCTTCTACTATAAAGATCTTCCCTTTATATTTTGAACTTTCCAAATTCACTACAATGAGTCTAGAAATGAGTTTCATATCCTGTTTAGAATCTAAGGATAGAAATCCTTCATAATTTCTGAATGATGTTCAACCATTTTTCTTACTTATCTTTTAACTTTTTTAGTTCTTTATCTCTTTTATATTCTGATTAATATTTTCACTAACACTTCATCTGTGGTAAAACTGCTGATAAAACTACCATTAACTCTTTAATACATTATATTTTTATTTCTAGGACTTCGATAGGGTTGCTTTTCAAATCTTTTTGGTCATTTAATAACCTCTTACTCTGTACTATTAAGTTTAATCTATTTTAAAATTTATTTTATTATTGCCATGGTCTGAACGTTTATGTCCCCTCAAAATCTATATGGTAAAATCCTAAAGCCCAAATATGATGGTACTATGAGGTAGGGACTTTGGGAGGTGACTAGGTGAAAAGGGTGGAGGCTTCGAGAATGGGATTCATGCTCTTATAAAAGGGACCCCACAGAGCTCCTTAACCACATCCGCCGCACTAGACATCAACCTGCCGGTGCCTTGATCTTGGGCATGCCCTATAACATGGATTTGGGTTGCAAGTGCACCTGAAGTCTAGTTTAGTTATGAATTTTCAAAAAAGATCTCTCTCCTCTCTACTCAGCACCAAGGTTCAAGACAGACACCTTTCCTGCAGTGAAGCCCCCTAGGGAACAGAATTTTTGGTAATCTCCTAGACATGGGTAGAATAATCCTTCATGGTGTTTTTGTTCTATGCCATTTTTCACCATAAGAGGCAAATGACTTCAAGGCCAAAGCCAACTCCACTGCTCTTTTTACTCCAAGGGATCTGCCTTTACATTGTTTTTGGCCTTCGAGTATGCTTTATGTTCTCATTAGCCTATTAATCCATTTTAATATATTCAATAAGATGGGAGATCAGATTGCAGTATCTACCAGACTACCAGGAAAAACGGCAACTTTTATCTTGCTGGCTCATTTTTTACGGCGCATGAAGGCCCTCAAAGGCTCCAGCTTTAAGCAGGGTGGCCTCAGTTCTAACTCTCAAATATGTAAGCGTCACACATTTTCCTCTGGCATTCTGTGGGCATTAAAGCCTCGGCGCATATGTTCCCTAAACCAGCACCCTCCCACCATTCCCGCCCTTCCTCAAACGGGACATCTGCGGGGCTCTGTTTCTTCTTTGTTTTTGTTTCCTGGACATTTTAATTAATTTATTTAAAGTTCATCCTGCACTGAAAGAAACATGTGTAGTATTTTATAATTATTTTTATAGCATTCCTAGACTTTTATAGCAGATGTATAATAAGGTTATATATTCCGCTACGTTGTTCCTTAAAATTTTGGCGCACCTATTTACTGAAAGTCAATGGGTTAAAAAAAAAAAAAACAGAATTACTTTTGCAAATTTAAAAATATCCAATTATATGGCCTAATTCAACTGAATTTTATCAAGGCATTTTGCACTATATAGAATTGATATTCCTTTGGAAATCGAATGTGGTACCTTGAACATTTTTATAGTAATTTTATGGGATTTTTTTTCAATTTGCAATCATATTGTCATGGTTAAGGAAAATATCCTGTTAGGTTTCTCTATTGGAAACGTCCCATTTCCAGCCTAATACAGCACCGCAATAAAGCACCCCAATACAGCACTGCCTTCAGCATCAGACTCAAGGCTCGGACCTCTGCGAGGCCTCTCTCACCTCCGATGCCAGGTCCGGGGGCTCCTGCTCTTCTGCCTCATCCGTTACAAACTCAGGGTTGCCCACGACCCCTGAGCTTTGATAATTCACTAGAATGACTCCCAGAATTCAAGAACATGCTACACTTGTGATAATAGTTCATTATGAAGTAGACCACTCAGGAACAACCAAATAGGAAGAGACACAAAGGGAGAGGTGTGGGGGTGTCACGACTAGCTTCCAGGCCTGCTCCCACAGTTGCAGGAGCATCCTCCTCCCTGTACATCAGTGGGGTCACCCAGCAAGATGCTGCCCTGGCCTCCACGTTCAGAGATTTTATTGGGGTTTCACAGTGTAGGCATGACTGGCTAAGTCACTGCCCACAGGACAGAGCTCAGTCTACAGTTTCCCTCTCCTCCCCAAAGGTGAGGCGGGCCCAAGGTCCAACCCTCTGATCACGTGTCTGGCCTTCCTAGGGACCAGTCGCCATCCCTAAGCTATGCAGGGGCCCATCATGTGTTGGTTCATTAGCAAAACAAAGACATTCATCGCTCAGGAAATCCCAAGTGTTTTTGAAGCTATGCCAGGAACCAGGAACAAAGAACAGATATATGTTTGCATCATCTCACAATCATATATACCAAAAATATCATAAAATATGTTAACCTGTGAACCTGTCAGAAAAATCATAGATAACAAAAGTACTGGATTGGTCAATTCATCCCTAATATATATTAACACTGGTATATAATTCTAAATAGTCTGGGTGCAAATTCATAATCCGATATCATCTTTTACATTTGTACAAAAGGGGTTCTCACATTCGATCAGTATGTCCAATCTGAAAGTGTTATCATGCCATTTTAGAGTTAAATTAAGATTTAATGATTTGTCAAAACTTACAAAATTATGTAAGTTTAACTCTGGTTTAAATCTAGAGTTAAACTGTCTCCAACAAATAAAGTGACCTCCAGCTGATATCATAGTTTGCACCTCAATGCCTGTGCTTCCTATCAGATGAAACAGAAATGCATCATTTATTATTTTGTTTCCATGTTCCCTCACAGCCATCAACAGGGAGGAAATCTTCATCTTTGGCTTTAAATTCCTTCGGAGTCCTTTGGTCACAGCTAATTAATACTGTCATTCCTTTGACCAGGGAGAAGAATGTTAGTTTGGTTAACAAGCACATGGTCATTTGCTTATTGTTAAGTCAGAAGCTAACTAAGGAAGCTAACTGTAAAGCAGTGGTTGTGTCTCTTTCTCTTAAGGAAGGCTTCTGCTGAGCTTGATTTATTTAATACAAGTGCAGTGCTGCATAATGAATATTGCATTTTCCATTTCTATAGTGAACTAAAAGAACCTATTGTGAGTGTTAGGATGTAATAATCCATATATTATTATGTTTTATTGATAGAATTTTACCTTCTGAAATCCGTTCAGGCATAGCCAACCCCAAATACCTTTAACCAGATTTAATTCTGTGCATGAAAGTTATTATATACATCATCATACTTTTTACCTAACTACACAGTATTTAATTTCATGACTGTAATGGAACTGTAGACATTAACTCTATTTCCGTATATTGGAATTGAAAAAATGAATTCTCTTTTTAATATGATCAAGGGTGACTTGTCACACTATGGCACTTAAGTGAAACTAATACTCAGTTAAAATGATTCCCTTTTTCTAGATTCTTTAAAAAAAATAGAAGAGGTGATGAATCAATTAAAATCAGGAGGTTATAATTCATCAAAATGCATATTGGCCAGCAAGTATTCTATGTAAGACAACAAAAAATGTCTTTCTTTTATATTTTTAGTTAACAATCAATTTTTTATGTCTAGAATTTAAATAAGCATCTGATTTTTCTTCTAATTTATGTAAAGGGTATTTTGACATAGAGAAGCATAGCAAAGTAAGACATATTGTAATAATTAACTGAATTATTTCTGGCATGCTGTGAACAATTACAGGATTAATAACCACCCAACCAAACGGTGTTATGTTGAAATAAATTGACCGACAAGGTTTCTCAGCTAGGAAATGAAGCTCAGATAGATCGTCAATAAAAACGACTGTGACAAGCATACTTGTGAGAACTTCAGTGTTTTACATTTACGAAATATGGTCATGGTAACTGTGCTTAATGATTGGAAGAAGGTACTTAAAAATTCATTTGGAATATTTTGCCCTTTTTAATTGCCTGCTAAAAGACATAATGTTTGATGGTCATTAATGTACCATGCAACCTACATTTAATCAAATACCTGTGAGTTCCAAAAGCCACTGAGAAATAGTCTCCCCTAAATAAAGAAAAAAGCAAAAGGGGAAAAAATTTAAGAACTGCAGCTTGGTGAGAATATATGGTGTGCCATCTGTATCCATATTAAGAATAATATTGCATAAAAAAAAACAGATAACTTTGAAAATGATGTCATATGCCATACTTTGAGATAACACGTAATCTGATGTATGATTATAATCTGCCCCATGAATACTTTTATTAAAAGGTTTAACTTAAAAGAAAGCTAAAAGATCAAGTATGACTCTAACATTTACATTTTTATTGTATATAGTGTTTGTAGATAGCTGTTAACTTTAAATTGGAAAAAGAAGGCAGAAAAAATTGTAGAGGAAAGAAAAAGAGTGGAGGAAAGAAAGCCTGAGATATTGAAAATGTCATGCATGTGAATGTCTTAAAGTGTTTTCAGACTAATTGGGTTCATGAGGATGTAATAACTGAAATCATATTCTGCTGCAAACACGAGGAATTAATTTGTAAACTAATTTGAACTCTCCCTAGATCTTTACTTTCTGGTCATCTTTCAAATAAATGTCCTGGCCGAACCATCAACTTGCTGTATAATAAGAGTAGCGTAACAGAACCTATCTTTAAGTTAATTTCTTCATTTATAATATAAAGGTAATTGTCTCCCAAAAAAAGGCTACTTTGAAAAATAATTAAGTGGACAAAACGCATAAAGCACTTGAAAACTTAAAAATGTATTGCCTCCTTACGAAGCAGATAGTAACCACAACAATACTGATTCCAGAAGCTTACCTCTGTGGTGTCCTATCTTCCGTCTTTCCCAAAGTGACAGCTTCTCCCTTTATCTCTCCTCACTCTATTCATTCATTCGTCCCAGGAGCCCAAGTCACAGCTTTAAATACAACTTACATGCACCTGCTTCTCCCTCTTTACCTTTTTTCTCTTAAACACATGCACTTCCATGCCCCATTAAAGCCTTCCGACTCGATGTGTTCAAAAACAAAATTGGCATATTTGTCCCTCAAATCCCTTCTCTTATGTTCCCTCCCAGTTCACTAGAATAGGATGTCTCCTCATCCTTATCCCTTTTCTCCAATTAGCCTCCAAATCCTCTCATTGCTCCCCATCTTCTGCCTTGATATCATTCACTTTTCTCTACCTGATTTTCCATCTTTTTAAAGGGCCCCCATGTCTCCACCTTACCTTGATTCCATCTTATTACTGTCAATACAGTAAGACTTTGCTTAAAACTTGAATAGTCCAAATGTTCTCGATATAAAATGCATGTTCTTTGACATGAGATACAATTTCCTCACGAACAGGGTCTTTCGCACCGCTTCATCACTCGGTCTCCCCACTTTCTCTCTTGACCATTGGCTCAAGCAACACTGACCCGTCAGAAGTTGCCTGGATGTGCGAAGCCCACTTACGGGTCTTTGTCTTTGCACACACTGCTTTTCTGTCCAGAAAGCCCTCCCCTGCTCCTCCTCCCTGCCCACGGCTCTGTCCAACACTTCCTGATACTAAGATCTAAGTTCAGATGTCACCTTCTCTGGAAAAGAATGTGAAGTGACTCCACTCCCACCCCAATATAAGCTAAATGCCTTTTTCCTAATGACATGAGGTTATCTCTACTAGTGTAATTTTCAAAGTATTATCACAGTCATTAACACCATCTGGGGCCCCTCTGACCAGAGAGTGAATTCTCATTGCAGGCAGATTCCCCAGGAATCAGCCTCTGAAATATAGACACGCACTACAGAAAGTTACGAGAGAGTGTTTTTGTATTCTCGGGAGAAAAAATTGTGGGGGAGTGAAGGATGCAGGATTGGACACAGGGAGAAGTTGAACTGGGAATTAATGCAATCACAACGAAAGCCTCAGTCAGCCTTACAGGGAGCTTTCAACTTGGGATGGCCCTACGGAACTGTCCCACATTAGGGCAAGAAAAATAATTCCCATGTAGACCAGTCATTGGACATGGATTTCCTCTC